>LNAC01000015.1:8637321-8949821 GCA_002007465.1 Ailurus styani | reverse complement strand
ATACTGGAATGCACACACATGCACAAGTGTTTTGGGGTGCAGTATGGTTTAGGAAGATTAATAATTTCATTCAAGAAACCGATTTTATGAATGGACCACTGCTGAAATCATATGATTTACTTTTATTCCCCATTTACTTGAAAGTGTGAGTAAATTGTCAAAAGTTTATGAAACTATCCAGTTTTTATCTTTTCCTTTTTTAAGAGAACATAGTGTGTAATTAGAAGAACAGTTAAGTGTGGTAAGGGAAATATAATTTTAAAACAAATGGCTTATGTTGTGAACTGATCCAGTAAAGTGGTTAAATTTGTAAACATAAATATTAGGATTATGTAACTTCCTTTTTTTAAACAAGTGCCTAATTTGCAATTGGTAGTTATTTATGTATAGTTCTTAAGACTTTTGCCTGTTATCTTTTTGACATTCCCACACATAACATAGTTAGCCAGTACCTTTAATTTTAAGTCACTTCTAATGAAAATTTTGTGAATGATGCTATCACAGTTAGTAGGAAAAAGTATCTCAGAAACAATAAAATAGATTTAGGAATTATACGACCCTTATGCAGTATCAGAGAATTACAGTGAATAGAAGTTTCTGGCGTCTTTATCTTTAGGAATTATCAGTGATGGGATTTTTAGATGTTAATTGTTAATTTTGTGTCTTACATGTCTGAACTGACAAAATTTGAGTGTAAGTTTTGGACATTTTAACTCCCCTTTAGCCAAAAGGAATTTTTAAAAATATGTGTTCCATTCCCACAGCTTGCCAGTTCCCTCTACCATAAGAAAATGCTGAATATGACATCATATCACTAATATGCCCTCTCAGTTGCCAAATATTTTGGTTGTTAGATTTTTTTTTTTTAGAGGATGGTACTTATAAAATCAAGATCGCTCTGTCACAGGAAATGTATTTATAGGAACTGTTTTAAGGCGTTTATTAAAAACAAATCTGGTGATGTGTATCTCTATTGATTCAAACACTAGAAAGAAGCAAATCGTACATACATTATAGTCAGAAAAAATAGCCATTTGGAACACTCGCAGAAAGCTTTTGAAACCAGGAATGGTTACTAGTTCTTCATCTTAGCTCTATGAAGCAGACAGCAAGGTCCAGTTGTAAGTGTTCCTTGGATGGGGCCAATTCTATACCATTTTTAAAAGTGCCTTCATGCATACACTGGGGAAGCAGATTCTTGTTGGTCCTACAGTGTGTATTGTACTGGCTGTAATTCTGCATTCAGCGGCTTTTGATTTGGTGCCAGACATCTTGTGGAGATTGAGTATGCCATGAGTTAATTGTTTGAAATGCGTATCGAAGAGACTTTACATTTCTTGAGTTTCGTTTGTTGTTTTGGGTTTGAGTATCTATGCATTTCTGTGTGTATGTGCGCATATGACCAGTGTGTGTTTTGACTTAAATTGTTGGAGTTAAGTGTGATCAGCTATTTGTTATACAAGCTTTCCTCTGAAGACAACACAGCACTGAATTCCTTCTTTTTTTTTTTTTTTTCCCAGTGACAAGTCAATTACTTGTTTAAATTCAGTTTGAACTCTCTGAACTGAGAGAGGCCAGAGGAAGCAGGTTTTCCCTGTGAATAAACAAAAGAAGAAAAATGTAAAATCATTCCAAAACACTGTGATTTTAGGTTGTTGGAAGAGTACAGTTAAGTACTACAACGATTATGATTTCTTCTTTTTGAATGGGCAACTATAAATCAATTTTCCTCTAACTCACTAGCTGGAGAAATATGAGAGTCAGTGGTGTTTTAGCACAGACAAAGGAAAATGTGAATTTTCTATTATTTTAAGTTATGAAGTGTTTCCATGACCATATCCCACGCAAATTGTTTTCTTCTTTCTGTGGCCCACTGCAGCTGGTCTGAAGTGTGGACTTTAGGATGCCAAGACCTACAAAATATCATAACACTGGAACTATCAATGAATAAATCCAGACTATAAACCAGAATGTATTTTTGAAAATCAGCTCTTCCTCAGGTGAGAGCTTAACACCAAAACTTCACCAAATCATTTTTGCGATTTCTTTTCTTTATGGGTTAGAGGTTTAAATACACATGAATCCCATTTTCAGCCAAATAAAAAATTTGAAAACATTACTTCTTCCCTACGCGGAGACAGGCTCTTTGCAGAGAAAATAAGTCCAGTTTATTTTAAGTGTTAGGAGTGTATAAGCATCTATCAGATTGTGCGGCTGCGTCTGTCCTCACACAGGCTGTGAGCAGGATCAGGCATTACCTGGTCCACAGTAAGCCTAGGTCCTGCTCGGAATGTTGATTTTTGTAACTGCTGCCATCTTCTTATTCACTGAATAAGAATTTTAATAAGTAATTATTTGGTCAGATTTCCACATACCTAAAAATAAAGCAATTCTACAAAGATAAAATTATGGCAATGAAATTGAAAACAAAAGTGGCGAAATTTCCTCCTAATGGTAATTTAAGATCACATCATCATCTCTCGCCAGCATGTGCATGTGTTAAACCGTATAGAGAAACCTATAATTATTGTAATTGCTCTTTTTGCTTTATACTAACAAGCTTCGAACCATGTTTCAAACTAGTTGTTTTGAAATAGTTATTTGTCAAGTCATCAAATCTCAGAAAGTAAATGGTAATGAGCTCTCCATGTTTGTATTCTGACTCTTGGTCATATTATGCAGCTTTTCAACTCCCTGAAGTTCAGAGATGAAAATGGAGGTTGATTATTTCTGATATCATGGCCAAAAAGTAAAATAATTTCATGATTTCTGCTTAAGATGAAAAAACAATGGGAATATTTTAACAGCAGAGTCACTTCAGTGGGGAATGCATTCTTAGAAAAAAGTTTACCTGTGAATAATAAGAGACAGTCTCAGTCAGCCACCTAAATTTTTTTGCAAGTAAAAATTAGGATATGGAGTGTTCAGCTTTTTTTTTTTTTCCCCTTGTACCACAGGAAGTGCTAACATAAAAAGCTTAGTATTTAAATAACACCAGTATTAATATCTTCCAGGACAATTTACATATGGCCCTTTCTTTATAAACCTCAGTGTTGATTCCGGTAACCTCCAGCCTCTTGCAGGTAGACACTGGTTTGTAAAAGTTTTCAATAGTGTATCAACTATTAACTATGCAAATCGCATTTAGTATTTTAGAAAGATATTTCACTTACTTACTATTCTCAGGACCATGATCATAAATGAAAGTAGCTGGCGTAAAAGCATTACTTTTTAAAATTATTGTTTAGCTGCTGGTACAGAGCAAAAATCTGCTTAGGTCACAAACTAATATAATTTTTCAATTCCCCACTGATTGAAGAAAACAAAACATATCAAAGAAAAAACATACAGGAAAAACTTCCTTTCAGCGAGCTTACTTTTTGGTATTGTTGACATATAAAGCATTTTAATTTACCCATTTTAAAATAACAATGAAAATTTTATTTTTTTTCTTCTGTGCTTGATTGCTTAGAACAAAATTATGTTGATTTTGTTCTTTACGACTAAACTGGTAAAAATTCACCAGACTCTTAATCTTGATATTGTGGCTACATCTTGCTCTCCTGCCTCTGATTAAATTTCCAAAATCCCTGCGTGAGATTCACAGATGCCAGTTCGAACATTTCTCTGGGGCTAATTTCTTAGAAAGAAAATGTGGTTCGGTTACATATTTGGTTAATTTTATTTAATCCCTAATTTCTGGTAGGTCTGAATGTTTTAGATTTAGTGTTGGTAATTGATAAGCATCCTTATAGCGAGAGGCGATGGCATTGTTTCAAGGAGAATTTGGAGGAAAGACATTGAAGCACAGGGGGAAGAGGGTTGGGGAGAAAAGTGGCCAGGAAAAAAGATCTAATAACTAGTGCAGTCTTTAAATACCTTTCCAACTGATCTACAGGAAATTGTGCTGAATACTTGTTTGTTTCCTGTGCCACTATAAATGTGGTTTGCATTACACTCCCTGTTTGTTTCTTTATTTTGTTTTGTTTTGTTTTACGAAAATTGCAGCACCAGTGGAGAGGCGTGGGGATTAGTGATTTCTTCCTTATAACTTAATTTTTAAATGTTTTTTTAATCACAGTTGGATTTTAGACATTGCCATTTTTCATTATTA
Organism: Ailurus styani; assembly: GCA_002007465.1. Taxonomy (NCBI): domain Eukaryota; kingdom Metazoa; phylum Chordata; class Mammalia; order Carnivora; family Ailuridae; genus Ailurus; species Ailurus styani. The sequence continues at coordinate 8,945,707 of LNAC01000015.1, read as the reverse complement.
TGAATGTTGTATGAGTGTTTCCAAGCCTACTTGAAACTTCTATCACAGTGATGCCACCAAAGGGGGGAAAATGCTTTGACGTTATTCCTTTGGAATCACCAAGTAGGCCATGCCCGTGGTCCGCAACCTGCCAGCATGAGGTTAATTCTTTTTTTTTTAAATCCTAACTTTGAATCCATGAAAATATATAGATTTTAGATACAATTGTGGCAATTTTAAAAGTTGCTAAAATTCAAGTGTACTTTGATCATAGGAAGAAAATGCAGTAAAGACCTATTTGCTTCACATAACAAACCTAAATGCAAATCTTATTATTGAGAATTTCAGGGAGACACACAAAAGGCTTTTCAGGAAGACACACTAGGCTTTTTTCTTTTTTAAATTTTTTCCATTTCCCTCCAATATTATCAGGGTTACAAAAAAAAGCTCATACTTCACAGTCAATATAATTGAAGGTTATTTTAGCTTTCAGTCTTCCAGAGTTTGTTTATATTTGATTGGTTTGAAATTAGCCCTTGATGCTTCAAACATAACTCTGGGGTGACACAGGTAAAGTTATATGTGGTAACACTATTGATACTTAAGAAAAAAAAAAGATTTGGAGCTCTGTGTTCATAAAATATTTAAATATTTAGCATCTATTCAGGAAATCATCATAGTCCTAAAAAAAGCAGTTATATGTAAACTAAGAAACACAGATGAACAGTGACAAAACTGAAAAAGATACTTCTGTAAAATAATTATATTTTGAAGTATGAAGTGATCTGTTAAAAAGTTAATGCATAGGATTTTGGGGAAACTTCTTAGTTAGAGGCTTTTTGACATTTTTGAATCTATAATAAACTGGCACATTGTATCATCTTAGGCATATCAATTTGTTGCATTATATTAGGCAAAAGAAAATTATTCTTCTGAAGAATATTTCTTAAGGTTGAGTTTGCCGGTTTGGGGCTTGAACATGGGTAGGTTAGAGAGTTATGCTTTACTCCACTTGAACTTTGGGAGAGTTTCCTGTTTGCAGCACTGAAGGGACCATGGCCTAGGTTCCAGACTACAGCCTTTATTAATGAACAGATGCCTTTCTGTCACAGTACTATCTTCTGATTAGAATGTAGGCATTCACATTTCTGATATTTTTGCCTTGAAGTTCTCTGTCTTTAAGTTCTTTGTCTTTAAGTCTCTACTTAGTTTTCTTCAAATTCTTCTTCCTTCTTTCTTGAAGAAACCTGCACGTGCTAATCAGGGCATTTTGTTCAAAAGTGACTTAAAAGGGACACTGCACCTATAACATTTTATTTGGGAGAGTGTCCTGTTTTAAAAGGCAGCACCCCCCCCCCATTGGGATAAAGAGTGGGTTTAAAACACCTCAGAAGTCAAGGGTGGGAGCAATATGGATGATGGTCTAATTTCAGGCTCCACCGAAAAAATGCAGGCTTTGGCATTCTCCAGGGACCTAGGGCTGTGCTTTCCAGGAGACCAAATTATACTCCTCTTGAGAGAGGGCACGTTGAGGTAATTGGTGGGACAGACTGGGGAGAGTCGAGTTCCAGCTGCTTCCATTGTAGCTGACCTGAAAATGAATAGGGGATGTTAAGAGTGGAGGCTAACATTTGACTTGGCTTTTTCACCTCCACAAACCTAAGGGTGAGAATTATAGAGTACTGAATGACTGCACCAGTAATAATCCTGTTCAAGTGGGAATTGCTATGTGGAGGAAAACCCTCACACCATTTTAAAAATAGTTGATGCATTTACCAACCACAGTCTTATCACTGTAGCCCCAATAACGTTTATCCACAGTATGGAAACACTCCCTGTTTTTGCTGTTAGCCATCTTGTGAGTGTGTCTTGGATTCTCACCTCTTCGGTTACCATTTTAAAACGCTCATAATGAGGGACATTTGGAAGGCACTGGATTCCCATCTCCAAGAAGAGAGGCAAAAAGTGGAAGTGTCTACACTCCCATTTCCCCCAGAACGTATGCTCTTTTTTTTCCTTTAAGGAGAATAATGCCGTATTACTCAATAGCTTTTCTAACGAATAAAACAAATTAAATTGATGTTACATGCATATTTAAACCCCATCCAGTTAAGTACTGACGTGATTAAAATAATCAAATGTATTACTTAAAAAATTAAAAAGGCTAAATTCCGTACCCCATTATTTTATTGACTTTTAAATATAAATTGCAGAAATGTTTACATTCCTAACAGCATTATTAAGCCGAACTGACAAATCAGAGGGAAAAAGCTGATTGCCCAGCACATTATTATTTCTGCACCTGTTATTACAATTCAGAAGTGGAGGCTCAGCACACAGGAGCAGCATGGATGCTGTTTTCTTAGGCTTCCTTTGTGTGATGTGGGGGTGGGGATACACGTTTAACAGGTGTAGTTTCACTTTGTAGTGCCTTTTTGTGTGTTGATATGATTAAAAGCCTACAGTGTTTTTCATGTAGCTTTGAAATTAATATGCAAATAATTGGGGATGGTTGGGCTCTCCTGTACCTGCTGTACCCAGCCGCCTCAGCAGAATGGGGGGCTATGAGCTTTTCAGTAGAAGTTGAGGTACGAATGATGCCAACTCTCATCTCCACCCTGTGAGTCTGTAAGGGAAAAAAAAAATAAGGGAAGAAGAAGGGGCATCAAGTTAATGTAGGTAGAATTGCCTGATTTAGAATTTAGGTAGATCTGGGATGAAGCTTTTTAAGATTTTGAGATTTTTAACTTCTGGTTGTACGTTGGCCAGGAGGTTGGTAGACTTTTGAGTACATTTTTTAAACAATAATGTAAATTGTGTAATGTTGCCAATGCTTTGGTTTGAAATTGTGCTTGTTTCTTTAGTTCATGTCCTTGTCTAAATCATACAATTTCACTTTTCCAACATTTGAACCATGATCCTCTCTGTCGCTGAGGTGGCGAGGATTGTTCATTAATATAATTCTAGAATTTCTGGAGGTGTTCATTGTCCACCATTAATCTCACAGAGATTAGCCGGTGGGATAAATAACGGTCTAGTTTTTTTCTTTTTACTTTTTTGCTATTGTTTAGGTTCTTGAAGGATGTCATTATATCCTTTAAAATGTAACGACCTTAGATTTGGTTTGAGAGGGGAAAAGTATCTTTATTTACTCCCATCCAATAGATAGTTTGAGTTTGTAAATAAGTGGTTAACATGATATTCTTGACTGGAAATTTCTAGTTAACACTATTCATAGGAGTTTAGATTTTGTCCTGTATAATAATTTAAATTCCTAGATTTTAATAACACTTCATGTATAACATGGATCCCATTTAATCTCCCCCTGGCTTCACAGCAAAATGTTTACATAAATGAACTCTCAATTTTGATATCAACTATTTAGCTCCGTCTTTCCAGAGTTAATACTATTTCCATAATTAAACATGTTCCACAGTTAGTTCCATAGGAGTATATCTTAACCGTGATGTTGTCTTCTGTTCTTTTAAGCCATCTGTTTTGGCTAGGTCAGCAAAGAAAGGGGAGCCTGATTTTATTTTAAAGCAAATAAGTTATTACTCTACTATTGTATTAGACATTCAGCTTCAGAAGGACTAAAAGATAAAATTCCATCGTATTTTCATTTTGTTACATTTGCTGCAGAAATGTGTATGCTCAAATGGTTATTTTCAACTCATGACAGCTGTGATATTTAAAATGATCACAGCTGTTGTGACTTAAAATTGGTTTTTCTATTAACACCTGAGAAAAAGACCTGTGCTGTCTTAAAAACTTAAATAAGGTAACTGTAAAATTAGATATGTTGATGTGAATCTGGTAATTCCACTTCCCAGAGGTTGCAAAGTGCACCGACCTCATGGATGCTTCCAGGGACTGAGCTCAAACTGCTGGAAATAGATTGTGGTTGTTCGATACGTTTACCTTTTAGAGAATTCATCTAATAGCAGCTCCTCTTGGTCCAACTTTACAGTGTCAGTTTTGCTAATAGAACCTTTTAGAATTCAGTGGACTTAATTAACCCCAAGAAAGGCTTATATGACTTATATGAATCATTATGAGATCCTAACCTCTCAACTTTTTTACCTTCAGATATGACACTGAGAAATGCAAACCACACTAAATTGTTCCTTATGGAGGAAGTTTTGGTTTTATGACTCTTTTCCTCCATCATTTTCAGATGATGAAAAAAAGAAAAACAGATGAAAAAGGAGAAACAAATTATGCCTAAGTAGTCTTAGGCTAGCTCTTGTTTTTGGAGTCTTTAATACATTTTTAATGTTCACTTTGCAGATCCCATTTAAGCTGCTTTAAGAGTTAAACGGTGCTTCCTGTTTTCGGTTCATCTTCTCAGGATAATCAGTCTTGGAATTCTTTTTTAAGTGTTGGAATCTTCAGTGTAGCAATAGATTACCTACCTAACAAAATAACCACTCTAAGAAAACTTCGGCACATTTAGATATGGAGATAATTTCATGTTTTGAAGTAGATGATGTAGTGAATAAAAGCCACAGCTGGCCCGATGTGCAATTATTTCTAGGTAATAGTGCCTTCACAGATGCATTGCCAATAGGGAGCTATGTAGATTAAACTCTTTGGCTGGTCCTGGGCTTTTTACCTGTGTAACTCAATCAGAATTGAAAGCATGACAGATTTTATGATGATAAATGTGTGGCTGGATTGGAGAAAGTACGGATGGGTGGATGGATGGATGGATGGATGGATGGATGGATGGATTACATAACTAGTTAGCAGTAGATAATGCCAATTATTTATTGCCCAAAACTTGCTTCTTCCTCAAAAATTGATACACAATGTATTCGTTTGACTCTTGTATATAGTTTAGAATGGGTTGGTATTTTCCATCACATAGTGAGATTACAGTAGAATGGTTCCTAAAGTTCCAGGATGAACATAGTTCACCTCTTTCAAAGCTGGAGGCCAGGACTGATGCACACCACGAGATCACAAGGTCAAAGTGTCCCGTCCTGAGTATAAATGTGTATTTACTGGTTTGGCGGAAGGGAGATCTTCCTAGAGATTGCCACTGTTACTATGAAGAGTCAAGACAATCAAAGTGGACGTTTGTTGCTGATAGACTCAGATTTACAAAGATGTATCTTTAGGACATATGGCAGTATCTGGAGCATTTTTGATTGTCACAACTGCAGTAGGAGGGTGAGCGCTTGCCTCTGGCTTCTAGAGGGCAGGGGTGCCGTTCATCCTCCACGGTGTGTGGCTCAGCCCTTCCCTGGTGCTGTGCCAAGAAGTCCTGCTTTAGGAGAAACGTAGCTGGACCTTCATGGTTACTTGCTGGCATGGGGAGCCACCTTACAAAGGATTGTAGCTTGCTTTTCTTCTCTTTCCATATCAGTTCTCTCTCTGTCTCTGTCACTGGCACAGCACACTGGAGTATTGTCCAGGTATTCCCGCCATTTACCACGAAAACGTGGGGTTTTATGTGAAGTGTTGTAAATGTAGTACATTATTTGTGAACCAACTGGAATGACTTCAAAGCAGCTGTTAGAATATGTTGAGTCAATGATGTACATTTCTCCATACCCTTAAATACATATTTATATCTTACCTTTCAGAATACCTTGAAAACTCTCTCAGTGTAACTGTGAGTTTATCAGAATCATCCTAAAAGAGAGTTTATTACCCTTAATTTCTTTTCTGTAGGTCCTACAGAGGCAAAGAAGGAAATAAATTAGCAGAAAGAAAATAATACTACGTTTAAGTATTTTTGGCATTAAGGGCATTATTTGCATCATCATCAAATATATCTTCGGTGCTAAGATAAAAATCAGAACAACATGAAAAACGCTCTTTTCAGCTTTCCCAATAATGCAGCTTCTTCATCCACTCACAACTGGGGATCTCTCTTCCTGCCACTGCTGTGCTTCCCATCAGAGTTGGATAATTCCTGGCAGTGATTTGGAAGTGATTTTGAAACCTCGATTGCCTACCCTAGCACCCTGTGGAGGAAGGTGGCGGTATCTGGTGGCAGAGTCTTACACCTGCCAACTTGTAGAACCCAGAAGCACACCTCCCTTCCTAGGTGCCAAGGTTTGGAGAGAGCTGCCAAGTCTGACAGGAACTAGTGCCACTCTTCAATTTCCTCCCCATCCTCTACAAGGTTCTATCCGAGTAGAGATGGCAGCTCTGATTTGCAGTCTGTCTTTGGAGTACTGACTCTTATCGCTTAACCCATTGGTTGTATGTTAGCTCCATCCCACGAGCATCCTCAGACTCTGGACTGGGAATCTCCCCATTTCCCTGTCCGTTTGGTACACCAGGGTTCTAGGAAGATCACAGTGAGGCCTTTGGGTTTTTCTGTGCCCGTACAACTGAAACCGTCTTCGAAGGCTGCCCGAAGTTGGCATCTATTTCTGATAGCTTTCCATGTTTTATTGTCAAGGGCTGTCTGTACTCAAAGTGAACTGAAAAGCAAACTTGTAAATATCTTTTTGCGTGCCAAGCAAGTAATAAAGATGACCATTTTTGGTGATCATTTCATCGATTGGAGTATTTTCTGTTTCTGGGAGATGGTGATTTTTGTTCTAATTGCAAATTTACTTTAAGCCAAAGCTCTTTGAGGAAGCATTAGCCTTGTTTTCGGTTTTGACTCATCCCTGATTATCTGTGTTGGGCTCTCAGGAATTTTCTTATATTCCATATACCCCAGGAGCATCCTCTGAATGGTTGTAGGGCAGTGACTTGCTTACACATTGTTTTTATAGGAAGCTTGCTTGTGTGGTATTTAAGTCAGATATTTATGGAGTATAAAATCAATCTTGTGACTTTTTTTTAATTTTTAGGAAAGTGGTTTACAACTAAAATAAAGCTCACAGTTAATATTTTATTATGGTAATAGTCAATATTTAATAAAGCACACTTGCAGACCTCAGTTCTTTTAGGAGCCTTCCTAAAGCTCCTTCTCGCTTAATCCTTACTGTATTCCAGTACAATAGGTGCTCTGAATGTACTTATCCCATTCCTCGGTTTAGGAATGCATTGTCTGGTGAGGTCGCTACTGGCCACATGTAGCTATTAACATTAAATGTAAATTAATTAATATGCAATTTAAAAATTTAGTTCCTTGGTCACACTAGCCACATTTCATGTGCTCAGTAGTCACAGGGGGTTGGTGGTTACTGTGTTGGACAGCACGGATCCAGAACATGGGCATCATTGTAGAAAATTCTAAAGGACTGGATCCGCGTTACAGGATCGAACCACTTGCTTAACCTCTCACTGACTGTAACAGAACTAGACTCACTTCTCCTGCGTATTTCAGTATATTTGTTAATTTTTTGTAGCTTTCTAGTCAGCAAACACCTGAAGTGAAGAATTGATATTTTAAGGCTACCTCACATTTTAGTGAGTGCTTATCCCATCTCCTTTCATCTCTTTATTATTAACTTTGAAGCTCAATGTAGACAAACTTTTCAAAGGAAGCAGCCCTTGAATGACCTTTCTCTGAATCCGAGAAGTCTTCCCAAGGAGTGGACACGTGTTAAGGAATCTTTATACACTCGTTAGCATACTGTAGGCAACCAAGCCAAATAAATGACTCAAGCGTCTATCATACACGCCCCTGTGTATACAGACAGTGAGGCATGGCCCTCGAGTAGAAGGTTGCCTGGGATTTGGCCTCCACGAGATTTAAAGAGCTTGTCCCTGCCTTCTGGCTGTTCTGCTGAAAAGTAGTGTTTTATCAAAATAAAAGTAATATATATTTATTCGTGTAATCTAAATATCTTTGGATAATAAATGAAAAGTTGGTAAGTCTAATCCTTAACACTCATTTAGGTCCTAACCTGACTGACTTTGTGTTTTGAAATTTTCACGTCTCCCTGTGACTGTCAAGCTTTCAGGCATTTGGAAGATAAGCTTTTTTTTTTTTTTTTTTAAGTAATGCTCTGTGTCCAACGTGGGGTTCCAACTCAGGACCCTGAGCTCAGTCGTGGCAGGCTCTGCAGACTCAGCCAGCTAGGTGCCCCAGGAAGACAGACTTTAACTCCTTATCTTCCCCTCAAGGATTAGCACAGCGATAGGTGCTCCAGTGATGTTTGTTGATCGAACCAGTAAGTACAGGAGTTTCTTTTAATGTTAAGTTGCTCAAGGTTTCTCCTCTCCAAAGTAGCCCAGTAGGATATTATTTGTAGAATAAACAAATGCATACAAATATATGTCTTTTCACTCCATCGCTGAGTTGGAAGAAATGTGCCTGATGGGTGTTGATGGTGCTGATGACCACTTTTCATTCATACTTGAACATTCAAAATTGTATCGATTATTTTTCCTTTGTAACTATGGACAGTGCTAGATGAATGGCTGGTCCTCGAATATTAAGCACAGGGAATGAGTGTGTTTGTGCTTGTACCTATACTACTTTAATAGATTGGATGATTGGAGAATTTCTCCCATCATCCTCTTGTTGGGAGCACCAGGAGCCCATAATGGCAGATCCTAGCAGATGCTTTCTCCTTGGGCTTCTAATGGTGTAAGCAAGCCATCATTTCTCTCGTTAATAATTATGGTGTTAAGAGGCATTTGTGTTCTGTGCACTCTTTCAGCTTGTACCATGTTTAGTTCCCGTTATGCAAATACTGCTTTAAACTTAGAAATGCCAATTTGCATTAATATTTTGGTTTCATGTAGTAGCTAGCTATTGCATTTCACAAACAAGTGCATTTTAATGAGTACTGGCAGAATGTAAAAGAAATATTATTCATTAAATTCTATTGTAGAAAATGCAGTTGTTGGTTGCCAGAAATCATTAAGACAAAATATAATGTGTGTTGAGGCTATAAGGATATTCCTCTTGAAGGGTGTTTGGCCCTGGCGGCATTCAGTGCTGTAAGATTCAGTGCTCTTCATACAGGCATGAAGGGTGGGGGTTTTCGCTGTAACATAAAATCCAATATACTATTGACATTTGGGTTTCTTTTTAAAATGTAAACATATTTCACTATTTTATATTTGCCATGTGACCATAGGGAATTTACCTCTCGGTTAATGTGCAGGACTTTAAAAGTCATAAACACCAAGTTGTAAAGCAATGTATTCTTATGTCTTACATTTTGATGTTAAATCCCGAAATGGGGTTTTGCTGTTTTACGTTTTTTTTTTTTCCTTTCCTGAGATTTTTTTTTTAATTAGAATTGTGAACATAAAATTCTTTGATGGAAGAAAAGTTTTGCAACTGGATTTTCAGAAACGAACTATTTTAACACGTGGACTTCTAAATGCTGCTGTCATGCTTGTCATAGCTTGTGGTTCCTAATTATAATGAGCTTTTCTGGTGGTGTTACTGCAGTTGTTTTTTTTTTTCCCCTAGTCTTCAGCTCACTTTTCCCAGAAGGAGAGTTCCAAGCCTTTGAAAATTCTCATGATTTTGCAAATCCACTCTATTTTTGTCTAGAATACAGGAAAGTTAAAACTGTGGCTGGTATGAAGCCATGTTTTGAATCCAATTTTAAAGCAACCCTTTGCAACCCAGGGAGTAAAGCTGACATCTTTGTATCTGTAATGAAGATAATTATACCTGCAAGGTGACATCACTAGCAAAGTAACAAATGCACTTGAAAACTGAGTCTCTGGTCCTCTCTGAATTCTGTAGACCACTTTTGGCATTTAACACGAGACACCTCTTTCATGCTTGTCGTTTGAGAAGTTGCTTTCAGATGAATTTACTAAAGCTGACTGACACAGGGTTAAATTAATTCTTTTCTTTATTACTCAAAGTGATACAGACCTTTCTTGGACTAATGTAGCTTAATTAGTGGTCAATTAAAACTGAACATTGCTGAATTGAAGTTCTTTGATCAAACTTCCTGGCATGGGTTCTCTTTCTTTAACTAGCCACCATCTTGAATTCATTTGGAATCAGTAGTATAAACAAGTTTAAAACTGGTTCTTTTATAAGAAAGTCAGCAGGCTTGTATAGCTGTGGTTTCTTTTTTTACTTCTGTAGGCGGCAATTCAAAGGCAATACTAAATGAAAACAGTACTACTACACCCTGAAAAAAATATATTTTTAAAAGTAACACTAAGTCAGAAAACAGTCAATACCCTCACCTATTTATTCTAGACAGAAGATCAATTTCCCAATTGCAGTGGTTAATTTTGTTGTTACATAGAAAGCTAAAAGAAAATTCCCCGCCCTCACAAAAGTCCACAGTTAAAAAGTGAAACAAACAAACAAATATAAAAAAACCAAGCTGGGGGTCGGGAGAAGGATGGGACAGGCACCGTTACAACATATGTGCAGAGCTCTGCCTCCGTTGCCCCTTTTAAATTCATCCTTCATTACTCTTGGGAAAATATTTCACCTCTGTGCCATTGAGGCGAGGGTGAGCCACAATTGGATTTGCTTGCTGATGTCACTCATTTCATTTGGAGGGCAGGGCTGTTTCAGTGTGAGAACTGGTGACGGAGAGCATCCTTCATACAGATCACTAGGTTAAAGCACACATTGCATTTCCTAGAATGTGAGTGCAGTTTGAAAAAAAGAAAGAGAGAAAAGAGGGATGCCGGGTTGCCAGGAGCTGGGACAGAGAAAGTCACTGAATATTTGTAAGTGGATCAGCCTCTTCCTTTTACACGGTTACATGTCTTAACATTTAAAGTGTACATGCCATTCTTGTGGAAACATCATTTGATACCATTCGGTAACCCCTAACAACCTAAAAATGCCATAGCTGGCACTCAGCTAGTGCTATATATTATAAGGTATTAATTAAAACTGGTGCTTTTGTACTGGAAATAAAAGTAACAGATTAGGTTTAAATAGATAATTCGCTTAGCCTGCAACGGCTTCCTTGGAATCCTGAAATTTTCACGCAGAAAAAGTAAAGGGGAAATTTGGAAGTGACCATGGAGCGTTCCCCTCCCCCCCCCATAAATGATAAAATTTTTGTAGCTTTCATTATTTATATTCAAAAATTACGGTTATAGGGCGCCTGGGTGGCTCAGTGGGTTAAAGCCTCTGCTTTCGGCTCAGGTCATGATCCCAGGGTCCTGGGATCGAGGCCCACATCGGGCTCTCTGCTCAGCAGGGAGCCTGCTTCCTCCTCTCTCCTCTCTCTCTGCCTATTTGTAATCTCTCTCTCTGTGTCAAATGAATAAATAAAATCTTTTAAAAAAATTACGGTTATAAACAATAATTAAGATAAAAATTGTATCACTTGACAGAAAGAGAAATTGTTTATAGTCAGTGTGCCTCTCAGCCTTCTCTCGTGCCTTCTCCCTAAAGGGCTGATTAGAATGTCATAATTGGGGATGATAGCAGGAGGAAGACAATTCCATTTAATTAAAGATAATTTATTTTACTTTAAATTGGTGATGTCCCACATGAATAAGAGTAGATTTAGCAGATAGATTTATTAATGGGCACTGACATCTCAGTTGATGTAAAAAGCAAACATTCTCTCTCCTCATTGTTTTTATTGTGTCTCAGCACCTGCAAACTGCTGTCATCCCGCTTCCCTTTCTGCTTTTTACAGAGCTGTAGACTTTTCCACCGGATGCGCAATTACCGGCTTAGCAGTGAAACCCGCTTGAGCCTCTGGTGGAGTTAAATGCAAGGCCCTGGAGCTTGAAAGGCCGGTCAGAGTCTCAGGGCCAGTGCTAGAAATGCTGTCTTCTCAAATGACTTTCTCTTGCCTGATCTTTAATGTATTTAGTTCATGGATTCCAGGGTGGCGTCAGCATTTTGAATGAAGATCATAAGGTTTCCTTTGGTCTTGCATCAACATTTTTGCAAGAGAACTTGCACCTTGCATGTCACGGGTAATGAAAAGTGCCCCCCAAATACTGTTTGCACTGCCTTGGTTCATTTCTGACCAGGAATCTTATGGGGAGTGAAGCCCTCGTGTCATATGTTTATTGTTGTCTCATGCAATTGCAAGCAGATCCTGCAGATTAGGGAAATTCTTTAAAGTTAGAAAGTGGATGAGAGAAATGCATGAGATTGTCTTCCTCTAGTCTCCTCAGCCTGTGATGGTGTTTTCGGTGGTATGTACCTTGAGCAAAATTGTATTTGTAATTCTAGAAATCCTAAGGAACTTTCCTTCTGCTCCTGATAGACTGCATTCTGTGTTCCCAGTCAGTATCTGATCTCTTGTGCATCACCTTTATCCTCTTAAAGCCCTGTTCCATTCCTGCGGCCTTCCTTGTGCATTCTGTTGTCCAGTCATCTCTGTCTACCTACGTAGGTATGTCTCGTTGCACATCAGATTTCTTGTCTCTGAATGCATCCCAACCCTCTGAGCACCTCTTTCTCCCCGGGCTTCTCCTCCTGCCCAGAACTTGCTTCACATCAACCCTCTAGTTTTGCTTACACTCATTTTTCTTCCTACTTTGTTGCTCTCGGTTTTAGACACAATTCTTTTATGCTCATTCCCTCTCCTTGTCTCTGCAGGCTTCACTTGTATGTCTTTCTTGCTTTATTTCAAAAATTAATTTTGTATAACTGGTGTCTTCAAAATGAACTGAAGAAATGAGATCTTTCTTTTCTCTCCTTGGCGGGGGGGTGAAGACCATGGCGGAATTTTTATTTCATTTTGAACTGGATGGATTTATTGTACCCTGTTCGGCCATGTTACTTTTTCAAATGGATGTTAGATCAGTGGGGTGTTTTTGTAGGATTTTTATTGAGTCTTGCTTTTCATGTCGTGTCGAATTTTTCCTTCCCCTCAGCCAAGGCATCTTATTTTTCTGTCCCTTTACCTGGCTAGTTGTAATAACACAATCTCTCAGGCCCTTATTTTATCCTTGATTTCTTGCCACTTTTATCCATCTCCCTCTCTCTCTCTTTTTTATTGCTCTGTTACCCTCGCTGTACCTTCCTTGTCTTCTTCTACAGTAAATGTGTGGTACCTTCCCAAATCTCCTGCTAGCAAATAATGCTGGGAAAGAGGACATTCACAAGTAAAGCTCTTTGCTGAACATTGGAGAATTCTGCTTGGATTTTAAAATTTTACAAAACTTTTCCCCCAGAGTTGTACAGTCATGATTTGGGGTAGCAGGGACCTGAAGGCCAGTGTTCAAATCAATCCTTAATTGGAGGCGAAAACTCTAAATATAAATTTTCATGGGGGAAGATGACCCTACATTTATAGCAGGTCAATTCAGTCGTAGCTGTTGGCCAGTAGACTGGCTCAGGCTGTGTGTGCGCACAAGTGCGCATGTGCGTGCGTGCGTGCGTGCGTGCGTGTGTCTACTGGGAGCAAGATGGCGACGGTAGAGAGTGATCCGTGGCCAGCCGCTGCCCTTCTCAGTGGCTCTTGCCCGCCTGAAGGGAAGCAGGCACTTGGGTCAGAATGAAGACATACCCTCCCTCCGTCCTCCCCCAGTTTCAAGCTTTTTCCTTTCTTTTCTCTCTGTTCCAGTATTTCTGCAGCAGTGTCACTAACCACTTCCCAACACCTTCAACCTTTACCTTTTCTTCTCCTTTTGGCTTTACGGCTGTCAGATAGTTAAAGAGCATCATTACGTTGGAGACTGTTCCTCTCTACAGCAAAAATCTGGATGGCAGGCTTCTGTCAACTAGCTTCTCATTAGTAGCTTCTGTATCCTCTGGAAAATGTCAGCAATTTTGAAAAACACGTGAAAGAGAGGACAACTACTATATCCCAAACCGGAAACCCCACTTTTACTCCGTAAAGAAGGCACTCAGGGAGAGAAGCGTCCTCTGTTCCCGGGAGGAACTGGGAGTGGCGAGAGGGAAGCCGCTAAACGTGGTCCAGATGCAGCTCCATCCAGGGGAAGCCTCGTGCTTGGTCATTCGGGTGGCTGGGCTGGTCCCACCTCCCCTTCTCCTCGCCCTCCTCCCAGTCTCTTCCTAGGCCCTCCCACCCCTAGGCGAGCCCCAGGCCTTGCGGCAGACATCTGCGGGCCTGAGTTCATATATCCAGCATGAAGTTCCCTCTCTCCCTCCTATTATGAATTCTGTGCTGTGGTCCTGCTTGCTCCTTGTCTGTCAGATTGCAGCTCTGATGCTGTCAGCCATGTCTGACCAATCAGCAAACAACAGCACAGGATGAAGTTTAAACAATGCAGATGCTCAGAGACAGGGTTATGTTGACTGGACCACGAAGGGAAAGCAGAGGTAAGGTCAGAGTCTCCGCAGAGTGGTGACCCCGAGCCTGCCTGATCTGACCCCCTTGTGAGCTCCACTGTGTTGCTTGGCTTGTACGCTGCCCATGCGCTTTGCCCTACTTCTTTCCTCCCCTGCCATGCGGCGGGGTTTTCATTTTAATCCCCTGCCCTTGTTACTCTACTCCCCTCGTGCATTCACTTCTTTCTCTCTTGGATCGGTGCTGAGCGTCCTTATGAATGGTCCCGCGTTGCCTCTAGGCGGAGGGTCCTTGGTGAACGTCCCCTCGCCCAGGGCTTTTGTGGCCACAGGCTCAGGAAGAGACGACTGCTGAGAATCTGGGCAAAGGGACTGAGTGACGAGGCCTCCTCCGCAGCCCTCTGTGGGCCGGCGCTCCTGATCCTTAGGTTACAACCTAAAGTTAGTTACAACTGCTTTTCTTTTTTTTACCATTGAGATGTATTGAATTGTAAATGGAGCTCGAATCGTCTTTTTGGGGGGAAATGCTTTCATTAGAATAGATAGACACCACCTAAATGAGGATGAATCAGCCAATCCTGGAGAATTTGGGGGGAAGAAAAAGAGAGTTGATATTTGCCCCCCCCTTACAGTTTGCGGTGTTCGTTCCTGAGGTTACTGCTCGCAAAAGAAGACTGTTCTATCATCTCTCTCTTCTGTTTTCAGTATTTGGTGGGTCTTTTTATAACTTAGAGTGTTTACAGGGTTCTGTACTCCCTGGTCCCATCTGGAAAATATTTAAACTTCATACGATCTATAAGACTAAAATATCACATATAATGGGATAGGCAGAAGGAGGAAAAATTAGAGCCATTGCGTGTGTTTAGAGTAAGTCGGTTGTTTGTTCAGAAGCGGCTGCTGGAGGAATTGGGACAAATAGATGTGTGTGGTGAATGGTCGGCTCCGGAGCTGTACATTTCACCACAGAATGAGCCTCGGTTTGTAAAACTGACATTCTGTTGTGACTTCTAAATCCAAACAAATCTCTGCAAATTTCTGCCCGATCGAGTTAATAAGAAAATATATACATGCAGAGGCGAGAGCTGTGTGCTACTTGTGGTCTGTCAGTGTCGGTGGAAATAAGAGACGTGTTTTACCTACTGCATTACATTCAACCAACCATTGCCAGGACCTCCAGCTCAGCAGGTTTTCTGGATTTTTTTTTTCCGCGATGAAAACAATGGGATGCAGAAAGAGCTTCGGAGAAGGGGTCGGCAGATGCGGGACTCGAGTCCCTCGCCTTCTAATTGCCTCGTAATTGGGGAGCGGTTTCCACTTTCCCACTGTCTCACTCGCAGGAGAGGAAGACAGATGTGGCTTAGCGGGCACCCGCCTTCGCCAGGCCGGATGTGCCGTGGGACAGGGAGGTCATTCCCTGCTCGCAGGCCTGTGATCTGCTTCACACCTGTGCTCATTTTTCCCCGTGATCGATGACCTTGTATTAACCTGGAGTGACCTTTCGCCTTTGCCTGTTCTCTGGGACCGGCTCTTGGCCAGCGGACCCTCCTTTCTCTCTGATTTACAGGTGGTTCCTGGAGCCGCGTACACTTGTTTTTCATGGTGCACAGTGCACTTAGCAGCCCGGCAAGACCTGCAATTTCATCCCTCTCAAGGGGCCGAGAAGGGGTTTGGGAGGTGGGGGTGCAGCGAGAGAGGTTGCTGTTTGCATGTGCTTTTCTATTTTGTGGCTCATATGGTATCAATTACCATTTGATGGCAACGCCAGGCCTGAGGCCCTTTGCATGTTTGTCCTGTGAGAAAGATCTGGAAGAACCGACATATGGTTTTGATTGCAGCAATTGCAGGTTGATAGAATGAACGCAGGGGTGAGGTGGGTGGGTTTTCCTTCCGGCCCTTTCCACTCTGGGTTGCTAATGTGCTTTGCTTGTGGAACTGGTCTTTTNCCCCCTCCCCTCCCCAACCCTCTACCACTTTGCATTCCCTGCCCCTGCCTCCTCTGTACTTCCAAATCACCGCCAGAAACATGTGGCCCACATTAAGGACCTTCAATTAAAACAAACAACAAAAAAAAATTGTCCACTCTTGTGTTAAAATCCCAGAGCAGGTCAGTCCATCAAGATGATCAGAATTATAGTAAAGTTAAAAAACAAATGGGTGGTGGGGAGTGGGTTCTCTCCAGAAGCTCGGGACATGTTTTAAAATGGCTATTAGTTCAGGTTGTTAAACATTGAAATGACACTGAAAAATGGCAGCAATAGAGATTGGTGTGGGCGGGGGGAGCGAGAGAGAGCCCTCGCACATTGCATCTAGGACACCTCTTTGAATTTGTCTGAACACATGCTGGATACGGGCAGGATTGCTTCGAGGTTCTTTTTTCCTGTACATCTCAGGCCATCAAATGGAGGAGCAAGTTGGGGTGCGTAGGTCTCTATGAACATTTCCCTTTGGAAGGGAGATGCTGGAGGCCCATCTCTCGCATACACAGTGACTTCTCTCTGACTGAATTTGTGACAGTGGGGGGTACCCAGGGGGAGGCTCCTCATTACTGCTACACAGCAGGGGATCGCATCTGTGAGTTTGTCAAGGGAAGGTCTAGTATTGGGGAACAGAAAGGCAAAGAGGGGGAAAAGAACATTATAGACACTTTTAATGCTACCCATGAAAATGTTTTCTTTCCAAGTAACATTTTTCTATAATGCTCTCAAATTCACATGTCTCGTAATCTGTTCTACAGATGGGTAGCCCATGAGGCTATGACTTTTTTACTTCAACTATTGCATTTCAAAATATTACTCACAATTAGGAATTTTTATAGTTTTAAAAGGTAATGTGGTTTCTCGGGAGTGAATGTTTCTATTATCTTCCTTCTTTTAAACTGGAAACCAACAAACCAGGACCAAAATGTAAAAATATTCCCCCCCCAATGTTTTTCAAATATGGATGAATTATTGGTTCTGAAGGCCAGTGATTGAAACTTAACCATAATACTTGACCCACTTCATATTTATTTCCACATCAGAGCCGATCTTTATCGAAAGGCAGTAAAAACTAAAAACTTCAGTTGCTGACTTAAATTATAGGGAGATGTCTGTGTGATAGACTCTGTAGATAAAACAGACCATAATTTTACAATGGCAGTTGACTGTTTCTTAAGATATTTGCCCAAGGGTACCTTTTTCTTTACCCAAGTTTATCCTTATAATATACAGATTGGCTTGCTAAATGGTTATTTTCTTTCTTTCTTTCTTTCTTTCTTTCTTTCTTTCTTTCTTTCTTTCTCTCTCTCTCTCTCTCTCTCTCTTTCTTTCTTTCTTTCTCAGTCTTGATAATGATTATATTTTGTTATTTGGTAATCTTCCTATGGTTTTGTCCTTTGAGCTAAGTTTGAGTTCACAGTAACTAGTGATTAATTGATTTGCTCTAGTCATATGTTCTAATAGTGGCTACTTGGTTATTTGACTGATAGTTAGTGGACACATACTATAACCTTAAATCACCAGTTTGACAGCTTAAGCCTTAACATTTCTACTTGCTGCTCAGGCCATATTAGTTGCTTTTGAAGACTGATGTATTGAGAAGTCCAGTTTGGTGATTTTTAAAAAATTGTTGCTTTCCTCAAATATATGGTATTGAGGACTCACAGCAAAATAATGGAGTGTATGGGCTGGAAGCCTGTTTTAGAACTTGTTGGGTCCCTTAACAGCAGCTGTGCTGGAGAGATATTTGATTTGAGAAGACTTTTTGAATCTTTTTAGCCCTAACCATTCTGGTTTTGAAATGGGAAAATGGAAAAGAGTTTTAGGGAAGAAAGATATCTCAGTTTTGAAAGGCAGCGTAGGTAGAAATACATCCAGCCCTGCTCAGATTAATGAGCATTCCTAATCTGTCCCCCCAACAGAGGACAAAGAGTCTGCCGGGAAATGTGGGTTTATATTTTAGAGACACGCCACAGAGGCATGAGACAGCGTTCGATCCCAGCTGTATGCTTCTTGCCCAGCTAATTTGGTTTGGGGACTGAAATTTAGGTGAGTTTGCAGAGGAAGCAACCTTTTAAAATGCAATTTCTTTTTTTAAAAACGATCCACTACTTTAAAAACTGCTCCCTATTGAAACTTTATTCAGTCTTCTAGAATGTGTCTACCTTTTGGAGTATCTTTTTAAATGGTCCAGTTTATGTAGACACCAATCAGTGATCCTAAAAGAGGAAACCACCCCCATCTGGGCTACTGTAGTCTTAATACTTAGAAAAGAAAAAGAAAGCCTGTTTTGTCAAAAGTCCAAATAAAGGAATCCTTGAACTAACTCATTCCTTGGAAGCAATAAAAATTATGCGCTAGCCTGCCTTCCTTCCTTCCTTCCTTCCTTCCTTCCTTCCTTCCTAGTTACTCACAAATGGAGAAATGTAGTATTATGGTGGGTTTTTTTTTTTAATATATGCAAACTGCTATCAGATCATACCTGAATTAGAGTTACTTTTATAAACTGAGGAAAGAGAATACCTGAGAAGTTCTTAGGGGGTTGAAAAATTCTCAGGACTCTCTTGTTAAAGTGATGACTACTTTCCTCTCTCTAGATATGGAGACCCTCTCCCTGGCCCCAGATACCATGTTGCAGAACACATTCACTTAATCTTGGAAGAGCTCATCGCCTCTCTTTAGGACCTGTTCTTGTTCATACATTGCAAATATGCACTTTTATGCCCACGAGGAAGACATTACTACCATCTTGAAGGGCAATGTCAATTAGTAACAGGAAAATGCAAGGTCTGCCAACTGCAGAATTGTACTGACTTTACGCCACCTCCTTTTGAACAAAATTTGAACCTTTGAGGAAAAAATATTGGAGATTTTGATGAGCCTTTTTTTTTTTTAACTATTTGCAAATCATGGCTTCCTGATCCTAAAGGAAAAAAAAAAAAACCTCAAAGGAAAGGCTCAACAGACTTCCTGGACATCAAATAGTTCGCACAAAACAACATTCTGATGACTTGCATGTAAATAAATCAGAAACATATGAATTAAATGTCTCTCGAAATACATATGGGTTGAAAAATAGAGAGAAGTGCTGAGAAAATGTGTTTTGGGTTTTGCTGAGCCCATGACATTCGAAAAATAGTATGAGACACTGAACAAACTCAAGGCATGGCTTGGCTTACTCACCCCTAACATTAGCCTCCCAGTTCAACGGCAAATCGGTTTACCATGTGCCTAAATGCGAGCCACCTTTGGTGTGCTCCCCCACACTTAATTACTTGCAGTTTAAATTTTTTCAATTAGAAGCTCAAAAATAGCATCACATTTCAAGAAAATGCAAATCTTAGCATTTTCTCACTCAGTTGGTTCACAGCAGACTTTTTTCTAGAAAATACCACAGATCATTTCACCTTTAGGAACAGTCATACTGGTACGGCCCTCTGTGGTATGACTGGTGTGCAACAGAAGAAAGCATCATTATTTCAAAAAGAAAACCAAACTGTCCTTGAAATTGATGTTGCCCGTTAAATCAAAATGATAAGCTACTGCAGGTAAAACTCTCATGAAGATAAATGGTATGTTCTCTTGACATTAGGTGGTAACCCAGCCATACGCTACCACGCCCAGCGTTCCTATTCTTTTTCACTCCTGAGCTCTGTGGCCTTGTCCGTGGGGGGTAGGAGTTTGCCTTCTCTTTTGCACAATGTACTGTAGAGAGCCAGCATCAGGGATTCTAAGTCCTGGGACAATTGCAGAGACCTTAGAGACCTCTTATCTTCTCCTCTTGGTATCTTGTTCTTTGGCATCTGGCTTTACGTACTGGATCAGACCACAGGGGAGTTTAGGGAACAAAATCAGCCAGAGTTCCAGGCTTTACCCACTGAAGGTAAGTCGCTGATGTGTCCTTGGACAAAATCTTTACTCTGTTCTTTGGACTAGCGCCATCATCTGAGATTATCAGTTTAAAGTTTTAGAGAGGTGATGGATTTTATTTTATAAGGAAGTTCGTTTAGTTGTTTTTTGTTTTTTGTTTTAAAAAACATTTTAAAGTACTTTTCTTAATTCCTCCACTCAAATGGTGGTAAGAAACTTCAGTGCCTACCATGAGTAAGGTGCTAGAATATAGATCTGAACAAGACAGACATGGGATAGGCAAGGAAGTAGACAGCCCAAATATGGTTTGAAAATGCACTGATGGGGGGGAGCACAGACAGCTAGAGATGGACACAAGAGGGGCGCCTGTCCCACATTTGGCCTGGAGGAAGTGGGGCCCAAGAATGAATGGGTGTGCAAGCAAAATGCTGGATCAAGGAAGAGCATGGCATAGACTGTTATCTGAAAGTAGTTCTGGATGACTGGGGCTCCTGGTGCCAAAGGATAGTAACAGGTGGGACTGGGAAGGTCAGCAGTGGCCAGATCATAAAGTGCCTTGTGTACCCTGTTAAGGAGTTTAGATCTTATCATGACTGTAATAAGGACCCCTTCAAAAGGGTATGCCCAAGAGGTCATTGAATTTGAAAGTCCAGAGGGATACCAGGAAGACCAGGAAAACCTAGTCAGAGAAGCCAAGGGAAGCAAATCTGACTGGAAGGAAGAAGGAGTCAACCGTGTCAGATGTTGTCGAGAGATAAAGATGACCTTGGGCTGCAGCATCCAGGAGCTCTTGAGCCGTTCCACTGGGGTAGTGGGTGTGGAAGGAAGGTAAAAAGTGGAGAAAGGGCATCGCCAGCTGCATTTCCATCATCATTGTCATTGTCATCATCATCATCATCACCAGAAAATGAGCATCAGGCATCTTATCTACCAGATAGAGAGAGTGGAGGAAAAGAGAATGACACACACACACCCCAGGGAATTGGAACATATTTGGGAAAACAGATCATAAATATAAAACAGAAGACAGCAGCACAAGATAGACATGCAAAGGGGAGAGTGCGCTATACAAACCAATGAGATGAAACAGATCTGAACAGAACCATGAAAGAGCAGGACAAATCAGAAGAGAGATAAAAAGGGAGAGTTTTTAAAGTAGTGAGTGCAGCTTGATTTGTATTCTGAGTTATGCCTCCTTTTCACAGTCTAGTCTGGGGGTTCTTATCAAATGAAAATGGTAGAATACACCATTAAAAGTGATGTGTGCTCTTAACCTACCTGTGACTTTTGTTTAAGTGTCTCAATGTTTTTTGGGAAAATTAAAGTCACAGACTGACTCTCTATTGTAGTTTCATGCAGTGTTTATTTTTAAAAGGTGGACACAGCACCTAAGGAACAGATATCACAAGTAGAGCAAGTCAGCGATATTCATAAATTCTACATAAGTTCCTTGAGAAGTTCTGCACAACCAATGCTGAATGTCTGTGCAACGGCAGGGTAGTATCTTATACATCTGTGTTATCTCCCTTTGATGTCCTCTTCCCAGTATGAGGCCAGGGGCTCACCCGCATGTGCAGTACCTTCAAGAAGCCATTCGTGGTTCAGAGGACAGGTTTTCTCTACAAAGATACTTGAGGTACAGCTCTGTAAGGCACTTCAGTGCTAAAAATCTGCTGTGTAAACTTTTGAGTGAAGGAAAGAATTGGTCCTCGTTTGCTTTGGCTGTTTCCTTTGTTTGCTTAGTGACTATTTCTTGGGCACCTGCTGTGGGCAAGCCATTGCGTGAAATGTGCTCCAAGTCACACCCTCTGCCACCCAGGAGCCCATCATGTTTCATGGGAGAAAAGACTTCTCTACTTCATAAAATTTACACATTTCTAAAGTAAAATGCTGGGAAAGTGTAGATGATGAAATATGTTTGATGAAAACGTATTGAGCTCATGCTTTGTAAAAAGATTTTGGTCCATGATCCTGTCCATATTTCAGCACTAGTAGCCTTCCTGCTTGTGCTTGTTAGAGACAAAAGCTGAATAGGTTGTTCACATATCAAGAGGCTTTCCATTAAAGAAAACAGACTCGTCTCCATCAAAAATATTTCAAGCATCATCAGGGTGCTGAACATGCTATACAAATGACATACCTTGAGGTCCATATTTTTTCAAGGTGTTTTCTCAGCGCCATGATCTTATTTGTACCGCATCTCTGTGTAGCAGCAGATGTTATGATCTCTACTTTCCAAATAACATCATAAGATTGAAAGAGAGGTTAATGACCTACCTGTAGTCAATTAATGAGCAGTAGAATCAAAAGTGGAAAGATGGTCTCCTGCTTCTTAGAGCACATTAGAGACCATTATTTATAGCTAGTTAACTCACTTAAGATATTTTGGCGATGAGGGAGAATCATAAGTTCATCCTTTTTTTAAACTTCTTAACAGATTTATTGAGGTATAATTGATACACAACAAATCATACATATTTGAATGTACAATTTGATAAGTTTGGCATACGTAGGCTCCCATTAAGCCATAAGTGCATCTTGGTAGAATGAAGAACATTGAGTTTGCTAACATAGAGACCATGAGTGAGAGAACAGTTTTTATTTCAGGGGAAAGACAGCCTCCTCTCCAAAGAAGGCTACATTATTTGCCTAAATTTTCCATCTAGCAACTGATGACATGACATACTGCTTAAGAAGTTTGACCCATCATGGGTCCTCTCTACTACTGGAATACTGTCTCCTTGCAGATGGTCCCTCATCAGTATTTTTGTGAAGGACAACATGAAGGTTATGAGTCTGCTACTGTGCTTTGTTTTGTTTGCATTGATTGAGGTGCAGTTCACATGACATAAAATTAACCATTTTAAAATGAACAATTCAGTGGTATTTGATACATTAACAACGTTGAGCAACCACCACATCTGTCTAGTTTCAGAACATTTCCATCACGCCCAAAGGAAACCCTATACCCATTAAGCAGTTCCTTCCCATCCCCCTGCTACCCTGTTTTATAAACCTGTAATTTTATCACAGTATACAGAAATATGCATGCACGCACACACACACACACACACACACACACACACACACACGGTAGACACATAATCCATCTATCTAGAGATTAGGAAATTCCAGATCTACCTACGATTAGGAAACTTTCCAGTCAAAGGACCTAATGTATCCTAATTATATAAGCAAAGGACTATATATTTAATGGATGTTTTTCCATCAGGTAGAAGAAAAAAGGAAACATCCCTTGCTGCTTTTTTTTTAACATTTCTCTGTATTTCTCTTAAGTTCTAACTTAGATACTAATTTATCAAGGAAGAAAAAAAAGACAAAAATCCATTCTGGGCCTTTTATTATGTAAAACTGCCATATTTCTCTTCTTATAAAAAATTCCCTTATTAATTTCATCAATATTGAGAATTTTAAACTGCTTCCCTTATCTTAAATATTAGCAATCATCTGGATTTTACATTTCTAGTTTTGAAGATTCAAAATTATTGAACAAAATAATTTAGTTATCAAAGGTTTCATTTCTTGGATAAACATCAAAGGAACGTTCTTACTGTAATTTTTATTGTTAAAGTAATTACCGTTGTTTATATTTATTTATACCCTTGTTATCCCAGAAAAATATTTGAGGTAGCCAGTAGATCTTTAAAACTTGTATCTTTAAAATTTAAAAAATTAGATCAGGTGAAAAAAAAAGGATCTAAAATTCAAATATTAGAGAAAGTCAATTATATATATTTTTTTTGAGTGAGAGAGATAGAGAGCATAAGCACGCACGAGGGACAGAGAGAGAGGGAGAAACAGACTCCCCACTGAGCCTGAAGCCCAAAGCAGGGCTAGATCTCATGACTATTAGATCATGACCTGAGCCAAAATCAAGCCTGACACTTAACCGACTGAGCCACCCAGGGGCCCCTTAATATTTTAAATGTTCCTGAAGAGGTGCACTGTTTATTGGTGGTAATTTGTTCTTCCACTGCCCAGTTCCCTTTGAGGAATATTATTGCCCTTCTTTATTAAGCCCTCGCGTCCTCAAGAAGTCTTAGAATAACCCTGGATAATTCCCTTTACATTTCTTTGGCATAGACATTTTGTACAAATACTTCTCATTTACATATGTCTTCTACTTGCTTGTTAACACATCTGAAGTCTCCTGACCGGCTCCTAATGACAATTCTAGAGTCTTTTTTTTTTTTTTTTTTTTTTTTTTTTTTTTTTTTTTTTTTTTAAGTACCAAAGCCCCTAGCCTTGGTAGCTAAAATCTCTACTGTGTGTTACATCAGTGAAATACTGCTGACTGATTTTACCTAAAAGTTTGCCCTGGGCGTGAGAGAGGGACAGGTCCTTGAATGGATAACAGATAAAGAGGTGGTTGATTAGACAGAGATATTGACAATTCACATACTTTTTTTTTCATTGCAGTCTGTGCCACAGTCTTATATTTGGTAATTATTTCATGCTTTTGTTTTCAGTTGAAAGGAGTTGGGGCCATATGTTTTGGCAGAAGAAAGACAATTTGTGCTTTTTTTCCACCTCTGTGAACGGGGAGGCTGGGGTCATGAATATACAGAGTACCATGGGGATGCTTCCTGTTCAAAACTTCACCAAATTGGAATCTCACTGTTCATAGCAATACTCTCGGTAAGCAGAAGGTGACGGCATCTGTTTGAAGCATCGAGGGTTAAGCTCCATGCTTCAAACCCCAGCATAGAGTTCATCTTTAACTCTAGTTCACATGGGTAGATGACATTTACTAATATAAAAAATTAGATCTCCAGATTCCTTAGACCGTAGGTGATTTGGAAGGACATTCTGATCAAGTGCTAACAATTCTGACTTGGGATTTGGAATGAAAAAAACCAAGGTAGATCATAGTTCCCCACTCCTGTCCCCACCCAGTCATGCAAAAGCTCTCCCAGCTTATACATACTATTTAAGATGGATGAGGTGGGTGATGGCTCGGATAGATAATCTATCTCAAAATGATTCTTAAATAAGGTAATGAAAACAGAAAGTATTTTTTTTAAGATTTCATTTATTTGAGAGAGAGCGCATGTGTACGACAGAGACAGCACAAGGAGGGTGGAGGGGCAGAGGGAGAGGGAGAAGCAGACTCCCCACTGAGCAGGGAGCCCGATGCGGGGCTGGATCCCAGGACCCCGGGATCATGACTTGAGCTGAAGGCAGATGCTTAACCAACTGAGCCATCCATGTGTCCCAGAAAGTCTTTATAATTTAAAACATTATGAAGATATGAACTTTTTATGATGACTAATCATAGAATTATACCAAATTTCCTTTTACACTGTTAAGTTTAAGGCAAAGAAGGTATCTAGAGAAGTACATATTCCCCTTTGTGAACTGTTTCTTTGATCGTTCCTCTTGTCTTTGCAGTATCAGTTAGAACCTTGGTCTTACTATCTTTTTTTTTTTTTGCTTGCTTGGGTCTCTACTTTTGAGGGTCTTTCAGCTTTTGTCTGACACAACTTTCTCTCTAATTCTTCTGGCTTCCTAGGAAGGAGTGTTGACTTAGGAATAATGGCTCTCTGGCCCTATGTGCTCATTATGCACAAAGGAAGCCCTCAGGACCGTGGGTTAGAGAAATAGGAATAGCACGTTTAAGTTGAGCAAGGTCAAACTGTCACATAATCAGTGTTTTTCTTTGGTGGTGCTTTCCCTTCTTGTAAAGCCCCCTCTGTACCCTTGTACCCTCTTCACTTTTTTTCTCACTCTTTCTAAAAAGTACTTCTTGAGAAAAGATCTGAGACCTCATCACGTTGACTTGTAAAAACTTGCGGCAGATGATAACATTTTCTGAGATGGGGGATGATTGGAGGTATGTTGAAAAGTGAGTTTGTGATGTGCAGTTTTTCCCAGGGATGTAGGATTTTACCCCTCATGGTAATGTTCATTGACTAAGGTCTGCAGCGTTGAAGTTGTATGTTTATTCCAGTGGTACCCAAAATTATTTGAGCTTAGACCCCTTCTTAAAAGATGACCTTAGTAACACCCATTGAAAGATGTCAGCTCTAGGGTTTAGGCATCAGCCTATGGCCTTGGATTCCAAGGGAAAAGGGTGGAGAATACTCTTGGAACCCTTAAGTATGGCCCATTATAGGTCATTGTCTCTACCTCCTAACACAAGCTCAACCCTCAAACATAGAGAAGAGCGCTAAAATCTGTTTTGGCAGAACAATGAATGTTTCTATTTCATGATGTTATTCTTAGTTTGGTGTGTATCTTGTGTTCATTCACACACAACACACACACACACGGGCATATTTTCATAATATTTGCTTAAACCTTGTTGTTTTTGTGGTTGGTGTAGTCAATGGTGTTGAGATGGGATATGATCCGTTAGAAATAATTAACAATGAATTTGATGGGATAGAAGCAGCGATCAATATCATTTAGTTACATCTGTTTAAGGTTTAAAACAACTAGATATCATAACTGATAGAAATTGAAAGTCATGTTCTTCTTTTTTTTTTAAGATTTTATTTATTTATCTGACACAGAGAGAGAGATCACAAGTAGGCAGAGGCAGGCAGAGAGACAGGGAGAGGAGGAAGCAGGCTCCCTGCCGGGCAGAGAGCCCGATGCGGGCCTCGATCCCAGGACCCTGAGATCATGACCTGAGCCGAAAGCAGAGGCTTTAACCCATTGAGCCACCCAGGCTCCGCGAAAGTCATGTTCTTCTTAACATTACCTTTAACTTCTGACGAGCATTCAATAAATAAAAGCTTAGAAACAAATTGGTTAGGTGTTTGGAACACAGTAAAGAATTGTGATGCACTTAACATCCACAGTTGTCTATCTGCGCCCATCCTGAGCCTGGTGATGAAGCCAAGTCCCACGTGAGTAAGTAACATAAGGAATGTAACCAGGAAGAAGTCAGGTTTCACCTGGACCAAATTTTATGCAATTAAGTGTTTCAAGAGATCTTTAGCCAGGTGTAACTTAATCAGTTTAAGGCCTTCTCAGCTAGGGCCAAGGTACTCAGAATGTTGGCAGTGGGCATTCCTGTGATACACCACATCGAAAGTAATAGCAAACATACAGCGACTGCTCACTTCGTGCCAAGAGCAAGAGAAATGCAGGTGTAAAAATAAAAAGAAGTATTTGGAGCCAGAGGCTAGTACACATAGACGGAACTGCATTAACACTTCACTTGAATGCTTTAAGTCGTAATATGGTGCTTTCTATCAGTTTAGTGTCCTGGTTTGGAGGCCTGGGTCTGGTTTCACCACTGAATGCCCCTGGAACCCGCAGCAGATCCCTCCCCTTCTTTCTGACATTAGTACTATTGAACAAGAAGTATCGATACTGGCTGCTCCTTTGCTCAGCTTCGTGCCTGGAAGACAGATGAATGGTCCCTCCCGTGTCAGCCCACAAGAGCCTTCTTTGTGCCCCCAGAAGGCAGCCACCCCGTGTTCTTCTCCCGAGGCAGAAAAGCATTCTCAGCCCCCCAGCTGCCAGGAGGCCCGGCGTGGATGTGANCACAAGAGCCTTCTTTGTGCCCCCAGAAGGCAGCCACCCCGTGTTCTTCTCCCGAGGCAGAACGGCATTCTCAGCCCCCCAGCTGCCAGGAGGCCCGGCGTGGATGTGAGGGGCCCAGCATTCCCAGAGGTGGGTGTTGGTAGGAGTCCACGAACACCCTGGAGAGAATCTTAGCTATTAAGAGATAATGTTGTAGGGCGCCTGGGTGGCTCAGTGGGTTAAAGCCTCTGCTTTCGGCTCAGATCATGATCTCAGCGTCCTGGGATCGAGGCCGCATCGGGCTCTCTGCTCAGCGGGGAGCCTGCTTCCTCCTCTCCCTGTCTGTCTGCCTACTTGTAATCTCTCTCTCTGTGTGTCAAATAAACAAATAAAAATCTTTTAAAAAAAAAAAAAGAGATAATGTTGTAGAATCGTGGTTACAGCTCAAACTCTGAAACCTACACGATTTTCCCGAGTGTGCCACTTAACCAGCTGTGTGGCTTCTGAGTGAGTTATGTAATGTCTCTCTTAGAGTCCTTATTTATAAAAGGGAGATGATAATCAAACAGCACTTTGAGTGTACAAAGTGAATATATGTACTCTTTTTTTTTTTTCCCCTGGAATAGTGTCTGGCATGTCCTTAAGTAAAGTGTTAGCTATTTTTATCTTTGTCATCATTTTTATCACGCCAAGGGTGACAAGAGCTTGGGGCTGGCAGGCATTGTGACCAGGTCCTTTTTGGCTTCTGGAGAACGTTAAGCAATGATACCATAATAAATGACTTCTTTGTTTCTAATTGGCAACTTCCTGCATGCATCACTGAGATGGTTGTAGGATAATATGTGAAAACAACTTAAAATATCAAACCTTCTGTATCACAGTATATCTATGATATCACAGCAGAGTAAGCCCCATCATACCTTCTTGTTTGTTTTAGTGTCTCAGGTTTGCAATGATAATGCATTGAAAATCCTTCTAAAATAACAGGGTACTATGTAGGCTTAAATTACAATAATATTGTACAATTATTAGTAGTTCTTAGTGCTTTTTTAAAAAGTCGAAGCAGGATTTTTTTTTCTCCCTTGTAAATTTTCATACATGTCAAAGGCTACATGGACTCATTTTAGTTTTAAGGATTGAAATTTGATTTAGGGATTTGAAAAATATCCTGTAGTTAGCTATATAAAAAAACATAAGAATTATCCTGGCCTTTTTATTTGAAGAGAGAACAAGGTAGAGCTGCCCACCCGTAAAGAACACCAGCTTTTTCCTAGCTCCTGGGGAGCTTGCATGCAGGAGGCACACAATAATGGATCCAGCTCACTTTTTCACTGTGTAATCGCTGATCTTGCCACAGTCCAGGTGACTCCTAGGGAAATGCGTTGCCTGCAGCCCACCCACCTCCGCCTGCTCACCCAGCTCTGGGGCCTGATGGCTTCTGCATCACTCAGGGCCCTTCTCCTTCCTGTTATTGCATTTAGGGTCTTTGTGATATCTTCCAGTTACAGAATTTAATCGGTAAAAATACCAGCAAAGAAGGGAGTTAAAACTTTTACAATTTTACTACTTCTTCACATAGGAAAGGAAATTTGGTGGCTGAGAAGAAGAAAACTCTTGGCTCTAATTCATTTATAGGACATAGCTTCAGATTTCATCACCGATCTGATGATGAACAAGTCATCGAAACTCAGCTGATACTTAGAAGAGTGGAAAAATTATATGTGGTGTTTGTGATCAGGTGTATGGATGTGTGTTCAAAGTGACTTGTGTTCTAAATATATCACATACTCGGGGCACCTGGGTGGCTCAATTAGTGAAGCGTCTGACTCTTGATTTCGGCTCAGGTTATGATCTCAGGGTCACGAGATTGGACCCCACATCAGTGTCTGCGCTGAATGTAGAGCCTGCTTAAGATTCTCTCTCTCCTTCGTCCTCTGCCCCTTCCCCACCCCTGCTTGCACACATGTGCACGCACGCTTATGTGCTGTCTCTCAAAATAAATAAATGAAATATTAAAGAAATATACATTATATACTCAAGGAATTTCTTTTGGGGATCATATACATATTTTTGTGATGAATATAGCAGAGTGAAGACAGGTAATTGCTTAGTGGAAAAAAATAGGAATATCATGTACACTAATGGTACCTTTTATACACGTTTAGATAATTGTGATTTTTTTTTCAGACTACCAGTAAAGACAGTTTGTGGGGGGAAAAAACCCCTCTTCTTACTAGGCGTGATTTAAGGGCATTTAGAACTATTTGGTTAGTTCCTGTAAAAGCTTCAGGTGATTTAGATGGGTCATAAAAGCTTCATGATTTCAATAGCCTACAACCTTTGAAATTTTCCATTTATAATTAAATATCCATCAGTTTGTCAGTATATTGCAGACATTTATATGTTATCTCTAAATAGATTTCCTATTTATGTGACAATAATGCAAATTCGCCTTTAACCGTCACCTGGAAATGCAGTAGGATTTTTCTACCATTAGTAAACATTCCTTGACTTGATGTATCTACTGTACTGAGAACATACCAGGTGAATAATTTTTATTCCTGGAGTTTGCTGTTGTTTTTGGTTTTTTTGTACTCTTGGATTATTTACTGCCTTTTCTGTGCCCTTGAGCATTATTAACTGCCTTTAAACCTTATAATAACTTACTCAACTCTGTTACTTGAATCTGTTTATTAACCATTTAGCCATTTTACTGCCCATTAGAATATTTAAGTTATAAAGTTAAAAAAGACTTTAGAAAAGAGAGCTCCAAGAAGACTGGATACAAAATCAGGGGCCCTGGGCTCTGTCCAGGCCCTTGGGTATGTCCATTAACCTCTTCCTTTGCTCATTTGTAAAATAAGGTTGCAAGCACCTGAGCTTTAAAAATATGATGCCAAGAGGCAGGACAGAGGCAGCAGGTGGAAAAATAGCATGAAAAGAGAAAGGAGCATCTGTAAAGAAGTCATATAAAAAAGATTTAAAAAAGGAAAAGAAAAAGTAATAAAAAAGAAGTGGGAGTAGAATAGAGGGACCCAATTACCAATAATGTGAAAACACATGATCAGAAAAACTTAAACATCTGTTCAACTTTTATCGTCTAGAAAAAGTGATCACACTATGTCTAACTATAATTCCTTTGCCAAAGACACTAGGGGCCAAGGACAAAATTGCAGTTGAAGAATTTCTTTTGCTTCCTACACATCCAGAAACCTAGAGTCACAGATACTCTTGCTTCGTGTTCCACTTGGTACAATTTGCAGGAATTTTGGCAGATGGTTATAAAAGGACTTTAAAAAATATGTCATAGTACAAGGAACTCTAAACGTAATAAATAAAACTAAAACCTAAATGTCCTATCTTTCAGTAGCATCAACATGTATTAACACCAGCTGTATGCTAGGGACTAGGGATACCTAGAAGTTGCCTCTGACTGGTCCACCAAAAGAGTTCTTGCTTTTGCAGCCTAAAGGGAATATCAAGTCTTGAATGAGGTGGTATTATTGTCATAGCTGCTCTAACAGAGGGTGACACACATGGCCCAGTAGGACTCTTCACAGACAAGCACGACTCTAGGCTAGTGCTTCCAGAAGAACTTTCTGCCATAGTGGGAAAGTTCTATGTTGGTGATATCCAATATGGTAGCCAGTGGCCACATATGACTATTGAGCACTTGGCTACTGTGTCTAGTGTGACTGAGGGAATGGTTATT
Source organism: Ailurus styani (assembly GCA_002007465.1). Taxonomy (NCBI): domain Eukaryota; kingdom Metazoa; phylum Chordata; class Mammalia; order Carnivora; family Ailuridae; genus Ailurus; species Ailurus styani. The sequence continues at coordinate 8,914,590 of LNAC01000015.1, read as the reverse complement.
TAACTTTATGTAACTTTAATTAAGCTTAATTAAAATAACTGCATATTACTAATGGCTACTTTACTGGATAGCCCCATTCCAGACTCTTTAAAAATAGCTATAAGCAGTGACTAGCACTTACAACAAGATGTGAATAATACTACCATTTACTGAGTTCCTACAACAGATTAAGAACTACGCGTGACAGATATGATCTCTAACTCTCACAAAAAGAATAACCTCAAGTTTCACAACTGAGAAAACTAAGACACAATATCATCAGCCAGCTCACAATTAATTGTGAGAGCTGGCATTTGAACCCAGTCGGTCTGGCTCCAGAGCTGGGTCATTTCTGCTACTACACCAAGTCTTTTTCTGAATTCTCCGAAGACTGCCTCTTTTAAGTACACCTGCCCCTCTTTATGGATCAGTTAGCCATGTACCTTTAACTTGGCCACGTGGCACAATTACAGGGTCCGTACTAACTCTTCTGAACATGGAGGTATCACTGTCCCTGAGCCTTTCATTTCTCTTACTGGAACCCATGTCTTTCAAACAATATTTTAAGAGTTGAGAGTCCAGCGTCCAGCCCAGTTCCCGAAGTAGTGAACTGATCCACCTCCAAGTACTTTTCCCCATTAGATGCTGGGAAGCAGCAAAGCATATGCCTAGCTTTGTGAGTGCTTGTCATTTGAGTGTTTCTCTGTCATAGTTTAGAATATTTGTAAAATCTGCCAAGGTCTAAACTACTCAGGGAGCTCGCTAGCACTTGGGCACCGGGGGCGTAATTCGGCTTTGTTATTTCCCACCCATCGTGGAACACACAGCAACTCTCTTTAAGCGTCTGAAAGTCTCAACTACGATGTTCCAGTTAGTCTGAACTGATTCTCTTGGTAAATTCTATCCTCCGATGGTACTCGCAGAACCACGAAGGGGTAGTAATGGTAAGGAATGTGAAAGGTGAATTGTGTAACCTACTCGTTGCCATTCAGCCTCCCTCAGTTCCACACTTCATGACACAGGATCTGTAACCACTTCTCCTTCTCCCTTAGAGCTTAGCTTCCCGCTTCAGGAAGCAAGTAACATTAATACAGATTGGTTTTCCTATGACATGTCTTATCACATTTTATTTTCTTAAAAGGTAATTATGAAAACCCCATAAGAATATTTCTATAAACCATGGTCAAAGTACACCCTTGTGTTGATAGTTTAAAAATACCTTTTTTTTTCTTTTTAAGAGCAAGGAATTGTTTTTTTATGGGAAGAATATAGACTTTGATGACCCATTTAAATCCTGCCTTTACCACTTGATTAATTGTTAGTGTAGAAAAGGTGGCTTAACTTTCCCAAATCACATTTGCTCAGATAATAAAAACAGTTAGCAGCACAAGATTAACCCTGTTGTCCGATGGGTTTGTATGTTTTTTTTCCCTGTGCTTAATACGTGCCAAGTACTCTTCTAGTTGTTTCACACACAACATACCATTTTACTCTCGTAAGAACTTTGCATAGCAGGCTCTGCCATTCCCATCTTACAGGTAGGAATCTGGAGACCAGAGAGGTTAAAGGAACAGGTCCAAGTTGGTCTAACTGATGAATGGTGAAACTTACAGTCACACCCAGGCTGCTTTGGGCCAATACAATTGATCTCTCTATTCTACTTCAGCTCTGTGAAATAGGAATGATGCTATTCATAATAACCATCTTGTATGACCCTTAGGAAAATCAGAAGTAATGTGTGTAGAGGTCCTTGCACAAAAGCTGTTCCACAAGAGACCCTAAACAAATGGTTCATTGTTATTTTTTAAATCTTCATAAGTGAAACTGATATGTCAAGACAGGTAAAAATGAGGACATCAAGAGGAAAGGTAGGATATGCATTCTGCTCCCTTCCTTTTGCACGTTTGCTTGGTTTTCTTCTTTTCTAATAAGAGGAGATTCTATTTAAAAGAAGGTATCGTGGGCGCCTGGGTGGCTCAGTGGGTTAAAGCCTCTGCTTTCGGCTCAGGTCATGATCTCAGCGTCCTGGGATCGAGGCCTGCATCGGGCTCTCTGCTCAGCAGGGAGCTTGCTTCCTCCTCTCCCTGTCTCTCCGCCTGCCTCTCTGCCTACTTGTAATCTCTCTCTCTGTGTCAAATAAATAAATAAAATCTTTAAAAAAAAAATAAAAAAAAATAATAAAAGAAGGTATCGTATTATTTCTTTGATGACTGAGCAAAGGATAATCAGGAACATTGGATGGAACAGCTAATGTAATATAGTAATTCTTCTCAAATTACAATAAAAACTAAATATGGTAAAATGAAAAAAATATATTTTTAATTTTTATCAGTTCAGGGCTTTTGGTACTATCTGGAGAGATTGGTTAAACTCAGAATTTCTGTATGTATGATTTTGTTTTAAATTCAGAAATATAAGAGAAAAGATAATGGTGCTAAATTTGGACATAAACTATACTTTGCTATTATTCCCCATGAAACTTTTATTCAACAAACAGTTCACTCACTAAAAGAGCTGTAGCCTATGAGCTTTGGCCAAGATTCCCCATTTCCAATTCTGCAACAGTAATTTCACCCTTCTTTGGTTTCTCTCGTGGGAGGAATTGGAAAGCCAAAGTCACCTTGATCTAAGCTACCTTATCAGAGAAAAACTAAGTGTAGATTTTTGTTTCCCTTTAGATTTATCCTCATGTTTCATAGGTGGGGTCACTTCAGTACACTGAACTAGAGTTTGGGATTTTTCTTCCATTTTTCATTGGACTGATATTTTGATGTTAGACATTGAAATGACTCCAACTATTTGGAGATATCTGGGATGTTTATCATTGTTCTGTTAAATAAAAAACTATTTTAGTTAACAAATACTTGTCATCTTTCCAGTTACCTAAAATAGTAATTATTAAAACTAATCGGATGTGAGCTTTTCTTATTGAATTTAGTGTCTCTATTAAATACATTATTGAAACCCATACTTTGGAGTCTTTTGATTGAGAAATTGGCAAAATAGTTGACTGAAGTAAAAATAATGAAGCAGCTTCCTGGTCATCCAGGTTATTAGAGATAAAAACATTAAGGATAAAGTGAAGTATGAATGTTATGATCAATTTGTTGTCATAAATATCATCTTATACTTCCACCACCATTTTAAAATAAAGAGCAACTGATTGGTGTGTATGTTGGGCAAGTTGCAAATCTTGAACGGTTACTTTGACCATTCCACTTTTTAATTCCTTATAATTAAAATGTGGGGAGAGCTGAACTAAATAAATTCTTTCATTCCTTCTACTTTTAAAAAGGATAGGGTTGCCTGACTGGCTCAGTTGGTAGAGCATGTGACTCATGATCTCGGGGTTTTGAGTTTGAGTCCCATGTTGGGTGTAGAGATTTCTTAAAAATAAAATCTTAAAAATAAGTATAATAGTTCTGTGCATGGATTATTTACAGAAATAATTCTGTAGGGTGCTCACCTTAAAAATAACTTTTGAAGTGGGAAAGAATAAGTATGTAAATAGAAAGAGAATAATATTTTATCTGATCTATAAATTTACAGTATAAAGAAAATTTGTAAAATATGCAGAAATTGCCTTTTTTCTTTAAACATGGCCCATGTCTTGTTAATAAGACTTTCAACTTACCTAAAGAGTGTTCATCTGACTGTGACACCAGAAAAATAGAAATTATATAATATAATATATCCTGAAAACTTTGTAAGCCCATAGATATTCGTTATGCAGGTGGTACTTATGAATTTGGGATAAGTGATCTTATTCTCAGATCTTTGAGTTTGATCATAATTCATAGTCCAATAGCCTCCTTGTGCATTGACAGAATTATCAAAGATTTATCCTTTTCTCCTGGAAGAAATATCAACTAATTCTGCCCACATTGGGAAAAAAAGGTGAACCTTGTTAGGTGCCATCAAATGGTGTTGACATAATAATGGCCATGTTTAAAGATATTGTCGGAGAGTATAATTAAAATTAAACTGTGTATTATCCTAAAAGAACTTATTTCAGTTGTTTTAAAATATAAAGTGATCTCATAATACGGATCAGAGTTTATTTTCAGCTTTATAGTAAATACGGCGATTTCAAAAATTGGGGAATAACACATAGTACACTTAGCTTGTGTTAATACCAACTGGCCACATGGCTGTCGGGCTAATAGCCTGGACCGCAGATACATTGTGGTGGACATAGTAGCTGTATTGCGCTCATTCTCTCATTAGAATGACGTCATCTAATTTTCCATTTCCCATTTTTCTAGACAGTAATGCCTCTTTCATGTTTTTAGCCTACTCTCAAGACCCTCTCTAAATACATCCAGTAGTATTTCCCCAACAGTTTATTAGTTGTATATAGTTTACAAGAAAATACTGAGTTTTGGATGACAAAACTTTAAGGGTATTGATTTGTTTGGAGATTCCTGACTCAAGGTTTATTCTTTGTCTCTTAAAGATGCTTGAAAAGATGTCTTCCTTATTTTAAGCCCTGTGGAAATAGAAGCAAATAGACATTTATATATTTAAAATTCAAGGAGAATTAAAAAATAAAATGAAATACAGCCCACGAAATATGTCGCTTCTATCCCCCCCTGACTGAAGAAAAACCCTTGTTTTCTAACGTGTGCCTGGGTTCTTCTGGTTTGTTTTTGTTTTGTTCAGCCTCCAGGACCTCCCAATTTTCAAGGGCACTGTGGGGCACATGTAGCATTTATTTGATGTATGTATGTGTATGCATATTTTCCCACATCTGTCTCTGTGGACCTATCCTTTGTGAAATCCTAAACCTTGTATTAATGCTTAGTTTGTGATTCATGGTGTTCTGAGAGCAATTATATAATTTTTCTTAGGGTGTTTATTTGATGTACCCTGTAAAAAAAAATGGGAGTATTTTTTGGTAACTCTGCAGTTGCCTTTTTATTGGTGAATTTCTCTTTCTTTTACTGTGACCTGAGAATATCACTGTAGGCTCACTGCCAATTTTGTGAGCCGCTGCCTGCTTCAAAATGGAGGCAGGAAGGTATCCATTTTCATCAAGAGGATGACAGTGTTTCAGTCTCTCCGACCATCTGGAGAGAGGAACTTTCAGAGCAAAAGAAAATAGGGATTTGAAAAAATTATATTTAGCAGAAAAGGCAAGGGGGGAAACCAATTAAAGTTAAACTATACCTTATGAATTTATGCTTTCGACTATGCTGCCTTCTTTAGAGGAAACATAAACAAGAAAATACGCAGGCTATTTTTATAAAGGACTGGTTCCCCAAGTCTCATGAGTATTAGTAAACGAATGTTCAGTAAATTAGGATTTTGGCACACTTTTTTAAGTTTATTGCACACACAAATATAATAAGAACTATAAAGGAGTGCACCCCCCCTCCCTGTGTACACACTGATTGTTGGTGGTCTATGTAGATCTGGGCTTTTAATGGTCTTTTTCATGCATCTCTGCAAAAAGCTGACACTATGGGAATTTAATATTCCAAGATGTATTTGTCACTTTCCGTGGTCTGGAGAGCGCATTCGTTTTCTCTGTCTCTTTCTCTCAGAAGTGAACATGGTAATTGAAAGGTAGAGTGAAAGGGAGGGGCTTGATTCGTGCCCTTCTGTTTGCACCTTTCATGACCTCGGAGGCCATCGATGTTTTTTTTTTTTAAAAAAAAGATGGTTAGACAGGACAACCCTGTGGGTATTATGTAATATATTTAACTAGGCATAATTCGCAGTATTCTTGCCTCCAACTGGAAAATATCCCCCGCCCCTGGTTTTCCAGTCACACGAATCTATTCAGCATTTTCGTTGTTGTTTTTTGTTTTTCTGTATTCTGAAAGGGGCAGTGTTCTAGGGTTTGATCGGATTTGGAATGGACTTGGAAATTTAGCATTTTCTTATCAAGTAATGGACCTTGAGGTGCTTTGGTCAATGCAGCAAGCAAAACTAAATTGTCTCTCCTTCCCCAGGTTTATGCTCCATCAGCAAGCACTGCCGACTACAATAGGGACTCGCCAGGCTACCCTTCCTCGAAACCAGCAGCCAGCACTTTCCCTAGCTCCTTCTTCATGCAGGGTAAGATGCTGCCACTTCTGCGGGGAAATCCACTGGGCAGAATCTCCCTGGGTCTTTTCAGGTTATATATGGGGCAAAAGACTGCTGAACTGATCCTCAACAAATGGAAGATTAGGCAAGTGGAGAATACTGAAGGTCATGCTCTTAGGAATCGAATTCATTAAAAATTCATCAACTAATTAAAACTTGACTAAGGCTTATTTTTTTGAAATCAAAGCCCCTCGAGCAATGATGAGTTAAGATTAAACCGGTTGACTTCACTGAGAACTGGCACTTCTTGGGGGATGGTCTTCCATGACAGATCATTTCAGCCTCTTCTCTCCCCAAGAAGAACGTGTGTGTATTTTTAGAAGTGTTTTGGTTCAGTGTGTATTTTGAGCATCCTGGATTTAGCCAACTGGGAACAAATTGTCCTTATGTATAACTTCATATAAAAATTTTAGCCACTTATTAATTTATAAGTCAGAACAAGAGCCCCATTTAAGATGAAGCAACCTCTCTCAAGACTAGAATATTATTTCATGACACAGCAAAAGCTCCACCCCAGCACGCTAATTAATTTAGGGTGAAAGACCCAGCTTTTGTCCCAGACAAATGGAGAAAATGACAGTTTCATAGTAGGTGAAGTGTATTTATTCTTTTAATCGTGCGGTTTATTTAATGAAATGTACATGGTGGTGTACCCCTGAGCTTACAGTCTTGCTACTGGTAGGATGGTTCCTTTCCGCTGCTCGGAAAAGACTGGAAGAGTTAGAATGACACCAACTGCGTGTGAGAGCAGACTGTCCAGAGGATGTACCTAGGGTTTCATCCCTGATAAGCCTGTGGCATTTATTGTCAAAATATGATGGTCTTGTTGCCAAGTTAATACTCCAAAATGTAGACATGGAATTTACCAAGAACTCCTATACCTGTACGCAGAACTTTTAACTCTTTTTGCCTGGGTGTGAAAACCTTTTCTGAGTGTGCCTTGGCCACGTGCCATGGGATTTCCTTTCCGTGCTGCTCAAGAAGGGCCATGTCATGGGCGGGGGAGCACCTCGGAGCAGCAAGGAACCGGGGAGCAGCTTGGTGTCTCACTTAGCATCTAGCGGACATACTCAAAGTCATTCTGATGAAAAGGGGCTTATTTTCTTGCCCTTCAGAGTATTAGCTTTTTCAGGTTGCTAGTTCACATGTGACATTCCATGGAAAATCTATAAAATTGAATCAAATGGGTCTCGCAGGAATGGAGAGAATTTGTTCCACGCATAATAGAGCTCATGTTCATAAGGGCCCTTTTATCTCTGTGACCTGTCCTGGGTGTAACTCACAAAGAGACCCCACAGGCCCTGTCACTTGAGGGCGTCCTGGGCCGTGACAAAAGGCACAGCGGCCACTTGGGCATCCACTGCCCTCTTTGGCGACCAGTTAGCGCAGCCACGCTACCAGTGCTCATCGAGATTGTCACTTCAGGGATTCACCCCTCAAAGCAGATTTTCACTGAGAAAATTGACAGGATAGATTTCTTCTATCTGCCTTCAGGAAGGTGCTTGCCTCAACCGTGCACACCACATGGGAGGTCAGGTAGATGAAAACAGAAAACAGTAGGCTCTTCTCCACGGCAGACCATGCAGAATATGGGGAACAAACTTGCTTTTCTGCATATGAATACCCAAAAAAGCAAAAAAAAAAAATTGAGTTGACATTTATGATGAGCACAATTAATTTGCACACATCGAATTCTATTCTTTCAAAACAACGTTATGCCAAGATCATGGGATGTGATAAATATTAATTTACTGTGAAAAGCATAATTTATGTAAAGTATGTATTTTTATAAGTCTGCATTGAGTAGAGTGTTCTGTGTTAACAAATCCTAAATGTACTTCCATATAGTGCATCATGGTGTCAGAATGTTTCAGGAGACTTTGTTCAATGATACATATTCTCAATTTATTTGTCATAGATGCCATCTATTTGAAATGTTAGGGCCTTAACGTCATCTTTGAATTTAAGGTGACATCTATGCTTCCACAACCTGAAAGCTGCATCTTAAGTGCATGAATAATAACTTTTAGAAAGTCCCGTGGTTTCCCATTAGGATTACAGAAACAGTGCCTCGTGATCCTGTCTCACACCGGCTTCCTTCAGTGATGGGTGCCTGGTGCCCTGAGGATTCAGGTCTCTAAAAAATATACAGTTTGGGTGAAAGATCCTTGGAGACTTTCAGGAGCATATTTTAAACTCACTACCATGTGACCTCACATTTTTCACTTGAATTTCCATCTTTTTTTTTTTCTTTTTGAATTTCCATCTTCTGATTAAAACTCTTAAGTTGTCAAGACCTCAGATAGGATCCTTTTTTTTTTTTTTAAGAAATCTATTGATCATTCCTCCCTGTCCTGAAACTATTCCAGTTTTTGGAATTCTAACTTACGGATTTAAAAGCTCAGTGGGGGAAAAAAAAAAAAAGCTTTGTGGTATATAATGTTGGATTTAACTTGCCTATTGCCAAAATTTTCAAAAGCCCTTTATTATGTAACATAGATGGTGAAAATAATCTTATTTTCAAGGAGGCAGTGCCTGCTGTACGGTGAACACCCCCGCTGATGGTCCGGTATTCCACTGGTGTTTAATAATTTCGGTGAAACTATTGAAAGAAGTGAAAATTTAATTTCAGCAATGACGTGGATTACCACCCGCCCCATCCCCACCAACCACCTTCGTTTTGAGAAACCCAAACTGAACGTCAGTGATCCCTAATAGTAACTTCTAGGCCAATAGACCCAGAGAAGAAAAAAAATCTATAAAAATGTTTTTAATGTGGTGTTAACAAAAGATTAACTTAATATAGAAAGGTACTTTATATAATGTCTACATCATTTTAAACCTCTTTTTAACTTACAGTTTTATAAAATCCAGAACCTCTTAAAATTGTCACCATTGTAACATCCACCTTATGACATGTGCGCCCTTTCAATGACTACTGAAGACTTAAGGTAGCTCTAGAACTATGCACCAGAAAGCAAACATTAAAAAAAGAAAACTCAGAACTATATATATCTAAGACTCACGTTCCCTATAAATTATAATGTAATTTCAACTTTAATTCTACCATGTATGTAATAAAAAGGAAATTTGATCTTTTAAAAAATCTGAGATGTTCTTTTTCATTCTTATCTCTTTATCCTCACTTAAAAAAACACATAAACTTGTCAACTCTATAATGTGTTAAGTATTTTATTTTCATCACAAAATTTAGGAACAATTTAACTGTTTGTTTTCATAGAAAAGGAGGTCAGGGGACTTTTAAGAAATGTTTTCTTTAGTATTGTTTACCTGGCTGACTTGACATAATTCTACATAGAAATGTGTCCTGTCCTTTTATAGCTGAATTTTTACTAAGAGCGCTGCCTATGGTAAATATTTACATTTGTTTGGCAATATAAAAAGCCACTCGGGGAAAAAAGAAGGATGACTGTCTTCTGATGTAATCAGCAAAACAGCACAAAGATGAATGCACAAGGGGCAGCCATTTTCAAGTATATGAAAAAACCCTATTCTGTAGGGCAAGGCTGAATGCCTCCGAAAAGTCATGGTTTTCTTTGTCCTTTACAGATGGCCATCACAGCAGTGACCCTTGGAGCTCCTCCAGTGGGATGAATCAGCCTGGCTACGGAGGAATGTTGGGCAGTTCTTCTCATATTCCACAGTCTAGCAGCTACTGTAGCCTGCATCCACACGAACGCTTGGTAAGGCAGATTTACGTGGTTCTGGGGACGACACGGCTACTTTACGAAACCCATTATCCGCCTTTCCATGCATGTACACAAGGACTCTGTAATGAATGTAAAAATGGTATACATTCGGAATGTAAAAACGGTCATTCTTATAGTTATCTTGTTTCTGAGCTCAAAGACAGGACAGGTCATCTTTGGAAGCCCTTGCGGCTTTTCTTTGCCATTGTACTTCATGGTGTTTTATTCCGTGCTTTCTTTTATGACAATGTTAGCCTCCTTCGGACATAAATACATGCTGTATGTGAGTTGCACAATTTCAGCTATGGTGGATCCTCATTTATTTGCTGTCTGTAGTTTTGAAGAGTTACTGCAGGGGCAGAGTGGCAGTCAGTAGGCTGAGAATAGGTGGCCTCTATCTCCCATGTGCATTCCCACTTCCCCTTACCGGCTTCTGTCCCTGGCGACAGCTTTGACCTGGGGTGCCACACCCAAAGGAAAGAGTTCCTGTTTCCCATAACGCCACTAGTCACAGCAACTATGGCGTTTCTGTATGGATCAGATTCCCAGTTTTCAGTGGTTTAGCTGTAATTCCACACCTCCCAACCTCCCACTGATGCTCCATTGCCTCCCTCAGATGAAAACTCCCGAGCTGGAGAACATTATCTCGTTGCACTACTGAAGCGTCCCCTCCGCCCACCGCCTACACTCATCCATCCTAGTGTGTCCCTTTATCTGGGAGGAAGCAGTTCATCCGATCTTCTCAAAAACTCCCACAGCCCAGAATCCACTTAGGAACTTGAGTTGAGCATTACATGGAGATCATGAGTTAGGTTTGAGATGCAGGTAAAATGGGACTGAGTCCCTTGTGCAGTCATATAACTTTAAAAATGTATGAAGCTGTAATCCAGCAAATGCAAAGGGTCTGACAAATCTAGTGATCCTTCGTGGTGCTCGTGTCACTATTCTGCCTCTCGAAATTGTCCCTTGTTCTTCTCCTAAAACCCAGGTTCATGTGTCTCTCTCTGGTCTGTGATAGGAAATCGTACTTTCTGGACTCCTGTGATCTTTCCTCTCTTTTGTTCAAACACTAGAGACATAGAAAAGGTGACTTATATTCTATTCTGACAACATAAAATATTCCAGAATTTACGGTCTCTGATATCCTTGAAGGATACCTATTTAGTGAGTCCTGGTGATAGAGACACTGTGGTCGGTTAGCCTGTCTGTTAACGAGAGGCAAATGATGGAGATGGAATTGGCCTTTTTATGTCATCTGCCAAGTTTGAATGTGTAAATCAAACTCTCTCAAACTTCAGCACATCTTCAGTAAATAGCAAATGATTTACTTGCACATTTTATCTTCTCCCACCTCCTACTTTGAGGTAATAGCATGAAAGCTTAGAGAAATATCAACTATTATTATACTAGAATTTCTTCTTGGCCAACATCCTCATTTCCCCATCACCACTTTCCACTTCTCTAAGGAGCTCATGATCAAAACTACATGTGTCCTATGAGCAAGGAAAATTGTGATTACAACTAAAAGATTTTGGCAGTGTACTAACATAACGTGGAATATGAGTCCTTCTAAGAGTTGTTCATTTGACATTTATTTTCGTTCTTCCTATATTTCTTTCTTCCTTTCCCTATCATGCTCTAGAATTTTGATGTAGGTGGTTTGATTTTATCCCGATCAAATTCACTGCCTGGGTGGAGGTATCTTTAAAATGTGCTCAAATGCATAAAAAGTGTAATTTTAAAAAGGAAACCAACTGCATTCCTTTTAGAAAAAAAATTGCTGAAAACCTTAAAAACCAAAACAATACTATCAACCAGGAAGAAAGATCCTTTTGAAGGAATAACCCAACAGGTTGTATCACATGCTGTATTTGTAATGTCATTTATCCAACACCGAACATGGGGTTTTCATTCTTAATGTAATTACTTAGCAGATCTTAGAGAGGAAGGGTTTCTTTTAAAAAATGGTAAATGAATTAGGTCTCTGGTAATGTATCTTAATGAATTTTCTCACTGATAGGGAAACGGTTGGATGATTATATCTAGTAATCATTGTAATTTCAGTATTAACCATTTGAAAATCTCTTGCTGAAATGCCTTTCAGAAATCTGACACTGATTGAGAATAACTTGAGTATGCAGTAGGTACTTAGTGTCGTTTCGCTCATGGTGGAAATAATGGTAGTTCCTCCCAATTTTCATCTATAGCTTCTGGCCAGTCTCACACAGAACAAAAGAATAGTCTGAGAAAAAGAAGAGCATTTTCCTTATATCATTTTGGGTATAATTTGACCCAGTTAGTATTGTCTCCGAAGGTACAACATTATAGAAACATTATTGCCTTCGTTGCTTTATACTGTGTTGTAGTAGAATGTGTAATTGTAAAGCTACAAATCCACACATTTCAGTAGCAACTGTCAAGTCACCAATTTTGATTCTTCAAATCCCCTTTACAGCTTCAGCCTCTACAACACAATCCCACAGCTAATCACTACTAGGTCACAGATACACATGCAGAATCCCTCAGAAGAATGGAGTTTGTGGTTCGGCTTTGGAATGGGTTGTTACAGAAGATTTAAGGTTGGAATGACTTGGCAGAGTTCTGTTGAGAAATCGGAGTGAGACCTCTGGCATGGTTTAGGCATGGTCTTTGCCCCACGGAGTGAAATGGCCCTAGTAATTTGGAATTTTACTATAAAAGAGTTCTGAATTTTTTGTAACATAAACCCTTACCCCGGTGATTCTCAACCAGGTGCAGTTTTACCCACTCGGGGAACATTTGGGAATGTCTGAAGACATTCTTGGATGTTCCAGCTCATAGGCGTTCCTGGAATCTAGCGTCCAGAAGCCAGAGATGCTGGTAAACATGCTACAAGGCATAGGAGAGCCCCCCACAGCAAACAATTATCTGGCATCAAAGAGTCATGGTGCCAAGACTGTGAAACTTTGCCTGAGCCAAAAGCATGATTTTATTTTTAGTATGTGCCACCAATTATTATATTTTCTAATCTTTGAATTATCAACCCATAGGTTGATAAAAACATCACTAATAGAAACATTTTCAATACTTACTCTGTTAGGCTCCAAAAATGCTGTAATTGGGCATAATAAGTAAAAATATTTCAATAGTGGGCATGCAAAGACGGTGTACTTTCTCAATCTCCCCTTTCTATATGTCGCAAGCAGGCAGACAGTAGCAATAGCTGGAGGTAGAGAGGCTAAGGAGACCTCTCATTGTTGGTCCCTAAATACTCTGAAAGAGATACAGTTCACCCATCAGTGATGGTCTCTGTAGTGTATTTATTCCATCTAAGTGACAGTAGTTTTCAGGATACTTTTCCTTGTAAAATAATGGAGTTATAAATCTCATTAATTTCTTTCAGCATCCTATTTTCTGTGAGTCTCTAAAAATAACTGATTTATATGGATTGCATTGGTTTCCCTATTAAAATCGATGGGGAAGAACTCTTCTTTTCATTCTCCAAACTCAGTATTAACCCTCAGTCTGTTAAATCCTGAAGTACTGCCCATTTTGCACCATGTTTAAAGTGTCTAGAGATCCTCCCTGATGTGAAAATCTTTTTCTCATTCCACCCTGTGATTATATAGTCATTTAAATATTTTTCAAAATTCTTTCCTCTGTTTTGATTTTTGCATATCTGGGACTGATTTATAGTTTCCCTATTCTTCAGAAACTCAGCACAGAATAGCATTGTGTAGAAATGAAGGCAAATGATTTCTTTCTTTCAGTTTCCTTCTTCTATGTTCAGTTTCTTTTTCTCTACTTTATTACTGTGTTTAGCTGTCAAGCAGAAATAGTTGTTCTAAGTTTGGTGTTCTTTGACTTATCCAGTCTTTTGGATTAGCTGTACTATGGAATGGGCCCATTCTGTCATCGTTTGGAGAAAGTTCGTAGACTCCTTGGGGCATTTCATTAGTGGCAAGTAGGAATGAGTTTAACAGGTGGCCTAAGGAATTTTTTGGTTAAGTACAGAGGTCCATGAAATTAAAAAGTTTGAAAGGCATTCTTGGGAAGTGGGAAAGATTTAAGGGTATCATCTCAACGTTTTCCCTGATGTTGACTTTTCAGTTGGACTGTTTTGAGGGCGTCGAGGTAACATTGTTAAAGACCTCCACCATGTCATTGGCAGATCTAACGTAGGTTCATTTCCTGGACTGTTTCGTTCTCTTTCAAAGAAGCGGTATTTCAATCCACTGTTTATTAAATGCCAACCGATAACCAGTTTTCATTGAGGATATAGGATAATTATGTGTTCAGCACTCAGCCGTAAGTTGTGGGATGCAGAGGTATAAGCTCTGTTCCTTCCCCTTAAAGAGTTTACAGTATAGGTGGAAATGTACTTGAAAGAGAACGCAATGAAAGGCACATATAATTAAGTGTTAAATGGCACAGTGCAGAATGTGAATGCATTAGGGATTCAGACAGAGGAGATCGTGCAAGAGTTGGAAGTAAGAAGGAATACTAGAGGAAGAGGTAGAACCCCAGATGCGCCTCACAGAATTAATACAGAAATACCAGGGCACCAGGGCTTCACTGCTATGACTAAGTGTCTGGAGTTTAAGCACCCCTGACTTTTAGCATCATATTCAATCTCTATTTTGAATTGAATATCCATAGCTGATTAATATATTACACATAAGAAGAAATGTAGTTTAGCCAAAATAGTTTTCCTTTACATGTCTGTAACACATGCAAATACCTATGAGAATAACTTTTTAAGCTACTTTTTTATCTTGAAAAAGAAAATAGCTTGATGTATTTTGGTAAATAACTGTGTCCTGTTGGTGATCTGCTTGTTACCACGCAGATGGATTGGTAGCAACTAATTTGCCACTTTACAGGCACTGTGGTATACCCCCAAGAAAAGCAGCTTATTTGGACAGCAAGGATAGTACTTGAACTCAAAACCAAACCTTAAAATAAATGATTCTATAAAGATGTTCTTTTTTCATACAGAAGAAGACACATAAAGAAGGAACTCAAATTAGTCCTTCTCAGTTCATTTATTCCAGTTTAATTCAGTATAATTGTTGAATTAAGCCTTTATATATTGATGCTTTAGAGAGATATTTAATTATCTTTACTTTTTAGAAGTTTTCCATTTACCTTTCTCTCCTTGCTGGAGTTCAGAAAGGTGGTCCAGTTGTGCAGGATGGAGGATTTGAGACTGGCTGCTCTTTGCCATTTAGTCCAAAAGGTCAGGATAAAGTGTAATGTCAATTCCATGGGTCAGGATATTGTTTTATTCATTGTATCACGGAATCTTTCTTACTTGATCAATAGTTCATACAAAAAAATAGTAGAAATGATCTTTTATGTTGTTGACATCTCAGAGCTACTTTTAAGCAGTAATTTTTAGATTTAGAGATTGTGATCATTTCTCACTGTCCTATATTGCCATTGTATTCCTCTACATTTGATGCAAGCCCAAACCAACTATGTGTCTTTGTATTTTATTATTTGAAAAATGAAAACTGTCAGATCTAAGCAAGATATATTCTTGGATATTTTGAAATTCTAAGAGCTGTCTCCATTGCAAAATGAAGAGTACCAAAAGGAGTATTAGAAACCTAACCCACTAAATATTTCATGGTTGAATGTGGCCTCGTTTTTTTTTTGTTTTTGCTTCTTGCTGCAGAGCTATCCATCACACTCCTCAGCAGACATCAATTCCAGTCTTCCTCCGATGTCCACCTTCCACCGTAGTGGCACAAACCATTACAGCACCTCTTCCTGTACGCCTCCTGCCAACGGGACAGACAGTATAATGGGTGAGTCATAGAAATGTTGATTCTGATGCCGACAAGCAAGGTCGGGATTTAATAATACAGGACCCCCCCTTTTTTTTCTCATAATTGAACAGCGATCAGGCAATGAATATTGGTCACATAACTGAATGAAAATACATGAACCAAACAGAAATTGTCATTGGCTTGCCCATAATCACTTTTTTGTTTTGTTTTGTTTTGGTCACAAGAAACTGATATTTGGCTACTTGGTTCATTGTGAGTTATTAGATTGAACAAAGGTTAAAATAGGCCCAAACTACCGTGCTTCTTATTCTCTCAAACAGTGAGCAAAGTGAACTTTTTTAAGACAAACCACTGAAGACTAGAGAGATAGGGGGCAAGTTAGCTCTCGATAGTAGTTATTGACCACTTCCCAAATTCCAGTCGATCATGGTAAGCTCTTAACCATGACATACCACAGTCTTCCAAAGACTAGTTCCTGTGAAATCCATGGGTGATTATTAATAACCAGATGGCTTTACCTCCTGGAGAATGTGGCTTCGTGGAGTCCTTCAGAGGGGAAGAAGCATTTGCTTAGTTATTGGAGACGAGATGCCAGGGCATCAGGGCTACAGGTTATTCACTGCCTTCTCAAGCAGATTTACTAATGAGTTGAGACCCAAGCAGCGTGCTACTTCCCAGTGAACTAAACCATCATCCTCTGGTTTCTCATAATGTCCATTGCGGTTCTTACCCGAGACCAGTGATTCCTCCACCATGCTCTCCCCTGGACGGAGGAGCTGGACAGCTGTCCAGCTGCCTCTGGAGGAAAGAGTCCAGGCTGGGAAGGAGGCAGCCACCCCCTTCTGAATTGACCTTTAACAACTTTGCTCTGCAGAAGAATTGCAGCCTGACGGTCCAGGGTCTTAATAAAACCTCAGACTTCACTGGTCACCACTACTCTGGTCCTAGCTCAAACTCACACCTTGCTTGGCCTCAGGATCTCTTGCAGTGGGTCCCTGATGTGAACATTAACTGTATGTTTTAGAGAGAAGAATGTGTGACAGAATAATCCTACTGTTTATTCCCTTTAGCTCTCTGGAGTTTTTCATTTTCTTTAGAGAATTCATAGGAGTTGGGAAAGTGGTGTGAATCACTTATGTGGGAAAGTTTTTGATGAAAGGGAAGAAATGTGCTTTGAAATGTTGCAAATATAATTCTGCCTAAATAATACACTCCCTGCTTATTCAATAATGTATTTCACACTTGAGATGAGCCACCTCGCAGCCCTTCGCTATCATGTCTCATGAAGAAGCAAATTTACAAGAGTTTCCATTTTCGTAACTTTTCCTAACAAAGCTTCTACAAATGTGTTGCATCAGTTTGACCTTGGAGAGGAATGGACAGAGGTCACATGGGGAAGTTGGGTTAGCTATCAATGCAGTTTTGGCAGATTTGAAAAACAAGAAGAAAGAAAGAAGTGCAGAACTGAAAGGGTGAGAAAAGCATATTTCACTTCAATGCGGTTTGACAAATGGAAAGCCCCTTTCTGCAGTCATGAGGTCTCGTTATAAAGAAGGATGACCGGTCATTCATCCTCTTACACGGCAGATTTCCTGTCTACTTGTGGTTTGAGTAATTTTCTTTTTTAGGAAGGTATAAAGGTGGAGCAAAAGCTTGAGTTGAGGAAAACATACTTGGGCATTGTTTGAAAAAATTTTGTGTTGAATGACGTACAAAACAGTCTTTCTGGGAGAGAGGCACCACAACTTGGGAAGAGATATTTTGAGATGGAATAATCATTCTCCATGAGCTGTGGTCAGCATGGCCACAAATCCCAGTGGGACTGAGATTTGCTCTGTTTAAGATGGTTGACTCATCGTTAGCCTGTGGATGAACAGGAATGTCTGCTGTCCTTCTTCACTGGGTCTGGGCAACTATGGAGCAGTAGGTGACTTCTGCTTACTTACAGGCTCAACCACACACTAAAGAAGGAATGAACTTGTTATATGGACCACAGGGCCCTGTTGAAGTGGAGGGAGGATCTCGACAATAATAAAAGAGCCATAATTTTAAAGGGGGAAAGTATGAGATTTCTGGAACAGAAAAAGGTTTTTAAAAATAATTTTATTACATAGATTATTACATAATCATGGGTAT
Organism: Ailurus styani; assembly: GCA_002007465.1. Taxonomy (NCBI): domain Eukaryota; kingdom Metazoa; phylum Chordata; class Mammalia; order Carnivora; family Ailuridae; genus Ailurus; species Ailurus styani. The sequence continues at coordinate 8,896,898 of LNAC01000015.1, read as the reverse complement.
GCTTGTCAAAATCTATTAGCAGAATGGGAGAAAGCTTTATAATCTTCCCAGGAAATAAGTAGACATGGTAATTCAGCTTTTTGGAAGAACAGACCTTTATTAACTTGCATAAGTGCAGTTATTACTTTAGGATTATGTTAAGGGAGAACATTCTAGAATGTTCTTTCTTAAAATAATATGTCCTGCAATTCCTTACGTTAAGATACAGAGGAAAATTTAAATATGATTATAAGCCTTGCTATTGCATGGTGTCGAGTGGCTCATGTTTCTTACCACTTTAATTTTCTTGGACTTTGGATTGATTTTCAGAGTGTGGTAGAAGTCAGGGATGGCAGCATGTCTTTATAGCAAGAAGAGAAGATTTCTCTTCTGATGTTAGTGATACTTCCCTAACAAACAGTATGGATTAATAGGCTACATCTGTAGACTTTTGAAAATATTTGGCATATACTCACTCATTCTGAAATGCAGGAAATAAAGAAATATTACATTGCCTGTATCTCAAAGAACAAACAGAACTAATTAAATAATTGGTAAATAGGGAACACATAGCCTAACACATGTTTGAGATTACACACATGATTCTGTAGAAAATAACTGTAAGCACTACTAATGCCATAAGAATGGGGTTCAAGCACTAACACATGGACATCACATTTTTGAAGTTTTCTTGGTGAAAAAGTGCAAGGAAGTGCAGTCTTTTCATAAATGGCGTTGATGTCTTAGGAAGCTGCTTTTTTTTTCAGTTCAGAAGGCGATCACTGCCCCGCTGCTGAGTTTCATGTTATAATATGTCCTCCCAGCTGTCAGTGAATGTCCTGAACTGATCACAGAACAACAAAATGCATGTGGAATGAGGAGCAAGCTTAGAACCATTAGAAGGTGACCCCCTGGAATCATGCTCCCTCGTCCCCCATTCTGTCCTCTGCATTTCAAAGATGGCAGACACTCGCGATGGCTTATTTGACTTGGTGGGGAGATCACTGTTTCTTGTTTTGTTGACTTTTGCTGTTTAATGCCTAATGTCATTTTTTGAGAAATATATGCTTAAGAAGAACAAAATGCCCCAATTATCATAGCAGGATTTTTTTTTATTTTAAGTGACACATTCATCCNTTTTTTTTTTTTTTTTTTTTTTTTTTTTTTTACTTGGGGCATGGAGTCCACTACTTTCCTCTGAAGCCTTGCCAGCAAACTCTGGAGGTTACATTCGACATTTCTGAACTGGAAGGATCCATTAAGCTCCTTGGAATTACATGACTATAACACACAGGACACAGCATGGATTCCTCTTACTAGTTCAGTGGGTAGAGTCCCCAGCAGAAGAGAAGAGCCGAATCCAGAGTTACCACCATCAGAGCCCGTTAACTCTATTCCTAAAACCCTTCCAGGGCAATGCTACTGGCTTTATATTGGAAGCTGTCCGGGCCCGGGCCTTGCATGCCAGCATGCACGCAGAGGAGGAAGTGGAGTAAGTGATTACATGCCAGCCTGTAGAGAATAAAAATGTCTAGAGGATAGCAGCCACATATATTTTGCTATCTACATATTTCCTTCTTACCTACAATGTCCAATATCCCTTCTTGACCAAAAGGCTTGAGAGCACTGCCTAGCCTAAGATGGTCCCCTGAGATCACTTAAGGACAGGAGTGCTCCAGTACCCCACTGGGAGATACCATTTGTATACATTCCCAGGGTGTGACCCCTGGTTGTTTGGGATTCCACACCCTCCCTTCCCCTCGGAGGGAATTGGGCATAAAACTAACATTATTGTTATAATAACTATTATTGTTCCATTAGTCTTTAACTGGCTTGCTTTCTAATGCAGGGAACTTCCCATATTTTTAAACCTCAAACCAAACACTGTTGAAGGAACAGACTACCATGATTGATTTAATGCAACATATGCTAAAGATTACCCTGGAATATCTATCTGGTTCCTGAATTAATCTGGCTTACAACTTTCACTTCTAATGACATGTTTGTATGACATGATGCACTTTAGTATGTGGCTTTTCTACTAGAAACATTATGTCCATTTCCCCTTGAGGACTTGGTTTCACAGTAATTTTATTATTAGAGTAGTCATACAATATTCACTTTGTCTTTTGTAAGACTCTCGAGCCTTCAAATACAGTTGGGTGATGAACAGGCACAGAGCATAAGAGTAATATGGATTTTATCCAGCAGTGACATGGCATCTTCGTTACAAAGACCACCAACGGAGAACAATAAACTAGTTTGATTTAAGTCTTCTTGTCCATTTCCTGCACATGGTCCTGGGGCCTAACTCCCCCCTTGAATTCCTAGGAATCCCTCCTGCTAAAAATTAGTGCTTTGGGTCCTCTATTTGAGTCTTTATTCTAAAATTGTGTGTAGTGTGAATGCTGAAGTTACTCCTTCTTTTGTCATCTTTATGGAGCTGAACTCATGGCTCATTTTGGAAGCATTATGCTGCTTCTAATAGTTTAATCACATGAAGGTCACTTGGACACAGTTCAAAAAACCCTACATTTTAAAGCAGTCATCATCTTGCAGACAAATTCGCTCTGAATTGTACTTCTTATTCCTTTTAGATCTTCACAATGTTCCCAGCCCAAGGTTATGGGTGTGCAATAAAGGGCTAACGCATTATCCAAATTCTGATTTTCAGTAGCCAGTCCCAGACCCCACTCATCCTGGTGTTTTGATTAGGGTGTGTTCTAATAGGAATTGCTGTTTCCACAAAGCTGAGATTGAGACTGAGGGTGGTCCCACTTGAACCAGCAGGTACCGGCCCCTTCTTTCTGCTCCCTCTCCTAGCCAGCAACAGCACCTGTGTTCAGACCGTCTGAATAATGCTTAGGGCGTGGCAGTGTCGACTCCTCCTACAAAATCACAGTTCCTTTTAATAACTGCTCATCTTGTGTTCATATTTACCTTACTGCTCTAGAGACTGATCTTTTTTTTTTTCCTTGAGGAAGAGAAATTGATTAGAGCTAAAATAACAAGAAATCATCCCATCTTTACCTAGTAGGGGCAGTAGTTTTCGTTTCCCTCCCTATTATATGAGCATTTTGGGAATTTCTAATAACATGACTTGACAAAAACTTGGGCCTAGAATAGGAATCGAATCCTGTCGCATGAAAGCCATAACACAGACCTGATGAGCACAAAGTTTGGTTAGAAAGTAAGTGTATTTTGCCAAACATGACCCATTACTTCTCAGTATAGAAAAGAGGATGCTACTTGAGAATTTAAATGCACTTTCTGATTATGTATGCCTTTTGACATAACAGTCATACAAATAAAAAGAGAAATCTTTAAGAGAAGGACCCGTGTAGTTTAACGTGTTCAGGGGCTCGGAAATGTGTCTTCTCCCACATTTCCTGGAACAGAACAAAAGGCATTCCAACTGAAAGGGCAAATTGGCCCCAGTACGCTGCTTTGAAATTTAAACCCTTGGGTTTGGCCCTCCAGCTGCTGCAAGGTAGAATGGCTTCACGTGAAAAAATAGTCTGTTCTTATCAGTTGCTTCCATGAGTAGCCTTTGGAGTTTTCTGAAACATTCTCAGGACCACATGGGGTAAGAAGTTTATTCTAGTCTTTATTCTACTTCCTGAGTCCTAGTATCTCGCTCTATAAAACAGGCACTAATAGAAAGTTTAGTTGGAAAGGTGTAGTACAAAAGAAATCATAATAATCTTATCTGTCTCAAGTGTGATTTTATGTTCTCTCTCTCTATATATATGTGTGTGTGTATATATATACATATATATACATATATATACACATATATATACACATATATATATACATATATATATACATATATATATAATTTATTTTTTAAATGTCCCTAAAATATTTCTTTTGGTTTTCATGAAAAGATATTTTGAAAAATTTGTCATCCTCATGTTAAAGTTGTTCAAAGGAAGATTTAATCCTTTAAAAGCTACTGCTGTAGCAAATTTTATCTGTAATTGAAACAATAGCTTATCTTTTTTGATTTAGGTTTTTGTGTTAGATAATATAATTTTTTTTGGCGTGGCTCTGAAATTCCATTTCACAAAGATCTGTTTCCTAACCAAGCAGATCACAAATCAGTTTGACAAATCTAATTTTCAGGTATCTGTGATAATATTGCTTCTAGGAAAAAAAAAATGCACCTGATTGCCCCCAAATACCATCTTAGTACATACCGAAAAAATGTTAGTGCTCTCTGTGCTTTCAAAATCTTTATTATTTTCTCTTTAGAATTGTCTTTCATTTTCAAAGAGCTCCTCAATGCAGAAATTTTCATTTCCACATGAGATATCATTTCATTAGGTCTTACATTTCAGCATTTTTTATATTATTGGCATCTGGGAGCTCCTTCCACTAGCTCACTGTATGTCTGGCTCTCATTTCAAAGGTGTGTTTATACTTATAATCCTTAGCACTGATAGTCAATATACTTTTAAGATTATGAATTTGTGATATAAAAAAGAATGGTTTTGTCAGAGGGTGGTTGCATTCCTTTTATTGCACACCAGTTTTCTTTCAGTTTTAGTAATTAACAAGTGAACATGGGTATGGGTTTTGTTAAACAAATAAAGCACGCCCCAAAAGATTGAAGTGACATACCCAACATATAACCATATAAATATAGCAAGCATAATTTACCTATGCTAAGCAGAGGTCAGGAGAATGAAATTATAACCTAGAGAAGTAGAGAATTCAACCACTTGAGATCTGACCCCACTACCCCATTTTACAGATCTGGAAGCAGATGACACATTTGTCAGCAAGTGCGCTCTTGGGTTAAGGAGACAACTGGGAAATTTTTTTTTTTTTTTTAATTATGTCATGTGCAATGAAGTTCTGCTTGGATTAATCAGTTGACTTAAGATTTCCTTTTTTTATTTCACAAAATAGTGGAAGACGGCTCCTTGGAGTTTAATAGGTTTTATTAAGTACTATGTTTATTTGCTAATGTTTAGGCCTTAATAAATGTCACACACCAAATGTCCTAAGTGCTGTATTAATACTCTTCGATAGAGCTGATACTTTGATTTCTATGCCAGAATCTACATTTTTTTCACAAAGTCCTCGGTTCATCTATTTTGTAGTCAAAAATACCAGTGTTTAAGAAATTTGGGCCATATTGAATTTTTGTAGCGTCACAGTTCAGATTCTATTTTAACGTGAACACAGACTTGAGTATGTGTAGGGTATGTGTTATTTAAAATATCAAAAATATTTTCTTGCCTAGGAAGCCAGACCTGTTAGAGACTTTCTGTTTTATTTTTGCCGAGAGGAACATCTCGTTTTGCTAGGTATCAAATTTTTTAAAAACTGGAAAGCAGGCGTAAATTATTTGTGAAGACAATTCCATTGACTCACTGAAATAGCGAGAAGAGGCATACTTTGAGGACTTCAGAGATCTGAACATGTTGCTTACTTCTTAGCAATGAACCTCATGTGCTCGCACGCTTGCTACCATTCCCCGCTAACTACTCTTAAGCAACAAGAGGGCAAGTCATAGCAACTGGAACACTTCATCTTTAAACCAAGGTGTCAGGTTTCTATTTTATCTGTAAAAAAAGTAACATGAATATATTTGACATCTACCTCAGCAAACAAATTAATGCTAATTAAAGATTAATGTGTTGTAATTAGCATTAAAAATGCAATTAAATTGTGAGTAAATGGACCAGGAATAGAAAATTGTTAGACGTCTCACTGCCTGGTTTTTCATATTCTGCCTTTTGTTTTTGCAGCAAATAGAGGAAGCGGGGCAGCAGGCAGCTCCCAGACTGGAGATGCTCTGGGGAAAGCACTTGCTTCGGTGAGGAAATATTGACTTTGGACTTCATATGTACCATCGCGAAAGGGTGAACTTTAATCAGAAGTGGACATTTGGAATCGTAGAAAATGAATGGCAAATAGCTTTGATTTCTGGAAATGCTAGCTTTCTTGCAGAATGATGGTTGGAAAATTTGAGGAGAGAGCTCTGAAGCGTCCAGTGAACGGCTGACCCTTCCAACTTATCTCCTCACAGGGGTGCCAAGCAGACCTCAATGACAGATTTGTGGATATTCTCAGGGCCGTTGCTGTACAGATCTTCCATCTTGATTTCTTATTTTCTTGATTTTCTTATATGTTTGATGGAGGAAGAAAGGGGGGCTTGGGGTGTTCACGTGGCTTGCTCATGGCCACAGAGCCACGGTAGGACATGGGCGGGAAAGGACTAGAAACACAGTCTGCTGGCTATGGTCCAGTACTGTCCCCACCATCTTACATGAGCTCATAATTCTTAGTTTGAAAAATTAAAGCGTCAAATCTTTCATTTTACAATATTGGTACTAGAGTCGATTGTTACGTGTATTTTATGACTTGTAATTTTTAGGTGAGTTGCAACGACACTTTGTCATTTAAAGAATTGTTGATTCGTTATGCCTAATAAATGAGGGTGTATCTTTTTTTCTTTTCCCCCCACTGTTTCAAGATCTATTCTCCAGATCACACTAACAACAGCTTTTCATCAAACCCTTCAACTCCTGTCGGCTCTCCTCCTTCTCTCTCAGGTACTGTACCTAAATCCAGTCCCATCATGGTACCAATGTATGAGAACGATCTCCCTCTCGCACTTCCTGGTCTGGCAGGTGGAAACTCCCTCTCTCCAAAAGCTCAAAACAGAACATTTCTGAACAGAAAAATGGAAAGGTCTGTCTTTTCCACTGCCATACGAAAGTACAGCCATTCACATCCAAAATTCTCCTCAAAAATTAGATGTTTTTAGAATACATAAGCATATGGAAAACTTCCTAAACTTGTCTTAGCTCTGTAGAAGATATTCACAGAATAATATAGTCTAAGAAGACATCTCAGGTGAAAAAACCCTGTTAATACAGTCAGGAATATGAATACAGATTATATAGTCATCAAATATAGACTGTTCAAAAGGATCATTTCCCACAGAAATTTTAGGCTTTCCATGTGTCCTTTTTAAAGTCCACCTCATTGGCATGATTGAGGAAAACCCCAATTTTGTAACTAGAGAAGTAACTGCATGGAGTAAAATGGGATGTTTGCCTTTAAAATATAACAAATTAGCATGACCTGTGGCTTCAAATAATAAAATTATAAGTTGTTGAATTATGTTAGTAAAATGTTTCACTTTTCAGAGGTCTATTAAAGAGGCTCATTGCTTTTCTTGTATAAATGCTTCCAGAAGGCCCTATCTGGTGCCTGTCTCTGTTCTTGGGAAGGAGGACAGGTGGCTTCCAAAAAAGAAATTGAATCGCATCTGTACCTGATTGAAACATGACCTTACTGTAATTTATAGTGGAGTCACTTGCCTAAATGCTGCCTCCTCGATCCCTGTTATTGCCTGCAGCAGCTCTCACAGGGCATCATAAACTGGGTTCCCTGGTACAGAGCAGGAGGTTTCAGACTGCACAAAGCTTTCGGAGGAGATGGCCGTGGCTTAGATGGGACCGAATATCAGCCTTTCCCAAGCCTCCGTTGATATGGGGGGCGGGGTGTCACAGAATGGAGAGGGGTGGCTGGACCTTTAAGTCCACGTGTCCTAGTGGACAAATTGAAACTGACAGGACACAGAGATGATATTTAAGAGCATCATGGAACAGCCGTGAAACATTCCCCATGACAGAAAAGGAACGGAAAGTTGAGAAGTGTTGTCCACTCCTGGGTCAGTATTCTGCTGTTAGGCTCTGGGACATGACCATCAGTGTCAGTGTCCAGAGCCAGTGTTCTGAGGCAACATGGAGCCCAGTGAGGCAGTTGGTGAGGGAGTCTGTGCAGGGAAAACTCCAAGGTCCTCATTTCAAACAAAGGAGCTCTAATTTCATCTATTTTATCATTTGGGGGAAAAAATTCTAGAGTCTAATAAAGTTGGAGAACAACTATTTTGGTCCAGTGCTCTGATGTTACAGATGAGTGCACTAAGGCTGGGAAGGGGTACGTGACTTGCTGAGGTGGCGCACACATCAGTACCAGAGCTGGGGTGACTGTCCACTGGTCACCATCCTGCCGCTCCACTTCTAGGTTAATGATGAGAAAGTTTAGTTGCACAATTCATTCCAGAAAATGCCAGAACCACCCAAACCCTGAGCAGCGTGCTCTGTGTGGGAGACACAGAAACAAGGCCAATTTGGGGGTCGAGCTACTGCCCCATGAAAGACCCCGTATTAGGAAGAGAGAACTTTACGAAGACGTACACATGGGGATAAATTGCTATTTTCACACTGAAAGCAGCTGGCTCTGTCCATATTCTGTCACTGCAAGTAATTGAACAAAATGTCCAACTTTTGTTTAGCATACAAGTACACATCCATGGACACCCAGAAATCACAGGGAAAGGGGATTTTTTTTAAGTGCTAATAAGCATGTCAGGGAATAAGATTACAGTGAGATCACAGATTTTTTTTTCCTTTCTTGTATTATTTCTTAGTTTACACACAGACTATGCATTACTTTAAGTTTAAAAGTGGTTTTTATTTTGTAGGTCAGGCCTGTAATATAGCAGGAATCAAGTTTAGTGGATCACAAAATAATTATTTTCTTCAGAGGAAACCACTCATTACTGTTGTTATACTGAGTTTTTAAATTTCCGGTTTAGTGGATCACTGCCAAGTAATCTTATTCCCTTAAAAAGTTTGGAAGGCTTATCCCCTCATAAGCATCATTTTTAAAAGAAGTAGCAATGCTGTTTTTCATTGGTGAGAGAATTTTGGTTTCACAAACTGGCCTTGCATGAAGGTGGAACAAAATCCCCCTTTGCGTTCTTAAAAGTGCCTTGACTATGTAGTGATCTCTTTTTCTCAGGAGGAACTCTGCTCTGGCTTAAATTCAGAACCAATTAGATGTTCCCTTTTGGGAGGAAGCCCGAGAGAATTCCAAGTCTACATCAAGTTTGAAACTGAAAATGTTTTCCTTGTCCCAGAATTCTTGTATGGGGAATTTACATGTATTTATCTTAATTGTCCAAATGAAAATAAGCATTGCTATTTCTAACAGAACTGTTTAAAATATTTGCGAGATTGTTTTCAGATTATATAGATCTCATTGTCATCTCCGTTTGAACATCAGCAGGCACAGCTGTGTGGTCTAGAAACGGGGGACAGGCCTCATCATCTCCTAATTACGAAGGACCCTTACACTCTTTGGTGAGTCTCCTCTGCTAATCTCTCCTCTGGCCATTTGGTGACGATGTTTCTCTTTGGCATCTGCTTTGACTCTTTAAGAGTCTCATTTCGTGAACAGAAACTTTAGATTGATATTAAACACACAGGTTTGGCTAGAGCCAGAGTTATTAGACTGCTATTTATTCCTGTTTGTAGATTATAACCCAGATTCTACTACAGTGTAAGCCCCAGGGCTCCAAATACCTAAGACCCAGGGTAAGAGATTAAAAATCTTAGAAAGATAGCAGCATCCTCCCCATCTTTGGGAAGGGTCCCTGTCAATGAGGTAATAATTTCCTGGTATGACAGTGCTGGATGCTGGAGTTCCAGCCGAGCTGCATAGCTGGACCACTTGAAGATTCAGTACACCTCTGCTTTACTTTCCAGAGTGACAGGGTTATAGGCGTTCTCTTGCCCTCTGCATAAGAAGCCTACTTTCTGTTTCCTCGTTCACTCTGGTTCTCCTAGAAATCTAATAACATCATGAAATGTCTGCTCTTCCAGCGGGGAATAGCTGAAAATTTCCATGGGTATAATTAATATTATAAACACTCCATGATGATTCAGTGTCTGACACTCTAGTCTTTGTCAGCTCGTGGTGGATGTGGCTGGAAATGTGCATGAAATCACCCTGCTCTGGGTGGCCTTTGGTCAGTATATGAATCAAATGGGGAGACGTAGCCACAAGGAACTCTTAAGTCTTTCAGGGGTGGGTTTCCCTCTTTTCATCCCTATTTTGAGATAGAACATGGAAAAGGCATCAATTGATCTGTCTATCTAACTTAATGTCTTGTCAGCGGCTCCGAATTTCGTTTCTTCCCTTCTGGCTTACTGTTTAAATTAAGGAAAATCTAAAAATGGAAATATGGAGGTGGAGTCCCCTTGGTGGTGGTAGTGTGGGATCATCCAGCTATGCGTTTTAGCCACTAAAGGCAACCACAGGGTAAGACAAGGTATGCACTACCTGCCTTGGCTGCATTCATTAATCAACAGCCCACATCCAGATAATCCACAGTTTTTCTAAGTGTTTCCCTGCATCAGTTATTCTGTGGGCCCCATCTATCAAAACTAGGTTATGTCCAACTATAGAACCATGAAGACTCAGTTTATAGTTAGGAGCTCTAGCTTTAGTTCTCTGAATACTCAACACTCACAAGGGGATCTGCAAGCAGAAACTACTCTCTCTACCAGGAAGCCATGAGCCAGAAAGGGTGATAGGCACATGTATTACTTCTTTTCAGGGCTCACATTGCACACTTGGAAGTATATATTATCGTTCCCATTTTTATAAATTATGATGTGTAGACTCAAAGAAGCTTAGTACCTTTTCAAGGATTTCATAAGTAGCAGCGAAGAGTGTAGGGGAGGGCCCTGAACAACAAAGTCCCCCAGATCAGAATGTTCTGTACCATAGACAAACTGTATCAGACACACATTCCTTCTGTCACTATAGAATAATTCGGAATTGTTTTTCTCATGCGGTAGAGCTGTACACCTGTCTGCACAGCCCACTGGAAATCAGAGTAGGCTGTAGCATGATCTAGCACAAAGAGGCACTAGATTGGAAGTCCAAAGACTTAGAACCAACCCTAACTGTACCGTTTCCTGGCATTGTGACACCGAGTAATTAATACTTCAGTTCTTGGAGCCTTATTTGCACGTCTATATGGAAGGGATATAATGTCTTCCCTGCTTACCTTCCACATGAGAGTGAAGATCCAGTGACATGGCGTACCTTACAATGTCACACTGGAGAGTGGTATGCAGATGTTTACTTGCTGTCGTCGTTGATTATACTGTAAAAAGTGAACACGCATCTGCATGTCCTTCTTCCTCAACGAAAACTATAGTATAGGCCTTAATCTAGTTGCAGAAAACAGGATCCCAGTGGCAGGGATGAAAAAAAAAAAAGGTCAGCTGGTTTTGAATTGTATAATTTAATTATATAAGGTAGTGAATTTTATACAGAGTAAGGGCTTTGGAGTCCAGTAGAAGCCCCTGGGGGACAATTAATTCACGTCTTTGTGATTCTTCAGTCTTGAAATTTCATACCACTTTGGTTGACAAAGTTTTCGTAATGTTTTTTCTGTATCCATTTTGAGTTCCCACTTCCCTTTACACACACACACACACAAGCTGGTGATAACAGAAAGCACTGGTAAGAAACACTGGTAAAAATAGATAGTACTCAATAGGAAATGTATATAGAAATAAGAAATTATAGTCTGCATGCATTTACCTGTCCCTGACTTGGTACTTAGCACCGTATCATATGCTGTGGAAGAGGTGAAGGAAATATGCCTCCAAGAAGATAATGAAGATGATTTAAATGGGAAACTACGAATACATCATCTTCCCATTGTTAATTTTCTGAAAATTTTAATCAATGCCTGCTAGAATGTTTCTTAAATTCCATAGATTTTTTTTTCTGAAGTAACCCTAAATTCTCCTTCAAGCTAGTGCAATATAGTATAGCGTATGTACATTGTAATGTCCTGGAAGAATTACAAAATATACTTTGTTCATGACAAATAACACTAGGATATATCATTAACATTTTTCACTAGTTTCCTGGGAAGGTCACTGTTTATTTTTATTATTGTTTCAGGGAAATAAATTTTACTGGACACATATATTCAGAAACTCAAAGTATGATTTGTTTCAACTCAGGTTTTACTTCTGTAACCTATGCACGCATTTCACACTAAATCAAATTTCACATCATTTATTAACCAACAGCAAAGCCGAATTGAAGATCGCTTAGAAAGACTGGATGATGCTATTCACGTTCTCCGGAACCATGCGGTGGGCCCATCCACAGCGATGCCTGGTGGTCATGGGGACATGCATGGAATCATTGGACCTTCTCATAATGGAGCAATGGGTGGTCTGGGCTCAGGGTATGGAACCGGTCTGCTTTCAGCCAACAGACATTCACTCATGGTAAGTGAGGAACTTTATAGACTCTTTAGTTACTGTATAGAATTAGAATTTCACGTATAAATACCACCGCTGCTGTGTTTTCTTTTTTAAACAGCTTTATTGAGATATATAATTTACTTACCTGCATTTCACCCATTTGAAGTTTACAATTCCATGTGTTTGAGTATGTTCACAGGGTTATGCAGTCATCAACACAGGCAATTTTAGGACATTTTACCCCCTGAAAAAAGAAAAGAAATTCCCATGCCAATAGTAGTTACTCTCCATTCCTCCTTCTACCTGGACCTTGGCAACAACTAGTGTGTTCTGTCTCTGCAATTTGCCTATCTTAGATATTTCCTAACACTGGAATCATACAATATGTGATGGTCTTTTCGGACTAGCTGGCTTCTTCCCGTTAGCGTAATGTTTTCAGCGTTTAAACATATTTCATCTTATATCAGATCAATATTCCTTTTTATTGCCAAACAAGATTCCATTGTATAGGGATGTGTTATAATTAACCATTCAGCAGGTGATGGATATTTGGGTCATTTCCACTCTTTGACGATTATGAATAATGCTCCTATGAACATTCATGCACAAGTTTTTGGGTGGGTGTGTGTTTTAATGTCACGTGAGTATATACCAAGGAGGACATTGCTGGGCCATTGCCAGCATTTTAAATTCTTCATCTTAGTGACATCATCTAGAGGACCCAACTTGTTTGTACACATTACATTACTGGCATTTCAGTTATGAAGAGATTGGAAGTTTTTTATTATTATTAAGGAATCCAAATCAATGTCTTTTGATTCTGAGTGTGGGAGGTAGGAATATGTGGTGTGTTTATCTGTCTAAATATATGGTGTTGGACTGTGTGATTTAAGGATATAGTAGTTTATCACTGCCTATTTATGAATAAGTTTATTTAAATAATATTTAAGCAGATTTGTCCATGTTACAACTGGAATTTCAATTCTGCCCATTGCTTTTGGAAACGATTTGGGAATGCATCCTCCTTTTTTGGGTGATTGTGAGAATTTGGATTTTTTTTTAAGATTTATTTATGACAGAGAGAGAGGGAGAGGGAGAGCATGAGTGTGTGGGGAGGGGCAGAGGGAGATGGGGAGAGAAACCCTAGCAGACTCCATGCTGAGTGCTGAACCGCATGCGGGGCTTGATCTCAAGACCCTGAGATCATGATCTGAGCTGAAACCAAGAGTCAGAGGCTTAATGGACTGTGCCATCCAAGTGCCCCAAATTTCAGAATCTTCTCAACAAAATGTTAAGTGATGACAGTAAGGTGACCGAATGGTGGAGAATATATTACTAATGATTCTATGTATTCTGCTTCCTATAAACACCTGCCTGATCAACAAACATCTTAGTGTTCTGTTTTGTACCTGCAGGCTCTTAAAAGGTTACTTGGATGAAGGTCTGTCTTCTGTTACCAGCGTAGCATCTCTTGTTTACTGATGATTCCAAAAGGGAATGCAAAATAAGCACAGGTTCTTCTGAGCCTTTTAAGTTCTTGCTCAATAGGATTCTTCTGTCCTCCTTTCAGTTTCTCTTAATAAAAGGCTGAGATGGAGAGGACCATCCTGAGCCGTGTGTTATGGAAACCTGCAACCAATTTGAAACCAAAAATACTGGTTTATAAATAGAAGCAATGAACTCACTTCTGAAACGTGGAAAGATATTTCTGAATGCCAAAGCTAAATCTTTTTTTTCCCTTTTTTGCTTTTCCTTGACCTCTATCCTAAAAATTCATCATTGAGTAAAAATTGTTTGTCTATTCATGGCAGTTGCTAAGAGTTTACAAAAGGAAAAACTAGATGTTAATTTAGCTTGGCCCCAGGTAATGTGTTAAATACACTTGGGATGCATAAATATGAGGTTTTAGTTTGTACAGCTCTTTTCTTTTTAAACTACAATGTTTAAACAATACTGCTTTTAATTAAGAAATCTGGCTTTATTAAAAGCCAGATCTGTGACTTATAACCATTTCTGTATATCTGCTCTCAATCAAGAGAAAAATGGTTTAATTTCTGTAGCTGTGTTCGTTTTGCATATGTTGAACGGGCACCCTGCTTCAGAGACAGTTTTTTTCCATAAATATGTAAAGTTTGCTCTTAAATACCAGATGTAGTTTAAGTGGTTCTTTAAAACAATAAACTACACATAGATGCTTTGGGGGACTGTTTGACCTTTGGGTTGCCTCCCCCTTGAGTCTGATTCAAAGGTGGGACAGGAGGAAGGGATCAGAATCCGCTCTGGGGCCGGGAAGTTGGCCTGACCTGGCTGGAGTGGCGAGGGAGAGGATGGAGCCGAGCACTAGGAGGAGGGAACTCATCAGCCAATATTACACAGAAACATTTTTGATTTGGTTTTGAAAACGCTCCGCAGACGCTGTAAAGCTGCTAGTGTTGCTGAGGAGGAAAATTTGCTGTTCCCTCCTCTCAAGGCATTAACGCCAGAGATGTGGCGTGGCAGCACCCTGCCTCCCTGGAAACCCGGCGAACTTGGTTTTTTTTAAGATTATTTATTTATTTATTTATTTATTTTTATTTACTTGACAGAGAGAGATCGCAAGTAGGCAGAGCGGCAGGCAGAGAGAGAGGAGGAAGCAGGCTCCCCACTGAGCAGGGAGCCCCATGCGGGGCTCGATCCCAGGACCCTGAGATTATGACCCGAGCTGAAGGCAGAGGCTTTAACCCACTGAGCCACCCAGAAACCCGGCGAACTTCTGCCGCCTCTCCCCTGTCTTCCCAGAAACACCGGGCAGGCCCAGGGAGGCTGAGCTTCCCCCAGCCTGAAACTAACGTGTGTGAAAGAGATCGGATTGTCATTTCTTTCCTTGCGCAAACTGGTATGAATTTTCAAACAAAAACATAAGAACAAAGGAAATAGTTTTTGAATTTAGTCAGTCTGAAGTTAGCCTTTGACCATTTGATACATTCCACAATAAAAAGGAAGTTGAAGGGGAAGAAGAAAAAAAAACCTGCCCCCTGCCCCCCAACAACAACAACAACAAAAAAAAAATCCAAGGAGGATGCTGGTAATGTTTTCCACATTTGAATTTTAATACATGAAACAGGCTATAAAACTGTGGCCAGCTGCAGTAAATAAAGTAGCAGTGGGAGGTATGCACCGGAAACTTCGCTGCAGAGAACACGGGTGGGTGTCTCTTTGCAACTACACACCTTCATTCGTTGTTCTGGAGTCGAAGCCTGTTATAGTAACTTAGACCCATCCCTGGGCTAGTTTTGTTCTGAGCAGGTCTGCTTTATAAGTCCCCTTAATAATTCCTCCTGATTAAAGAATAGACGGCTTTGAAGCCTCTTGACCTCCATCCTCTTTTGCTTCCTCTCTCCCCGCCTTCCGAAAATCAAAACAAAATGGCTTGATAACTTGGAAGATGATATAAGCATTTCTTTCTGCAGCAGCTTGAAATCGTGGTGGGGAAAACTGGTTCTGCCTCGGCTGTTATGTTATCTCATTTAATTGCTAACATATTGTACTTAGCTTTTGATTCATAAAATGTTTTCCTTGGAGTTCTGAAGTAGGTCTTCAGTGATTTACTAAGTATTAGTGTAATGAAAGGGATTTTTTTTTTCACAGCAGCGTGGCTCATAATACTAGCGTGAACGTCGTAGACTTGTAGTCTTTCTAGATGATATTTGGCCATGCTCTTTCCTGCCCAGAAACCTTCACTGGCTTTCCATAATCTACAAAATAAAGACCAGTGTCTTAATCCAGTTGATTAAGCCCCATTACCATTTACCAAAAGCCTTCTGTTTAGCTATTCCAATATGCAAAAATTCTTCCAGCAAGACCAGTCTGTGCAAATTACCAGAATTTGCCCTTTGCATTCTCGTTAGGTAGTTCTTCCATGTCTATGGGGCTTGGCCTGCCCTACCCGCTTCCCCCTGTGCATTTCATTCCCACCACTCTCAAGCCTCAGACTCAAATTCTGCCTCTTCCAGGAAGCTTTCCCTTGTTATTTCCACCTGTGATAGTCCATTTTCCCCCCTACTTTCCAGAGCTCTGTGAATCTGTTGGCTGCATATTTTTCTTACCCGGTCATGCAGAACTATGTATCTTCTGTGGGCCTGACTTTGGCCTTACCACCTACATTGTAAATCCTTGAGTACCATGTCTTACATGAGGTGCTCTGTGAACATTACCTCCGGCAGTCTTCCCAGGAGCCCTTTGAGGAGGATAGCAATGTCCGGTTTAGGGGTTGGTCAGATGGGCCTTCTTGGGTTTGAGGAGGCTCAAGTCTTGAAGCTAACTTGGAACTCGGGGACAGTGCCTCCGTGTTCCACGCTCTTTGTTTACAACCACTAGTGCTCCCCAGAAATGAACTCTAGCTGCACCTTTCCAGGTAAGAGCTTGTAATTTTCGAATCTTGATAAATGCTCCTTGATGAAAGAATTCCCAGGCATCCCTTGGCCAAGTTCCAGGGCAGCTTTTTACCCAAATGCAGAGCTAAAGAATTTGCCCTCCAGTGTGATGGTAGGCTGGATTAAAAGCCACTATCTACATGCTTATTCTTCAGTCAGCATATCTGGGTTAATTGGCACAAGGTGTGAACTCTCCTTACTAAGGTCACAAAGTAGTAAATTTTAAATTATTTTTCTTACAAAAAACCACCCACGTTTCCGACAGTCAAAGCAGAAATCTCTGAACGTGGGAGAATAAGGACACAGGTGGGGTTGTCACTAAGCTCATTAGACATTCTTACCCAGATTTACCCCCCCCACCATGTGCCTTAGATACCCCCATGGTTAATCCTGATAGTAAATCGTTAGATTTTTATAAATTATTGAAATGACAGTTTTTCAAAAATAATTCTCTCTAGTATTCACTCAGTATTCAGATCCACATGAGACCTGAAAGCAATGCTTTCAGATGACCTCATCTCCTCTTTTAACTGAATAAGAACAAAACCCACATCAAAAATGTCTTCCTGTGACTCTGTATGTGCTTCTGATTACTTGCCAGTAGAGTCAGCAAGGAAGGGATCACTTAACTAAAAATCTCCTTCACTATTAGTATGTAACATTAGTGTGGTTCCTAGACCCTTTCTGCTTAAAGTCCATTTATTCATTTCCAAAAACTTTTATCAAGAGTGGTTATCAAATGTCAGGCTCTGTGCTAACACATGGTCTCTGCTCTCAAGGGGTTCACAGTTTAGTAGCAAAGGACACATATTTAGAAACAAATTGCTTCAGCAGTACAGCAAGCCCCATCAGAGAGCAGGGCTGCAGCCCTGTGACGGGGTAGGGAAGGATGCCGTGGTCGCTTGGTAGAAGAGCAGTGATCTCCTAAGGATCTGGTTGCTCTAGTTGACTTAGGGGTGGAGGAAGCCTATAAAACTCCCCACCCACACCCATCCTCCACGGCATCCCTGAGACCCCCTCCTAGAACCCACAGGTAGGGGCGTGGCATGCATTTCAGAAACCACGCATTTCAACTTGAGAAAGAAGAAAAAAAGGAAGAAGGCAGAAAGAAAGAAAGGGGGAGGGGGGAGAAAGAAAAGAAAAGAAAAGAAGCCATGCATTTCAGATATAAGCCAGTAGCCCAGTTTCCCTCTGTTCATAACATTTTTAATTTGGGTTAAAAAGAATTTGTCAGAAGAAAATTCATGGGGTGCCTGGATGGCCCAGTCATTAAGCATCTGCTTTTGGCTCAGGTCATGATCCCCAGGGTCCTGGGATCGAGCCCCACATCAGGCTCCCTGCTCAGCCGGAAGCCTGTTTCTCCCTCTCCCACTCCCCCTGATTGTGTTCTCGCGCGCGCGGGTCTCTCTCAAATAAATAAATAAAATCTTTAAAAAAAAAAAAGATGAAGAAGAAAATTCATTCATTAGGTGATAAAGCACCTTTTTTTATTTAACTGACATTTGAACATATGAGAACTTTTACCACTTACAGCCTCATAAGATAACAATTTAACTTCGTTTTGTTTCATTGTTCTTAAGAGAGTTAGGACCATTGAATTCTAGATTCTAAAAGCACCGCAGAAGTCATTTAGCCCATGACCCTTATTTTACTGCTGAAGCCCGAGGCCCAGAAAGGGGAAGTGACCCAAGCATGGACGCCCACTAGTTAATAGCCAAGCTTGGATAGAAACCAGACAAGCCAGCAGGGAGAGCAGCGCTCTTTGTACTAAATACCATACCGCTGCAGTGAACTTCCTCTCTAACCCAATACCATAGCAATTTCAAAACTGTGGCTGATGCTACAAACCTTTTCATCACTGACTGAAACTAATGAAACCCAAGAAAAAATTATTTTTGTTATTTTACTGAAGTATAATTAACATGCCCTGTTATCTTAGTTTAGGTGTATAACATATTGATTCAAGAAGTCTGTGCATTACTCAGTACTCACTGTGATGGAAACCCAATGCCCCTCTTGAATTGCTCCTTGGCTTCATGCAACAGGAGAGAGTCATGGACAGGGATGTAGTATCTTGGGGCATGTTTACTGGTGTATATAGTCGTTTGAGTGGCAGAAGTCAGAAAATCTGTTTCAGCGAAAGTCTGACCCATAGAGGCTTTGTCATCTTCAGTCTTGCTCCTCTTATATTTTCACAGAGTTTGACTCTATAAAGTTTCATGTATATTTGAGCAGATGCCGCATTTCTAAGCAATTCTTACCGTAGACTCTCAGGGATCTTATCTATCCTCTCCGTCCAAATCCCCCTAAAATCCCCTGCCAAGCAGTCGCCCAGCCTCTATCAGCCCCTTCCTCCAAGGATAAGTAGCTCTAAATGACCACAAAGCCCATTTCTATCAAACGTTGGGAAATTCTTCTTAATGCCCAGCCCAAATTTACTTCTCTCTGCAGTCCTCATTTTTCTACCCACTGAAGTTACCCCTAAGTCAAACCCAACAAATACATTAGAAACTTACAGTTCTTTGATAACGGTCTGATTTATTAATACCAGTTCTTTGATAACGGTCAGTATTATTTTTTTCTCTAGGCTAGATATTTATATCTTCAAATATTTGCCTCCACCACCAACTCCTCCCACCGTGAAAGTTTTGATTTTAGGACTTTCCAATGCACTCTCCCTAGTTTAAAAGGAATGCTTTTTTTTTTCCAAGGATTTTTTAGCATGTAGAGTCTCAAACTGAGCACAGTGCTCAAGGAATCATCAGGGTGGACTAGGGTGACTCCATTACCATTCAGTACGTTGTATCTTCATTTAAAGGCCACCTAACAGGATCCTATTAGCCAGGGGCGTGGCTTAGTGGGTTAAGCTTCCGCCTTGAGCTCAGGTCATGATCTCAGGGTCCTGGGATCCAACCCGCATCAGGCTCTCTTCCCGGCAGGGAGCCTGCTTCCCCTTCTCTCTCTGCCTGCCTCTCTGCCTACTTGTGACCCCCCTCTCTCTCTCTCTCTCTCTCTCTCTCTCTCTCTCTCTCTCTCTCTGTCAAATAAATAAATAAAATCTTATAAAAAAAAGATCCTATTAGAGATTTTTGATGCCTTCATCATCCCACCGGCAGGTAACTGAATTTCTAATCAGCTGAAATCCATAAGCCACACGCATCTCAACTACCCTTGTGTGCATTGTGTCGTAGCAGTACCAAACTTCATGTTATGCCTTTGTGGGTTTTTGTGGAATGTTTTTTGTTTTTGGGGGGTTTTTTTTGTTTGTTTTGTTTTCTATGCCTGTGAATTTCATACCGCAGCCTTCGGTCTGTTTCCAGTTGAAAGCTCTTCTTTAGGTCTTCATTCAGTCACATACTCTGCCACCTCTGTCGCTGGTAAATTTGATGGATGCCATTATTGCCTTTAGCAAAGCCATGAATAAAAATGCTGACTAGGGGAGGACACGGAGTAGAAGGCCTGAGGTTCAAGGCTGCAGACAATCTCTCCATGCTTACATCGTCCCCTGCCTTTGGGTTTAATATTTTAACCAGTTATGTTCAACTCATTTTACTCTCCCACCGTCCGCCTTCTCTCATCTTGTCCTGAGCATTATCACGAGACACCAGACACGTGGCATTCCCATGAGTGAGGAAGTGAGGTTTGTCCACAAAGACTTGTTCTTGGTGGAACCAAACCGACTTTGAGAGTCATTGCCTCTCTTTCAGAGCACTTCGGAACTTTTCAATAGCCTGTTATAGAATTTCATTCAGGATCTTAGTCATCTCCGTCAGCTTTCTGGAGCTACTATATAAAAACCAATGTAGGTTTCTCTCTTTGATTAGGCAATTTGCCCATCTATAGTGTTTCAGCATCTATCCTAATCACCACAATTATATTTCTGAGAGCAGGCTAGCAGACTCAAGTGAAAGGTTTTTTGATTTTTTTTAAATCTATATCAATAGTGTACTTTATTTTAAGAAAACTTAAGGAAAAAGAGGGAAAAGAACCTGAAGAAATTCTTTTTATTTTTTAAAACTTTTCCTAACCTTTGGAGATACTCTTGACATCAAACATATGTAAGCTTAAGGTGTACAATTTGATGATTTAATGCATGTGTATATTGCAAAGTGATCACTACAGTAAGATTAGTGGACACCTCCATCCTCTCACATAATTACCTTTTTTTGTGTGCCTGGTGATAACATTTTTTAAGATCTACTCTTGTCAACTTCCAAATATATAATGTTCTTAATTACCATCCCTGTGTGGTACAATTCGATCCCAGACTCTATTCACTTTATAGCTACAAGTTTGTACCCTATGACCAACATCTCCCCATTCGACCCTCTTATTTCTTTGAGTTTTTTTTTTAAGATTCTATGTATAACATATGAGAACACACCGTATTTGTCTTTTTCTGTCTGACTGAAAGAAATTCTCTTAACCATGGATTAGGTATAGCAGCTTCAGAAACCTGGAGCTCACCATTTGATATTTCTGCATTCACTTAAATGAAAGTCTAGAGGTTTTAAATACAACCATAGCAGTGAGACCACTTATGCTCCATTGACAACCCCTGAGACAAGGGGTTAGGATACGATGTATGGCCAGATCCCACAGCAGTGGGTCCAAATGAGGTACACCGCCTCTTCCCCAAATACCTATTTTACCCAAACCAGGTCCATACCAATTCTACCCAAAACAGGTCCTATGACCTGGAAACAAGGTAGTCAGTCTGCGTTGGACCATCAAACCCAAAAGACTCCCTTTCTCCACTTCTAGGACAAAACAAGCCTAGTTCTCTAAGTTGTGTTTCCCCTAAAGCATGTGTTTAACAACCTGGTGTCATGAACTTTAAATGAATAAAAACAAAAACTGGTTGTTTTCCCCACTTTCAAAATATAAAAGCATATTTAAAAGAGCCTCTCTGACCTCATCATATTTTTACAATGGCTTTCTTCTTAAATAATAGAGGAAAAAGCAAGTAGATGCTTTTAATAGCATCGTCACTGTCATATTTTTAAATTGAACTCTTATTGGGGACAAGGACACAATGCTAAACTGTCCATCGTTTAGAAAAGGCACAACTCTTGCATTTTAAAAAGGCGGTATTATCCTTGTTTTCTCAAGAAAGCAGATTTTCGGGGAGGAAAGATAATATTGTATATATTAGCAACTACACAGATGTTCATTGCCTCATTCTGTGTCTTCTGTGCTTCAGATCCTTTGGGGGTTATGAAATGTGCATGAGAGTCTCTGATCCTGTAGGCCTTTGACTCGGGGCGGGGGCGGGGGGGGGGGGATAACACAAGTATGTGCCTAACCGTAATGCAAGGTAGAATGATGAAGTGACCTAAGAAACAATTCAGAGGAGGAGGAACATTGTCGAGCCTTAGGAGACCTGAGGTTTCCTAAGAAAACCTTCCTGGAAAAGGTGTCATGGAGCTCATATTAGCATCTGCGTAGGATTTCAGCAGTTGGGACGGGCTAGAAGGGGCATTGCAGAGCTATCAAATAAAGTGATTAAAAACAGATGCAGAAAATAAAGAATCTTATGTGCCCAAACCTTCCGATGATACGGGGCCGTGCAGCAATGGCTGGGCCGCCTTGGGTGGAAAGCCCCTCCTCAGAGCACAGCAGCTCTAACAATTGGCTCAAATATTTCACATGAGAGTCCACAGGAAGAGCGGGTTTTCATGTATATTTTTTTACATCCAAATTAAATTAACTCATGGAATTTTCCACCCTTAGGAATTAAAGTAGCAGCTCATGAAGTAATTCAGTTATGTCATTCATACCAAAACAGAAAATTCTGGAGCAACTTGGCACTGTTTAAAAGCTGAGACTAGGCCTTGGCCATTTTATATTTTTTTCAAAATCTGTGGTCTTTGTGTTATTTTAACTTTTATTGTGGCTGTAAATTTTTCAAATCAAAAGTATCTTAATTGCTTAGAAAATAGAAGTGTAAAATGGGTTCAAAATAAGAAGCGGGTTTAGGCAAAGCAGCTTTAAGAGGGAAAACCTAAAAAAAAAAATCAAAAAATTTTTAAAAAGCTTGAACGTCGCATTTCTGAGACACGAGGATTCTACCTAATTGGCTGACATTCACAGTTGTACATAATTATAGCTTCCTCTGCATCCATAAATCATCTTACAACTATGAAGTTGAGTTTAACCAAAAGATCTATCCAGTATTAGGTAAATGACATCTTCCGGGTAGCCCTGTCCTGATACAATAAGCACGTTCATTTCCAAGCAGTTAATTGGACACACCGTCGGAAACCGGGGTATCGAGTTTCCACATTTTAATTTCACGTTTGCCTTCTCCCCGGCTCCTGCCCACGGACGGGTCTCATTTGGAGCCGAGAGTGTGTGAAAGTTATTGGGGAATGGTGGTCTCTGGGTAATGTTTCTGCGAGCTGCCCAGATTCTTCCCCCTGTAGTCTAGATGGGAAACAGCTGGTTTTTGTTTAAAAAGCTGTTTTGCGAAATGTCTGAATCTTGAGGTGTAGAATTGAGGTCACCAGTAAAAGCAGGTGCTTGAGAACAAGTGAGGACTCCGGGGGCTGGCTGGCCCTGTAACCTTCTGCAGGGCACTTCCTAGCAGAGGAAGAGTGTGGACGTGGTTCCCTGTGTTTAACACACAAACAGGTAGAAGTAATCGCATCAGCGATGCTGTTAGGGATTGAGCACGTTTGAACGTAGCCAGCCCTTGAGTGAATAATGAGCTCAGTCTGAAAGAAACCAAAATGGTGATTTCCCTCGCAAGGCTGCAGATACAAAGGTCCAAGATTTTAGCTTCCTTTAGATGTTATAAGTGCCTGAATTTCCTCCTTAAATACAGCCACAGTAAAAGAACTACCATTTCAAGTGGGTAGTACCCTAACTGAGGATGTCTTCCATCTCTACGGATGCAATCGAAGGGCGAAAAGAAACCTGAACTGGCAAGACCAGTACCAGGGCAATTTTGAAAAAGGCAAAGTAAGAAACATGTGGAATCACTAAAGGCCTGTGCACGTCAGATATCCACCAGTCTGAAGATGAAAGGAAACAGCCCCCTCCCCTGGGAGCTGGAGGTTATTAGCAGCTGTTTATCCAGTCGGGAATAGAGATTAACATTGTAATTTTTTTTTTTTTTAAGAACTAGAGGAGAATTTGTTTGGGAAGTTGGCTCTTCATATCAAGTCCCTGTGCATTGCCAAAAAAAACTTCCTTTCTCAGAACTCATGTACGAGAGTTGAGCAATGTTATGATTCCCTGAGAATCTCTGGATTACCAAAAGTCTATCTCCATTAAATAGAACAGAAGAGGAGAGAGAAATGGATGGATGTCTGCCATCCACACATTCCCTTGAACTGTTTCGATGTGAAACAAGCTGCTTACCTGGTCTCCAGCCTGCCTCTAAAGGGGGGCGCTCTTCCTACCCCCACATTCCCCACTGCCTCCCAGCTTGATCTTTACCGCTCTAAGGCGTACCCAAATGGACTTCGTACATGCCTACTCCTTGTAAAATGCCTTTTCATGACACACTGGGGAAGCTACTCAGTACTGTGTGGGGAGCTTCAGTCTCAAAAAACAAACAACATAGTTGGATATTGGTATTTTTTCCCCCTGATTTAATGCTACTCTTAATGTCATTTTGTTTTATTAAATCCTTTCTTTTGCTTTTGATCTTATTTATAGCAGAGCCACTGGTCATATGGAAACTATTATTGTATAGCTGGGAGATGAAAGACTTCACTGCAGTTAAATAAGAGTGAATCATTTGGGCCAATAATACACACATACAGTGAGGTACCGTTTGTGTCCAAAATGCCCTGGTTCACTTTGTAGTAGAGCCGGTGAGGTTTATAAAGGGCTTTACAAAAATCTGCTTTTTGTCCAAACTATGTAGTCTGACAACATGAAAACAGGTTAATATGCAGCCCTTAGCTGCTGCTTCATATAGCTGTAATATCAAAATAATGCCACTTCTTGATGTAAAAATAGAAACTTTGATTTAAAGTTGAGATGTTACCTCATTGATGTTAAATGTCAGTTTAAAAAAAATTTTTAAGTAATTTATATCAAAAATCTACCCGTCCTTCAGAACCTATCTAAAATGCCATCTCCTTGAAGAAGTCCCTGGTTTCTCAATTTGGTACAGTTTCACCCACCCTTTAAAACCCCACACATGATATTCACTTTCTTTTGTCTTAAGTGGCTCCACCATTAAGACGTAGGAACCTGTAAGTGATAGATGTGTCGATCTTTTATTATTTCTCCTGCAAATACCTACATAGTGCCTTGCACATAGCACGCATCTCAGAGGCATTTGTTGAATTAAACAAAATGTTCACTTTTTGATAGAAATGTGTGAAATACATAGTTGACAATATCAAAAGGTTTTCAGTTTCAGAAATAGTCTCAAGGTACGTGCCACTTGTGTCGTCACTGACTATTTATGAAGCTCCCAACCGCACATTATAAGATTACAAGGCTACACAATGCCCTGTACACACAGTTCCTGCCCTTGGGATGCTTACATCTCAAGACAAGAATGGGCTTTATGAGTGGCAGAGAAACAGGAGCAGTGAAGTGTGTGCCCTATCAAGCACTGTCCCTGCGTGGGTGTTCACGGGGGGAGGCGGGGTCTGCAATGAACAGTCAGGGGAGAGCCCTGTCCAGGCCCAGCAAGACGGTGAGAGTGCCGGAGACCCAGACAGTCGACAAGGGGTGCAAAGAAGGGGGTCCGTGGACTAACAAGAGAGAAGTGGTTGGTGAGTTGTACAGAGGAAACCAGCTCTGGGAGCCAGAACGGGGAGGGCTCGGCTCAAGAGCCTTGCTGATATGGGAGCGAATGCAACACATGGGAAACCATGAGTGGGTACCTGAAGCTGGAGATGAAGGAACCTGAGAACAGGAGGGAACTGGAATGTTCCTCTGGTGTCCAGGTGAAGGACACAGATGCACAAGGTATCGATCTTAGACTCGATCCGTAGAACAATGGAAAGCTGTGCTGGGACCTTGACACGCAAGGGTGATAAGCAGAGAGTAAAACATTCAAAAGAGAACTATTTAGAAGGTGATGGGGAGGGAATGTTTCATTGGGCTTGTTACTCTTCTGCTTCCGTCCCAAGTATTTTACAATAAGCATGTGTTACTCGGATGATAAGAAAGGCATTAAAAACTAAAGGCCAGTTAGGTACAGCTGAATCCCTCGTGGTTGACCTCCTTGGCCGGCTACAGAGCGGCTCGTGGGGAAGCCAGCCCCGTGGTTGTGCACACACTCACAGGTGTGTTCGTACTGCTGGGATTGGAACTCCCAAGTGCACATCCAAGTGTATCATCATCTTTTCCTTCAGTCCAAACAAAAGAAGCTGCATACCAGTCAGTGCACAATTTCACCACAATCTCTGTGCTGGATAGACTTGGTTCACTAGGCATTGAATAAGTTCAGATCCCTAAAAAATACTTACTAACCTGCTACCTGGGGTGGGAAGGGATGAAATGGACTCTGAGATGCACCTGCTGAGGTTCTTACTTGGAGGACCGCATGCAGTTCTGGTTTCCACTGGAGGAAAGTAACGTAGAGACTTGGGGGCGGAAGGCGGAGTTACAGAGGAGAGAAATGAAACAGGTTTGATAGATGGAACGTACGAGTTAAGAAAAAGAAAAAAGATGAACTGAAATCAGATAACAGCCATTTGCATCTCTTGAATTAAATGACAGAATCATTCATTTTAACCATTTTGGTGAACATTCCTGGGAGTTTCGGCCTAGCTGATCATGTGACAGGTCAGGCCTGCCAAGTCAGGATCATTTACATCATGAGTAAGTCCTCTTGAAAATTATTTTATCATCTGGGGAATAAACACTAAAAAAAAAAAAACCTCCCTAGAATTGCCCAATAAGGAATTACCTTAAATTTCAGGCAAAGCATAAGCAAAGCTGTGAGATTTCTGGGGGAAGAAACAGGTATGATCTGGAGTGAGGAAATCTTCCCCCAATAAACATCTCCCAAGAATCAAAATCCAAACAAAACAATTGCATCCAGTTCTGACTTTGGTGAAGAGTCCTTTACATGTTTAATCACAGGAGTTTTTTTAAAAAAAAGTCATCTGATAAGTTTTTCAACAGAGAATATGGAAGTGATATTTGTGGTTGGAGGGCGTCCCAGATGTTAGCACTTTCTCGCACAAAGGAGCTGGTTCCTAGAGGCGGGTCTCGTTTTCCACCGCACCTCAGTGCCCCCCGGGACTGTTCTCCCGCAGAATCGGTCCGCTGCTGCCGTTGCGTGAACTTCCCATCTGTGAGCCATTAGAGGCTGCATGGCCGCTTCCTACCTCTTTAAAAGATGCGCTTTTGGACTCAACGGTGTTTCGCACATTTGGGAAAATAAGTGCTTTCCTCTGACACGACAGAGACCTGGCGAGATCATTGAAACTGAAATCTAGCCCTCTCCCACTGTCACGGATGATTGATATTTCGTGGGGAGAGAACCGATCAGACACCAAAACCGCTCTCTGTGTCGGTGGGTGTCTAATGACAATTAAAGCCCATCAACTTTTCTTTTGTGTTTGTGGAAAAACAAGAAGAGAAAGAGAAGAGAGAAAAATAAAAGTCACCAGGCCTTTTTTTTTCTTTGTCCCATTTCCTTGTTTTGTTTCTTCTTTCTAAAAAACACCTATGTCAAAAGAAAAAAGTTTGACCCAGATACCATTAATAACTGACTTGTCTTTTGCTACACCAAAAAGTTCCTGATAGCCTGTCTGGTTGTGTGTCAGTGTTGCTTGGTCCAGAAATTGATGACAAGTTTCCCGAAGTTCCCGTCCGGCACCCTTTTAGAAGGATTATGGTAGGAGAGAAGGAAGGGAGGTCTGAAAGCCAGCTTTGAAGCAGTTATCTCTGGAGATAACATTAACAAGGATTGAATAACTGCCAAATGAAATTTAATACATTTTCCCATCCATGAACTAGGCCTCTTAAATACAACGGAATAATTACTTTCGCAATACTCTCTGGAAACAAAGAGAGCAGAAACACTGAATGTCTTTTTTGTTTGTGGTGTTTGTTGTGAGCTCAAGGATCAGGATAAGGATATTTACCAGGACGCTCCACGCATCCCCGCGTCACAACAGCCTTGCCAACAGCCACCTAATTTGAAGCTGCATGTCTTTTAAATCTGTTTATGTTGCAGGAGTTGTGGCAAATATTAAATTTTATAATTTAGTTGGACATCTTGGCCTTGGCCATCGTTGGTGAACTGTGGTTTTTCCCTGTGACAGAGAAAAAGAAAATGGTTTTCAGATCCATATCTATGTTCACACACATCTACACACATGTATGCACACTGTTGGAAACAAAGGCTCCAGGAAGTGAACGCCTTTTGTCCCTTAACTCTGCTCCCACACACACAAACACGCACACACACACACGCACACACACCCTAAATCAAATTGATGCTGTTATCAGTTTTCTGAGCTCAAATTCTGTTTTATTCTTCTTACTAGACGTTTGCCAAGTCACTTAACTATCTCCAACCTTAGCTTTCCTCTCAGTAAAATGGAGAGTTTGGTCTAACTGGGTTCCAAGTCTTACAAGTCCTTTAGTCTCTATACTGTGAGTGAAAAGTGCTTCTAATTAATATATCCGTTCTTTCCTTGGAAACTAAGGTTATTTAAAATTATATGGTGTTTATGTGATTCAAAAGAAGTAATATACTTCTAAAGATACTTCATTATTATCAATGACAAATTAACATGGGAGAATTTAAAGAGCTGTGTCAGGGTTTGACTATAACTAGACCTGAGGTGAAGGGGATAATAACTTAGATATCTGTACCTAAGAGCCATGATTTGGGGGACAGGATATTTGGGCAGAAGGGGCAACCATGCTTGGACCACATGATCTCACCTCCTCTTCTTTTGTAGCTCATTGAACCAATTAGCGGGGACACCTGACCCTAGAGTGACCCATTCAAAAGATGGCCCATGTCTGCTTCAACATGAGGAGTTCACCACCAGATGATCTTGGCATTCTGAACTCAGAAATACTCAGACAGGGAGTTAGCAGCGGGTACAGAACCTGAAAGAATGTACTGGAGATACGCATGAAGGGAGAGTCCAGGCTGTAGCCCTGAGGGGACAGAAGCCCGAGAGACAGAGGCACCAGCAGAGGAACAAGAGAGGCTGGAATAGCCCCTGAGAGACAAGGAGTGGCCTTCGGTCCAAAGAGTTCTCTGGGTCCAAAACCCAAATTACAGAAATCATGATGAATATCACTTTACTTGAGAGACTTACTGTTAAAACAGCCATACTAAACTAATCCGTGCACAAAAATGCCTCAGAGGATCACTGTAAGCTCCATGAGGTCCTCCATACTCACCGTCTTCTCCCTGGCACCTCCTGGAGTCACAAGCACAGAACTATATTAGTAAATATTTCTTGGATTAACAAATGTACTCTTTGATCAATCAAGTAGCACTTAAGGAATAATTTTGAGATTTTAGTTTTGTCTTTTACATTCAGCATAAGTATATCTAAAACCACATTGTCTGTAACTAAGAAGACTATTCTTAAAGATTGCAAAAAAATTACAGACATTATTGATAAAATTACCTGCTGTTTTAGGCTGGCTTTTAACTTAAACTATTGCTTATCTAGATGACAATGTTATCCAAATAAGGCTTTAGTGAAATATATATTTTCTAAAAATAGGTGCCATCCTTAGAATTGATTTGTAGGTTGAAGGAATCTGCTTTTTTCTAGTTATATTATTACATATATATTATTTGGAAGATGGACAAGCCCTAACCCTGTATATACACGTGGTTCCTCCTTCTATTTCAGAAGTATTCTGGTGATGGAGTGTGCTAGCCATCCACTATCTTTCTTTCCTTGTCTCTTATGTGACCAGAAACAATGTTTCTGAAAGAGAAGTAAACAGGGTTAGGACAAGCTACCTGTGGCCAAGGAAACAAACAAATCAAGGTTAATTTTTTGGAATATGATTCCACAGTCCCAGTCAATGGAATTGATCCTGGAGAATCAGGCTCAGTACCACATGGATCTGGACCCATCATCATTCGTTCATTTGACCTGGAATGTACATAGTTTATAAGGGAGGCCTTAAAACATCAAGAGTAGGGATACCTGGGTGGCTCAGTCGGTTAAGTGTCTGACTCTTGGATTTTGGCTCAGGTAATGATCTCAGGGTCAAGAGATCGAGCCCTCCACACTAGGTGTGGAGCCTGGTTAAGATTCTCTACCTCTCCATCTCCCTCTGCCCCGGCCCACCCCCCAACCCCCACTCACAGGCATGCACGCTTGCTCTCTCTCGCTCTCAAAAATCAGGAATAACTTTTTCCCCAACTTCCTTTATGGAAAACAATTAGGTATAATATTTGAGATGACCTAAGATGATCTATAGAAAATAGATAGGTGTAACATGTATGGCTAAAATCCAAACAAATATAGTTGGAACAAACATATTTATAATTCTCAAACATACTTATAATATTTAAGATTTTACTCTCATTGTGCAGGAGGATTTAAAATCAAATGCATGTGAACAAAATAGAGAGAGTGCAGAGATGATCATGAATGAAGGTAGCTTGTGTTCTGAAGGCGTTTGAACTACATAGACTCTTATTTTTATGTAGTATGCAAGTATTCTCAGATAGTTTCACATAACAGTATCTATAATTACTATGTACCTATTATATAATAGTTGCTTTGCATATTACCTCCCTTTGCAATAAACATGGGACTCATTCTCTCTCACCTAGTGTTATTTTCCCATTTGGGATTAGAATACCTTGTCCATGCTTACACTGCTAACAAAGAGACCAGTTACAGTTAAAAGTCTAGATATTGTTGGCTGTCATTATTGTATTCTTTTTACTCAGTCTTTCATAATAGTTGAGGCAGAGAAAATATAAAGATAATTGGTTGTGGGCTCTTTTTTCCTCTTGTAAAAACTAATCTGAATGTGATCTAGAAGGAAAAAAAGAAGTACAGGATCAATATATGGATATATTTCAAGTGAAAAGCAAAATATTAACCTTAAATTACATCATAGATTCTTACAAAGAAAGCTTGAGTGTCTTAATAGAATGATTTCAACTTAAAAGGGATTTACATCTTTGCTAGGCTCAAACCTGTGGTTACCTTCAGTGATTCCAATTTATAGTCATCTTCTATGGAAATTTAAGAGATTAAACCCATTGGGAATACCAATAAATATGAATCGGCACTACGGTAATTATTTGGGTTAACATTGATTGACAAACTTAAAGAGCTACCATTTGATCAAGCCCTGTAAAATTCATCCTTACAAGTTGACATCTTAGATTGAAAGGATAATCATCGATCGAATGAGCCTTCTAAATGCACAAATATAAAAATGGCAAATCAGAACGCGAATGGAAAATAGCTATCACTCTTTTGTTTGGAATGAATATGAAAACAGACCAAGAGTGAGTGAGAAATGGTCGGGGGCCTTGGGTGAGCCTGACGTGCCTGGAAGAGATCTGGCTTCTGTTAGCAGAGGAGACAGCAGTGGCCTGGTGGGGGCGTTGTCTAGACAAAGGGGGCTTGCACTTGTTCTGTGGAACTCCAGAAGTTGAAACTAGAATCAGTGGGTGGAATATACATCGAGGCCAACTTGTGATTAAAATGGAACGGGCTGCTTTAGGAGGTAATCATGGTCTCCTTACATTTGTAGTACCCACATAGAAGCGAAATAGCCACCATTCAGAATGTTCTGGGAAGAGAGACACAGGCACACAGGTGGCAGACAGCCCCGGACTCTTAGCCACAGCATTCACTTATACTCCCCGATGTTCACGAGTCTTTAAGTCCTTTAGATTCTTGCTATATTTTGAATCTGAGCAATTAGTATGATTTACGTGATCCCTCCCCTTCCCCCTGAGTTATTTCCTTCTGTTCTGTTTTGGGTTATATAACAGTGATACTTTATACTAGGTTCCCTTTAGATAGCAAGTGCTTTGGCTCTGTGACTTTTATTGTTGTCCGTTCAGATTCTTACTGTTGTTACATTCTTTGGAAATAAATAGTCTTTTAAAACATTTGGCAGCAAAAGAGGGAAGATTCTGCTTTGTGGGGTTTTTATTTTTGGATTGGGGGAAAAAAAACGAACTTTCTGATTCGTAGCAGTAGAAATTCATGGATAAATATTTTTAGTGTCAGACCCACTGTCCTGCATCAATGTCTACCCAACCATAGGCTCAGAGAATAACTCCTTGGTAATGCAAACGAAAATGTAAGCTAGTCATGTTCCTCTTCGTTTGCAAATGCTTAATGGTTTTGCTTTAAGGCGTAAGCTATGAAGTCTGCAATGGCTGTCTCACTGTCACTAGTGCAACATCGCTGGACCCCAGAGTGGATAGTAGTAGTTAATAAAAAACTCAGCAGTATTTCTTCCAGACCAAGTCATCTCGCTGTATTCTGTAATTTTATTCATGGATACCTAAAGAGTGTTTATAGTATGGTGTCTTTCTAGGATCAGAATAGTGGGAGAGGAAAAAATGGAAAAATGTCCAAACATCTTTTCATGGCAATGATGGCATTACTGGTGTGTTTAATAAAACCTTTATTGGTACATTTTCCGGTGTGATGGCATTGGCAGAAACGGTCCCCCTTTGGATTTGGAACTCAGCAGCTGATGAAATGCAGTAAACATTAATTTGGAATGGGCTGCCAGTTTTGGAAAGCCAGGTGACATTTTATTATATTTGTACCGAGCAGGGGCTGTGTCCCATACTGCTGTAGCTTCCGCTGTCAGAGGCTTAGCTGGCATTATGGAAAAAAAGATGGCAGGCCTGAGAATCTTATCCCCTGAAATGAAAGTCGAATGCCAAATTGAAATTCCTGTAGGATTTCCGATAGCAATGGGGGAATTGAGAAGCCCACAATTAAGCATATGGGCATTAAGATAATTGTCAGATCTGTTGGCGGACATGATAGAAGACAGATGGGTACGAATCAGTGCGCTCCACTGCAGCACCCTGGGAGACAATTTGACGTTTTACCTGCCTGAGCTCCTCTGCCATATTTGTCACTGAGTGTACAGCACGGCATCTTACTGAGTGTGAAGCGTTTTGCCGGGAACTGTAGGTGCAAGTGCGGTCCTTCAGCGCCCTCTAGTGAAAGGCATTCGGGAGTCTTGTTTGTCAGAGGCCCGTCTTCCTTCCTCAGGCCCTTGCCGCCCTACCTCTGGCTCCCACTAAACTCTGCGGTCCCTCTCACCCTTTCAGGTTGGGGCCCATCGCGAAGACGGTGTGGCCCTGCGAGGCAGCCATTCTCTTGTGCCAAACCAGGTTCCGGTTCCGCAGCTTCCTGTCCAGTCTGCAACTTCCCCGGATTTGAACCCACCCCAGGACCCTTACAGAGGTAGGTCCGCCTGCAAAGTCACGCTGCCCTCCCTTAGACAATAGCCACTCCAGGGTCAATCCCAGACATACTTGGCCTTCATTCCTCAGGAAGTGCTGGCAAAAAACCAAGATCGAATTTGGTACAAAAATGGTAAGCAAACGGGAAAGCAGTTAGAACGTAGCCGGCTAATTGTGTTTCTTCAGGAACTGTTTTGCTCAAACATCCTCTGAAATCCTGGTCCTCTCTCAGCAGGGAACGAGACAACAGCCTGATGAGAGGAAATTTTATTTTAGCTATTTCCACATTTTCCTCATTCGGGTCCTCTAATGTGGTTAGTTGTAGCCTGAACATGATATTTCCAAATGAATAGGAAGGAAGGAAATTGTTTCTGCCGTTTAAGGTCGAAGGAAATGAAGGTACGTTTCAAAACTGGAACTTGGTGGAATGATTTTCACTCTTTTCATCTCACCCCACAACGGTTGCCTCAAACCACGGATGCCAGGCAGCTTTTCATGACCCCAGGGAGAGACGTCGCAGGGGCCAGACCCGGGTCCCCTGCTCCCTGGGTGACCGGCTGGCCCAGGGCCTCGCAGACTCTTAAATAACATTCTCTTCTTCCCCCCCATGTTTGGAACGAAGGTGATAACACTGCCACAGGAATAGGAAGAAGCTTTTTTTCACCTGCTAAACATTGTACCAATCCGAGTGTTAATTACATACGTGGAGAGAGAGAAGATCACTGCTTCTTAAACGTCAGTGTACACAGGCATGACCTGAAGATTTTGTTAAAAATGCAGATTCCGATTCAGGAGGTCTGGAATTCTGCATCTCTAAAGAGCTCTGGCGATAAGGATGCTACTGGACCGCAGACCAAATTTTGAGTGCCTACGAACAGAGGAGAATACCCAGTAGACATGCTTCTACCTTAGAAATAAGTGGGTACACGAGGGTCACGTTTTAAAACGTACTGTGATCTTGAAAGTTGAAATGCATCGTGATCTTGAAAGTTGAGCAGTGGTAAAGCTCGAAATTTCTTCAGTGAGCAGCTAACTGCTTTCCATACGTACCATTTTTAAATGCTGATTACTCCTTGAGGATAAGAGAAGCCTAATTTCAGAATATCATTAGGGTATCTATTGAAGCCTTGACTGTACATATTTAGCGTACTCCCTGGGAATTATATTTTAAGGACATTTTTCTATTAAATCATTGCATATGGAAGAAACTCAATATAATAGCTGATATTTACTTGGGTTCTTAATCAGAACATTGAGGTGTGTGATTTTCATGATTATGATTTTCATTGCAATTAAGTTGATGTTTTGTAGACAGTGAAATTACCATCTACTCCAAAAGATTGCAAAATAGAATTTAACCTCGGAGCCAATGCAGGGAAAACTTGCTTCCACAGGTGCATTTTTGAAACTTCACCAGATAGCATGAAAGAACACGGCGGGAAGATCACAGTTCAGCAGCTGAAGCGTACAGCCAGCAGCTCTGCAATCTGCACAGTGTGTGTTGGTGCCTCGAGTCTCCCGTGGAAGCATCACCTGGTCTCTCTCTCTCTCTTTTTTTTTCCTGCAGGCATGCCACCAGGATTGCAGGGTCAGAGCGTCTCCTCCGGCAGCTCTGAGATCAAATCCGACGATGAGGGCGATGAGAACCTGCAGGACACGAAATCTTCCGAGGACAAGAAGTTAGATGACGACAAGAAGGATATCAAATCGATTACTAGGTCAAGATCTAGGTAACAGTATATGATACTGTCGCTTCATTTAATTCCTTTATTGGACTTTGATGAAGTGAACAGAACGGGAAGAAACTATTCAGTTTTTTCCTGGCAGGTAAATCTACAGCTGAAAAGAAAATTCAGGGCTTGCTCTAGAGGTACTAAAGTATCATTTAAGATACCGGTCCTCTACTGAAGCCTAAAATGTCTTTGCACTTATGAATTTGGACCTCGCGCTAATTGCACACAGTGCAGACAATTTGTAACTGATGCAAGTGCAAACAGTTGATTTTCTTTAAAACTATGCTTATCTGCGAATTTGGTCAGAAATGATCTTTCCAAAATATTTCTAAAAAGAGATCTTAGCCATGTTGAAAACTCAGTTGTGGTATATGCAACTATGACTTTTTTCTTCTTTTGAACGTGAGAAAATACTGATTTCCCAGCTCTATCTTTAAACCTGTTGGTATATACAATAATAACAATAATAATAATAATAATAATAATAATAATAATACCTAAATTGCTCACTTTTTTCTCCCAGATACTCCCTTCTACAGAAAACACAACTGCAGGAAAATAGTTTCTGGTTGGTTTTCTTAAATAATCTGATATCTTTCAATTAGAATCTGTGTCCTGGAATGCATATCCTAATCTGATGATCAGATGGTGTTTGAACACGGTGACACCCAGGTTCTTTGCCTCAGTTCCCTTGGGTTGTTTTTATTTGTAAGTTAAATAAATCATGCTGTGACTGCACATCCCCTTTTGAAAGCTATTGTTCCTGGGGTTAGATCTAATGTCCTTTAGGAATTAAGAACATGCCACTTTTTCACATTGCCTTTATAATGATTGGCATGGATTTTCTTACCTAAAAGTCCTACAAGCTCCTTCCCCCTCCCCTCCCACCATCCTGCAGAGTTTCCTGACTCGTGGCTACCTTGGCGGGGGGCTTTCACGTCTCTACCGTCATCTCTTGTCAGTCCGCTCAGTTCTTAGTAATTTAACGAGTGGCCTCGACTGATGCATATTAATAGGTTCTTGGGAGTTTCAGTACAACATTTTAACTTGCTGTTAAGAACCTTCTTCTTTTAAAAGGTTACGCTTGTGACATTTGCTTATGTCTCTAAGCCTGTGATGTAAGGCAATGCTAGGCAGTTTTCTTTGCATAACCAATCTGTTTATTACCTATGAGTGAATAACCAATTCTAATTCATTATTAGCCCGAATACCTTTGGAAAACAAGTTCCCACTTTCTAAGCAATGTTGTGAAAGCCGTGGTGACCTGTTCGATGTTTAAAGCCGTTGCCCAGATTTTAGCTTCAGGACAGGCCCGGCAGAGATCTGGCTCTGTTCTCTTTTTACTTCTTACATCTGTTTGTGTAGAGGGATGTAGATCCGAATTCATTGTAACCGTGACTTCCTCGCCGTCAGCAGAAGTCACGGGTGAGGTGGAGGAGGGTTCAGCAGAAGTGAGAAAGACCAGATGGCACAGGAAGAACTTTTCCCACTGGTTCAGGGCAGTTGTGTGTCCACCAGCAGGCACCTGTGGCGGACAGTCCCATCTGGAAGGGAGTTTAACCTACGGGGAGATGAGCCAAGTCTTACAGCATCTTTCTTTGGTGTCTTCCTCTTCCCCTCCCTTACATGTGTTCTTGGCTTACATACATCATGTGTATTGACAACATGTGCTTGCAACCCAAGGATACCACTCCCATTTTTGACTGATTGGAGCTTCTCGGCTGTAATTGGTCCTTATTGCAATTTGGAAGCTACCCAGAGATTCTCCAAAGTGGAAGATTCAGATCTGTACATGTTAAGCCAACGTTCATTAAGTGTGCATTGAATTGACTAGATAACTTACCCCAGGTCTTCCTGATCTGAAATGTTGGGATTAACATCTTTATTCTTTATTGCACACTTCAGATTCATGGAATTTTCAAGTAGAGCTTAACCTTCATGGTCCTTTAGATCAATGCTTGAACTTCTAGATTAACATCCTTAGAGATGGTCCCCACCATATTGTTTCATATAATGAAGAAGCTGTTACTTTTCAGTGAAGTTTCCTTCATTTTGTGTATCTCTTATGACATCTCTTATACCCAAAAAGCTTCTTGCTCAAGTTACCTCAGTCTGAACCACTCAGAGTTTTCTGTTTTGTTCTGCTTTCTGAGACAACACATCTCCCATGCCTCTCTTTTTTTATATGATCAGCCATGAAATATTTGAAGCCCTGATGTCATGAAACCTTCTTTAAATGGCATACTTTCCAGGTGGCCCATCATCCTATTTGCCCTCCATCCAAAAGTTTCTAGTCTGTCAACATGACACCCAGAAACAGACAGAAGTAATCTTGCCTTTCCAGATTCTGCTAGGTCCAACCATGCCTTTGCTATGAATCATGTAATATTTTGGTTCTCGTGATCAGAGATTAGCTTTTGGACTTCGTTTTTGACTCACAATGAGATCATGGTCATTTATAACTAGTAGGTGCTTTGTATTTTCTTTTGTTTGCTTTGTGTAGTGGATGTGAACTCAGGTTTTCCCAACTTCCTTTGGGGATGACAAACATCCGTGATGTGAAAAGCCATGGAGATCATGATGTTTTTAACCTTTTTACTGACTGCATGGAGAAAATGACTCAGACATGCTAAGTGGATTGGCCACGCCTTCAAAGCTCGTTCATGGTGACCCATGGACAAAAGGCTAGGTTGGCCTGTGGCCTGCTTTGCAGAGTGTAGCCTCACTGATCAGAGTCGTGTATGCCCTTTTGCCCCCTCTGTCAGCTGGGGTGTACTCTGGGCGCTAACTTTAACCTCTCCTGTTTTGTTTGGGTTGAATGGGAGAAACCGAATGTCTTGCGTATGGACTGTCAGCCCCGTTTTAGCAGTCCCAAGTTCAAGTGGATGTAAACTTCTGCTACGGACCACAGCCGGAGACGGACACGTTCCCCGAAAACCCTAGAAGAAAACAAAACTAATCTAGACACCTTCTTTTTCCCCACACCATTAGAAAATGTCGCCTCCCTTCTGCCCCACAGCAATAATGACGACGAGGACCTGACCCCCGAGCAGAAGGCTGAGCGCGAGAAGGAGCGGAGGATGGCCAACAACGCCCGCGAGCGCCTGCGCGTCCGCGACATCAACGAGGCTTTCAAGGAGCTTGGCCGCATGGTGCAGCTCCACCTCAAGAGCGACAAGCCCCAGACCAAGCTCCTGATCCTCCACCAGGCCGTGGCCGTCATCCTCAGCCTGGAGCAGCAAGTCCGAGGTCAGTACCAGCCTGCCGCCTGCTCGTAGAAGCGGCCGCGGCGAGTGGGGATGGACTTGCCGGGCTCGAGCAGCCCGCAGAGCAGCAGGCCCTTCCGCATCGTTCGGAGCAGCCAGTCAAGGGCAGGGCACGTCTCAGTCTGTGAGGCAGCTTCCCTTCCTTCTGTCCTTAAGTCGCAGGATTCTCTTAGGAGTGAGACGACGTTAGGGCGTTTCCACGTGTGTTCTCAGTCGTTCGCCCGGTGCCAGCGTCTGACCTTGAGGGTCGCTGTGCGCCCTTCCTAGGCCTTCCTTACGCTCTGTCCTGCAGGAGCTCAGAGGAAGGGTCTACGGGTGCACAGAAACGTGCCTTCCCGCCCTCTACCACGTGCCACGGCGCTAACCGAAGGCTCTGCTTCCATCTTCCACAGAAAGGAATCTGAACCCGAAAGCCGCGTGTCTGAAAAGAAGGGAGGAAGAGAAGGTGTCCTCGGAGCCTCCCCCGCTCTCCTTGGCGGGCCCGCACCCTGGAATGGGAGATGCGTCAAACCACATGGGACAGATGTAAAAGGGCAAGTGTGTTCTCAGCCATCTCGGGAACCCTTTCCCCGGTCGGTCCCTCTTCACCAAGGCGTCAGCCAGGAGAGTCAGCTTTCCCCCAAGTTCACAGATTTTCTTTCCTTCCCCCTGGGAGAAAAAAAAAAGCGTTTAAAAATAAAACATTTACTTCTTCTGTGATAAGCGTATGAATTAATTCTCCTCTCTCTTTCCCTTCTCAGGTCCAAGCTGCCACATTGCTTCATTAATACAAGAGACCACTTCCTTAACAGCTGTATTATCTTAAACCCACATAAACACTTCTCCTTAACCCCTTTTTTTGTAATATAAGACAAGTCTGAGTAGTTATGAATCGCAGACGCAAGAGGTTTCAGCATTCCCAATTATCAAAAAACCGAAAAACACACAAAAAAAAAAGAAAGAAAAAAGTGCAACTTGAGGGGTGACCCTCTAACATATCATTCAGAATGTGCAAAGCGGCGTGTGCAGGCTGAGACGCAGCCCAGAGACTGAATGGCAATCTTTCCACACTGTGGAACAATGCATTTGTGCCTAAACTTCTTTTGGAAAAAAAAAAATATAATTAATTTGTAAGTCTGAAAAAAATATTTAATTTAAAAAATTGTAAACTTGCAATAATGAAAAAGTGTACTTCTGAAGAAAACTACATGAACGTTTTTGTTGGTATTCAAGTCAGCTAGTGTTTATAATTACTGGATATTGAATAAGGGAAGCTCGGCTGCCCTAGTAACAAAACCAGCAAACGTCCTGATGACAACGAAGTGATGACATTAGCCATTCCTTAGGGTAGGAGGAACAGATGGATCTTATAGACCTATGACAAATATATATATAAATATATATATAAATATATATTAAAAATTTAGTGACTATGGTAAGCTTTTGTTCATTTGTTTCAGACTTTTTTCTCCTGTAAAAAAATAGTACTGATTAACTTTTTTAAAAGAAAGATTTTACTGTAAATATGGATTTTTTTCTTTTTTTTTTCTTTTTTTTCTTTTTTTTTGGGGGGGGGTCTTATTTCTGTCCCTTTCCCTGGTTTGTTATCGTAACCTGTAGTGCCAACTCTGCTTCCGGAGGGGTAGTGCAGGATCAAATGCTGACCCTGATGTTGCTTTTCATTCATAAATAAGTAGAAAGTTGTTTCTCCAGTCTTTTGGGAACACAGGACTTAAAAGTCACATCATGTGTAGATATTACAAGCAGCATTACCAAGACATGGCAAAAAGAGTTTGTCTGAACTGTAATGTTGCGTTTGTGACCCTATTCTGGGATTTTCAGAGGTACAAGGTTAGAATGCTACAATGTTACCACTGTGCCTTCCAATGTTTATATCATCGGAAACATAACATAATCAAAGTGGCTGTGATTTAACAAAATGATTCAAGTGTTACCTACATGTGTAGCCGAAGTAGTGTGCAGTGAGGCGTTTCTGAATACATGGTCAGATTTTTGGAAAAAAACAAAAACAAAAAAAACAAGTAAAGTTCAAAAACCATCAAATGAGAAAATTGCAAGTAGTGTGACAGAGCTGATTGATTTTGTTGCTTTCTTGATTTTTTGTTTTCAAAATGGGTTTACTAAGATGTAGATGACTTAACTGCCTCCTCCTTCGTCTGAAAAATGCCAATATTCAATCATCATGCAGCATTATAACAAGCCTTATAAGTCCTAAAGCATTAAGTTGCACTTTCTTGAGGAGGGGTAGTGCAGTATTTCTCTGGCCAGTATGAATGAAGTTTATACTTAACATATTTGATAGAAACATAGATCAAGCTATGGCACAGCAACTCATCAGATAGCTAGCTTTGACGTCTGGGCACAATTGAACCAACTTCCATCGTGAATCTTTATAATGATTGACTTTGGTGTATAGTGCAGTAAACAAATAGTGCTCCTAGTTAAGTATTTGTCAGCATCCTTTTGTCTCTAACTCGTTTCTATTTTTACAGCCACACAATCTTGGCATGTATTAAGAAAAAAAAATCCCTGTTCAAGTAGTTTTTCCACCTATCAGCACTGAGTAAATGCCATAAATCCATCGAAATGGTCTAAATGTTCCATCTGTTCTCCTGTTTTGCCAGTTATATAGTAATGAAATACATTTGTAAATTTTATGCAACAAATGGCAAACGTATCATTATTTTGAAATTGTGTATGTAAAAGTTATATTTTTACATGTAGACTCTTGTTATTATGTGTTTTAATACATTGTATCAGTTTTTGTTATTTTTTTTAAACTGTGTGGTTTAAAAAACGTCTCATTTAAATGAAATAGTGAGCTACAAGAATCTGAATTTTATGTT
This sequence comes from Ailurus styani, assembly GCA_002007465.1. NCBI lineage: Eukaryota > Metazoa > Chordata > Mammalia > Carnivora > Ailuridae > Ailurus > Ailurus styani. The sequence goes on along the minus strand of LNAC01000015.1, from coordinate 8,856,177 downwards.
CATTTCTGAAAATGTAAGAACAAATAAGATAGTTACCACGTGGTCATCTTTTACAAACCCATAAACATTTTGATTAGCTGTGTGTGTGTTGAAAACTGTAAATATGTTCAGTAGCGATAAAACTAAAATACTTTGATTTGTTGATAAGTTCCTAAAATGTGGAGGTGGATTCAAACCTTAGGAGAATAGCAGAAATCAAACTTCATGACGTTCTTTTGAGGCTTGCCTGTGAAATGTACGAACAAAGGGGCTCAACGAAGGGCATGGAAGACAACTGGTGTATACTCTCCCCTCCTCCTGAACAATGGAAACCATGTGTAACTTGTTCCCTCAGTATGTTGAAGATTTCCTTTTAGAGGTACATTCTGCACTCATTTTGTATAGTCTACCAAGGCGGGTATCCCTAGGAACAATATTATAGAGGAAGCAGGTCTACTCTGATAACATTCAGGATAAGTGTACAGAAGAAAATATGGTGTTTACTCTTTAGGGAACTGGAAACACTCCCTGCATTGATGTACATTTTAAGAATGGCACTTTTGATACGTGTTATCATAAAGGTGCTTCATAGAGCTGATTTAAAGTTTTTTCAAACCTGTAAGCAAAGCAAAAAAAAAAATTAAATTGTAGTTGATTATTTTTTAAATTGGTGCTTTATATTTTGTTCTCACTCAAACAGAGTAAAAGCTGCAATTTATTGTTCACCAGCTTGGATGTATTCATTACTCAGTAATGTAATACCTCTATTGTTGAATTCCCTTTGGAAATAAGCGAAAACCTTTCTAAGGGCCACCAAAAGCTGCTCACTACTTTTGCTTGGTGGAGAAACATAATCTGCACCTATATCTATTAATTGGGTTGTATCCCCATTAAAAAAAAAAAAAAGGAAAGAAAGAAAAAAAAAAGGTGAAAGGGAATGTGGCCTTTTTAGTGTGTTTTTTCTTGTTGTTTTGTAATTATCAAACCCAGGTAAGATCTTGGTATCCTGCGCTGGATTTTCGAATGATACTTAGCAGAAGACAGTTAGGATTAGAGTACAGAATTTCTTAAGGGTCCATACCATACCATGTATCTGATGCTACTTAGTCTGGAGATCTGTTGTCGAGACGTGGACTTTAAAAGCAACTTGGAACAGTTGATCCACCTCCACATTCAAGTAATTTATGAATATGCAGAATAGGGATCTGTTCATCTAGAAACTTACCATTTGTCTTCTGTGTAGCTGCAAGGAACACTAATGTTTATACAACTGTCAGTCCACCCAGTAACACAACTGGTTCTGATTCAGTCTTCCGATTCCTTTTTGTTTTTCGCTTTTTCCTATTTCTTGATTTTTTTTTTTTATTCGTGATCTTTATTTTGATGAGGGGTTGGGGGGTGGGGAGGGAGCTGAACCAAGACTCGGGGGTTAAGAGGATTTTCGTCTTGGATCCAACAGGCAGAATATGATCTGTGTCCAAAAGTGAACTTGAGTCAGGAATGAGACAATTTCAGCATAAACAAGCACAAAAATTTAGTCTGCTGGCTGACTGGAAACAAAAAAAAAAAAAAAAAAGGTCAAGATGGAATATGATGAATTCCAACACAATGGGGCACCAAGGCCTTTAGGCCTCTTTTTATTTTGCTTTGGTTTTGTTTGTTTTTCTTTAGAGACATGCTCTTTCTCATGGGACTTGAAGTGGACTCATGTTTGTGCAGTGCTGGTTTTGCCATACTCATTTCAAGTATTATAGACATATGTAATGGTGAAAATATATGAACTGTGGCCTTTTTCATTCTTGTTACTTGTGATGCAATTAAGTGAAGATAAGAAAAAAAAAAAGCAGAGATTTACCATGTATCAGTGCCTGGCTTTTTGTTATAAAGCTTTGTTTGTCTAGTGCTCTTTTTGCTATAAAATAGACTGTAGTACACCCTAGTAGGAAAAAAACTAAATTTAAAAATAAAAAATATATTTGGCTTATTTTTCGCAGGAGCAATCCTTTTATACCATGAATATTACAAAAAAAATTGTCAGATTCTGAATATTTCTTCTTTGTAGATTTTTGGAATCATTATGAGTAAAAGTTTGTTACTTTATTTTACTATTTAAAAGATGTTATTTTACCATGTGTTATTGAGATGAAACTGGTAGCTTTTTTTTGTTTGTTTTTTTTGTTGTTTTTGTTTTTCGTTTTCGTTTTGTTTTTTTAGTTGTAGGTCGCAGCGGGGAAATTTTTGCGACTGTACACATAGCTGCAGCATTAAAAACTAAAAAAAAATTGTTAAAAAAAGAAAAAAAGGGAAAACATTTCAAAAAAAAAAGATAAAACAGTTACACCTTGTTTTCAATGTGTGGCTGAGTGCCTCGATTTTTTCATGTTTTTGGTGTATTTCTGATTTGTAGAAGTGTCCAAACAGGTTGTGTGCTGGAGTTCCTTCAAGACAAAAACAAACCCAGCTTGGTCTAGGCCATTACCTGTTTCCCATCTGTAGTTATTCGATGAAGTCATGTACATGACCGTTCTGTAGCAATAAATGTGCCATTTTTATAAACTGTTTCTGACACTTGTTTCATTTCATTTTGCATTGTCCATATAGCCCTGATTCTCTTCTGTCAGTAAAACCACATCTATATTTCATTTTCCAAGTGTTGGAGGTATTGACAGCTTAACAAACAAAACATACAAAAAAAAAAATTAACAAAATCAAATTGAAAAGCAAAGCACATGATTGACCAAGGAAGAGATGCCCTTAATGAAAATGGAACGGGATGCATGCAAAACAAAAAGACAACTGTCTAGAGGATTAACTAATTGAAGGAGTATAATTAATGTGCGTGTAACACTGGAGGTATGCATTTGAAGAGCTCTGAACTGCGTCTGGTTAGGCTGCGTCTTTGCTAAGTCAGGCCAGCCTTAACCACTTGGATCTGTTGGTCGACTGGCAGAACCTTCTCAGCTCGATCTTTTCAGTTAAAAATTTAAGATGATTTATTTTGTATCACTTTGTGAAGAGCTGGATATTGTTAACCACAATTAATCTTACATTGTATTTATACTTTCTTAGACTATGCCCACCCCACCCCTTCTGGTTGGCTCTGTTGACTCTTCATCCAGATGTAAACAACCAGATGTGTGGTTTTTTTTGTTTTTTTTTTTCCTTAAACTTGTACAAATTGACGCGTGTCACCTATGATGGGAGGGAAAAAATGTACAGATTAAAATTATTCAGTGTTATGTACTGTAAGTTAATATTTTTGTAGAATGGATATCACTCTACTTGGCAAGACTCGGAGGCTGTTTCAACATTGCATGGTAGAAATGTAAAGTAATGTATGCAATGGGAAGGAAAGCCTGTGGTAGATGAGCGCCTCATAACAGAATGTTCTAATCGAGTACGTGGTATTTGGGGATGTCTCCATATTGCTCTTGTATTCTTTCTAATGGAGTTTAGTGACTAGTTTACCTGAAGGAAAATGTTATAACGCCATTTGGTTCACGTGTGAAGTGCCCTCCATAGCCAAATGTTGGGATTTTTTTTTTCTTTTTGGTTGGACTGTTTGCAGATATTTAAATTTTATGAAATTTCCAAAGATTTTGGTTGATAACCCCTTTTTTTCTTCCAAATGATTTGAGATGTTCTTATGTTCTTACTGTGTGTTTTAAATATATATAAAAGAGCCACAAGCATTTAGTCTTTTAGTTATTATATTTGACCATATAACTAAAAAGGGGGAAAATGAGCTGGGGCACCACTTCATTGTCTGTTATACAGCCTATTAACATTATGTTTTATTTAAAAGGCCCACACTAAACATTAAACTTCAACTGTGGTTCATTTTTCAAAGGGAAGTTAAATTGCTGGAGAAACTAAAATATTATCCAAAAGTTAAGAGGATCCCTACAACGTTAGAAATAAAGAAGGGAAGACTATCCAAATGAATTAAAACAAGGAATCACTTTTTGCCTTGTAATCGGATTCACTCATACAAAACCAAGTGAAATTTTTATTCTAGGCTTCAGTTGTAGACCAGTTGTCTCTTGATTAACAGCCTAAGATGTTACATTTGTGAGCTACCTTTAAAGGAGACCATGAAAACAAAAACCACAAAATCCGGTGTGCTGCTTAGATCCAAATCACTTCCAGAACCACACATTTAAATTGCACTCGGGACCCTTAATGCTCCACAAGCCAGAAGATCTCATGTCCGATAAGACATGATCCTACTTCAAACTAGTTACAAGTCCACACGTTCCCTGCTCATAGTATGTGTTATCAAGAAATATGGCCAGTTTCAGAGGACTAGGAGGGCAAGGAGAGCCAGGGCTACCTTGGTATCACCGAGAGATCGTGTAAAGTGGGAAGGTTTGATGAGCAAGTCTGGCCAGCCTCAGATCCTCAGGCAAGGAAGACTCGGACCACAGCTGGGAAGAATGCCAGTTACAAGCATAAGCATGCTGAGGGGCAGCCAAAGAAATACTGTGGGTGCTGTGAGGTCAAAACAGTCAATCAGGCAGCATTACCTAGGTATTTTCTTTGAATGCTAGACATTGGGATACTGAATTTTTACCTAAATATAGCAGGTATCTTATAGTTTAGGCTTTTTGCCATGGAAGGTGTGGGTCTAAAGCAGTGTTTCTTGCCATTTTTGAGTTGGGGACCCTTTAAAGACGAATGAAACCCTGTATAAAGGAAAGTATATACATATGCAATATCATATTCAGACTTAAGGTGTTGATGAATCTCTCTAGAATCTAGGCATGGACACTTGTTCACGGATCCTAACTTAAGAAAATCTGGTAACTAAAGCTTCAGTGCTTGAACGAGGAATAGAACCAATCCCATTTACCTTGATTGAGGTGGCTGAGCTTCGCCAGAACTGGACGGGTGTCTGGCTTTCTTGGGTGAAAGAAAGACCCTTTGTGTAACACAGAAAATAATACAGTCCTCATTCACATCTGTTACACTATATTTAGAAGTCAAATGGCTTTGACGTTGGCATGAACATTTTTGTAAGAGGAAGCAGAAACTTGCCAAGTGCAAAGTGAAAATGCTCGTGCAGAAGCAGACCTGCTGGCTTGAGATTTTTGATGGTAACCAGCCCATGGGTGAGGAACTCTTGTTCTTAAGCAAAAATGACAAAATTTTAAAGAACAGTGCAACTTGGTTTTTGAAAGGAATTGTTTTATTTTACATATTCTTATTGGTGAGTTGGGTTAGGCCATTTTAAAGATGAAGCAATGAAGCCCATGTGATATGCTGAAGTCCTCAGAGCTAAAACAAACAGCCGGTCCCCTGACTTTGAGCCCAGTGGCCCCTCCCAAATGACCAGTTTGGCTTCACATTTTAACATGACCCCCCACCAGCCGTGTCCAGGTACATTTTTTTGTTTGTTTTGCTTTTATCTTTCCTGCTGCCTTTTCATGAATTTTTTATAGGAGAGTTTCTAAACTTCCCTGCAGTTCTCATTTTCAACCTCGTATTACAAATTGTTAGGATATAACTAGATGTGAGAATAAGAGACTGCTAGCCAAACTAAAATTTGCACTCTGGCCCACTTTTTTTAAAATAAACTTTCTATTCTGGAATAACTTCAGATTTACAGAACAGTTGCAAAGATAATACATAGCATTCCCATAAACCCTTCACCCAGCTTCTCCTAAGGGTAAAATATTACATAACCATGGCACATTTGTCAAAACTAAAAAATTAACATTAGTACTTGATTTGAATTTTACCAGTTTTTCATTAGTTTCCCTTTTCTGCTCCCAAATTTAATCCAGGATCCTACTTAGCTGCAGGATCCACCCCACTTTGACTCTGAGTGCTAACAACTCACCATAACTGGCCCCTGCACAGCGTCTCATTGTCCAAGGGTCTTATCAAAGTGAGTAACATCCACACAACACCCAATTGAACTACAGTAAAAAAAAAAAAACAGCTGTCTCGCCTTTTATAGCTCCTCTCATTTATTGCCTTCTCTCAGAAACCCATCCCTCTTTGATGACAGGTCATGAGCAGTAAGAAGGTAGAAAAGAGAAGGGGAGATATGCACTACCTACAAATTGAAAAATTTAAGTGGGGAATCATACATGATTCATTTATCGATGAATTTATCACTGAGTAATGATTGGGTCAAAAACACTGGGGGAGCAAAAAAGGTAACCGTCCCTACCTTTAAGACGTCCAGGTGGAAGACAGCAGTTGGATCCGTATTATCAGCAGCAATGCCCACGAGGCTGGAGCAAACCAGGCTAGGGAGTCATGGAGAGGCACTGGGGTGTGTACCACACCGGACAGGACATCTGTCAAAATGACCTTGAGACGTGAGGTGCAATTCGACAGAGCAGATTTAAAATACCAGCAAGTCTTTTTGGGCTATGAAGAAGTAGAATTGTAGAAACACAGTTTGGGTAGCTTAAACCATGACAATGTAGTTTTCACATTTGCATCACCTTCCCATTGCTCAAACAAGAATACCTGGAAACACTTGGCCAACCATTCCGGTCTACAGGATTATCCAGGGCTTGTGTGTCGGCGAGGAAAAGCAGAAGGGACCATAGCCTTCCAATGGATGGCTCCGAGGATCTGGAGGAGAACCTAGGCCAACCTGCAGGTCCTACAGAAAATGTGCTCAGGCCCTGAGAGCTCAGTACCACCACGCAGTTCACACACTAGCTTCCTGACTCCAATCCCAAGAGCCCTTAGCAATCTGCCATTATGTCAATAAAACAAATGGCGCTCCTGCCCTCCAGAAGCCCACAGCCCATGGACCTGGATAAGCAGCTGAAAAGTAGCCAAATGGGACTGTAGACACAGAGAATGGAGAATGCTAGGGTGTGGTTGATACTATGAAGTTTTCTGGGGATGACGTGGGGTCTGATGGCCAGACGGAGCGAGGTAAGGGCGGCTTCCATGGAGGAAGTCTCCCTGAGGTCGGTGAAAAGCAGTGCAGGATGAAAAGATGCAGTTTGCTGTAGAGGGCATTTTAGTCATGGGGTAGGAATGTGTCGGGAGTGGAACTACAGAGGGTGGTAAACCAAGGATGCCTGGATGAAAGATTCTTTGGGATGAGGCAATGCTGTCATTACTATTATATTAATTTTTACCAAGCCTTGCTCTAAAAGGCATTTGAGGCCACACTGATGATCATTAACAGCAATAAGGTGAGAAAAGCTTTCCTTTCTTTCCCACTACCACAAGTATAAGCTAGCTGCTCGGGGCCTTAACTAATAAAATATCTAAAAAGATATCTAATAAGATAATCGTGTTGAACAAATCACTTCACATCACACATTACCTTCACCTATAAAATGGGGGCTCATTGTACCTGCATCTTGGAGTAAATATTACGATGTATACGGTATGCTTCATCCAATGTTGGCACACAGAAAACATCACTGCAATATGTAGGAATTGCATGGCAGATACATTTTCGTACATCCATGCTCGGGTCATTGGACTGCAGCATTGACCTCTATTTGCAACTTCCTGCCCTGGCCCCCTCTCTCATTTTTCCCTCATAGACAGCAGAATTATCTGGATCATGCTGGGCATGTTCCCAGAATCTACTACGACTTCTCACTTTCTCTTGCACTTAATGAAACTCCTAGCTAGCTAGTGCTAGAAAACTCTGGAAACAGAAGGAGCTATCCCACAGGGAGTATGTTCAAGCAGAGCTTCAACTTAGTGATGGCTCTGTTTCCAATATGATGGCACATCCACAAACATGATTTCATTAAACCTGTGGTAACCCCAAGAAATCGGTGTTGCCATCCACATCTTAAAAAGAAAGGAAGCAAGGCTCTGAGGGTTGTGGTGGGTGCGAGTAACCCGGGGCAAAGTTATCACAGGCGAATCTGGGTCTGTTTGATGTCAAAATCCAAGGACAGTTCGCCAGCCCACAGCTGCTGGAATCGTCTGGAGTTGGGATGGGTTTATTGGCTGGATCACAGTGTGTCTAATGCCCTTCCGAATATGGAACATGGCTCCACTATGGGATGGCAGGCCCGCCGCCACGCTTTCTACTGATGTTCTTCTCCTCTATTCAGCTTCTGTAGGCTTTACCCCAACCAGACGACCCAGTACCCCCAAAAGCCTGCACATCCCCGAGCCTTCACTCATTCTAGGGGTCCTTCTCTTCATCTTTAATTCAAACACATCATTTCCATTGTCTGGATTCTTCTAAGATCATCCCATTAACTTAAAAAAAAATTAATGAACATCTGGGGATCATAGATCAAAACCACTGTGTTGGGCCCCGGGAAGAAAACAAACTTGTTAGCACAAGAACCTTAAAATCCCTTACAGAGTTAAAGCATACAAACAAACAGAAATGAAAAGAGAAACCATTGGGACCTTTGAACACTTCCTTGAGAACAGAGTGTGCATCAAAAAACACATATTTCAAAAAACTCAATAATAAAAAATAACACTTCTCTCCTCCATAGCCGGTGGGTTTTTTTAAATCCACATAATTCTGTAACCTGGGTATCATTATGTCACAGATGAAGACACTGAGGCCAGGAGGAGCTGTTAGGTAAACGACAGGTGGGCAATACTGGGAGCCAGACCACCCGACTCCTGATCCTGAAATCAGTCAAAATTCTGCTGTATGATGTGGTTGCCGGAATTACTAAGCAACATATTTTCACAGTCATTCGGTGAGGTTTACAGAGAAACACAACGCCCACAGGCATTAGATCAAGTTACTAAGATCGTGCTTCCAGGAAGTGACCAAGATGGGATTAAAGGCAGAACACCTGACACCAAATTCAGCATTCAGTGCCCCAGACCACACTGCCTTTCCAGAGGGAAGCCCGAGGTGAAGGGGACTGACTACAAGACAGCAGTCACCACAGCCCGTGGCCCAAGGAGGACATTATTTTGGTGAACAGATCACAGGGAGTTGTTCCTCTGAAGCATCCAGGGCAAGAGAGTGTCAATAAAGATGTGTCCATTCATCCCTCTGCCAGCGCTTAGAGCAACGTGAAAGCTCCTCTTTGTGAATTGCTGGAGGCCAGACAGCTAGTGGCCCAGCCCGGAGGAAATGCAGGTCTCTTCACAACTTACCCGGGGAAGTTTCCAAGTGAAATCTTTCATTAGGTGCCCCATTATCATCCTATTTTAAGAGGTCCCTGCAACTGGAACCAGACAGAGCGAATGTGTGTACTCATTCCTCAAACCTCTGGCGAGCACCTGCCGAGTGTTAGGTGTGCCCCAGTGATCAAGGGGTAACCCGCGCCTGGAGAGGAGGCAGGAGGAGAGATACTGGGGAAGAGTCACAGACTGGATGGGGGAGGGGGGGGCGAGGGGACAGAAGTGAGAAAGAAGGGATATATGAGCTAGTGGAGATATGCCCGGAGTGCTTTGAGGGTGCAGAAGAGGGGCTGGGGGCTGAGGAAGCCACAGAAAGTCATTCGCGAAGACTTCCCTTGTAGATACCTGGAACCGACAGAGAGCAAGACTCCGCATGACTGGGTGGTTACCGGCATAGAACATTTTAGTCAAAATCAGGAGTATGATGGGATTGGTTGGTTGTTTCTAACTGTGCTAGAGAACTTGGGAAAAAGAAAATGGAGAACTAAGGGCTTTAAATGCCCAGCTCAACATCTACGTAAGGGATCTGAAAGGTTTTTCTGCTGCCCTAAAAGATATGCTTTCTTCTGTAGCCCGAGATGTCATTTGAAAAACAAATGGAAGCCTAATCTTTCAGGTAGCTGAAATAAAAGCGAATGAATTCCCAACCTCCAGTCGGGGGTCACTTGTTAAAGTTAAGGCATCGATTGAGAAGGATTTGGATCCTGGAAATTGGGATGGAGACACACTGGGATGGGGGGATGGGAACCTACTGGGATGGGGGAGATGGGGACATGCTGGGATGGGGGATGGGGACATATTGGGCTGGAGGGATGGGGACATACTGGGATAGGGGTATTCTGTGGAAGCTAAGGACCTTGAACTCCTACATTCTGCCAAGCCTCTCTTGGTAATAGAAGCAGTCCTTCACTGCTGCCCGGGAGGCAGGTCATCCCTTGCCTGAAGAATGTAAAATGGCCTCCCTCGAGGAAGATGACTTCAAGGCACTGCCGATACTCAGAACCTGACTGTACCACCTCTTTAGCTTCTAAACGTACAACCAGACTCAAACTCCAGGTGTCCCCAAGGGTACACTGTGACCCATTAGTCAGTGTAATACACACCAAAGGAATGTGATGATTTTGCCAAACTATATTGACAGAAACCCATGTGTAGGAATGGGTCTTAAGGGTGTGGGATCAAGGAAGAAGGAATATGTAATCAGGCCAAATATACTGCTCTGGGCTCAGTAAGCAGAGAATCCAAATTCAGTGTTAAGTTCTGCATGCTAGGAAGGGCTCTCACAGTTTGCTCGGTTGGCTGACTAAAGCATGGACCCAAGAGTAGGCCTACACAAAATGAAGTTCAAATGGCAGAACTTCCTTAGCCTCCTGGCGAAGAAGGTATCCAAACACTTAGGGAGATTGGAATGCTAGTGTAGGTTTCATCATGTCAAATCTGTTCACCATCTCTGGGAGGGTCCAGAGGACATGACCTTCACCATGGCATTAAGAAATACATTTCTGGGACCTGTACTCCGGCATCATCCCAAGAATGGGGATGACAGGATCCAGGGGTGGCCAGATCCAGGTGGTAGCCATTCATCTCCAAAAATGAGGTTGGCCTGGTCACTATGATGGACAGTAGGGTCAAGGCAGTAATCAGGACAGTCTGACTCACAGAGACCCAAGGTACCGGCTAGGTGATTGTGGTGTCCCTAGGAGGAAAGCCGCAGGCCAACTTGCTGGATTCGGATGTGATCTGAGTAAGTGGGAATGTGCTGACTCTGGAAGACTGAAGCCTGAGCTGAATCACCAGAACAGTCACAGTCCCTCAGTCAAATCCCAGATTTAAGCCAGTTCAGCGACCCGGAGGGCTGAGAATGGAGGGCAGTCAGGGGAGGGGCCCCGCCACCCTGCCAAGATTCATACCGTCACTCTTCCCCCAAACCCCCTGCAAGGGAACATGGGGCCATTTAACAGAATGATCGTGCCTTGAGGAAAGGAGAAATGGACTTTTTGGAGGTTACTCACACTGGCTCTCAACTGATACTAATTCCTGGAAACCCAAAATAGCGTTGTATAATAACACTGTGGAGATTTATCGATTGCTGTGAGCTTGACAGCTTCCCCATACTTGAAGGCCTTTCTGAGGAATTCAGTGGTGAGATTAACCTATGTGATTTTTTTTGTGTAGCGTAATCTGTTATTATTTGAAAGATCTTCATAGTGTAAAGAAACAATAAATCAAATGACCGATGCATGATGTTACATATTCATGAATGAATTAAAGATTTGTTCAAAGTGCAAGACAGACCCCTGGGTTTTAATGTAACAGAGTACAAAAGTTTATTGATATGGCTTCAGAATCCATAAAGCAGCTAACCTCTAAGATCTACTACTTGTCAAGTTTTGGTATAGTACCAAAAGAGAATATCCACAATTATTTGAGAAGGCTTTAAATACTCTTCCCTTTTAAAATTACATGTCTGTGAGGCTAGGTTTTCAACCAAAAGCAACAGCCCACAACAGATTGAAATCAGAAGCAGACATGAGAATCCAGCCGTCTTCCATTAAGTCCGAAATTAACAAGACTTCCAAATATGTGAAATAATACTGCTCTTCTTCTATATTTTTTTTTGTTTTGTAAAATGTTATTTTCCATTTAAAATTGGGCTGCTTTAGAGATTTAAAAAATTCTCAGTTTTCATTTCTAATATGGTAAATATATTAAAGGTTATTATAATCCACATGAACGAAAGCACTTTGGGGTCCTCAGTAAACTTGAAGAGCGATTATGAGGAGAGATGGGGCGCCTGGGTGGCACAGTGGGTTAAGTGTCCGACTTCTGGTTTTGGCTCAGGTCATGATCTCAGGGTTCTGATCTCTGGGTCATGATCTCAGGGTTCTGATCTCCGGGTCATGATCTCAGGGTTGTGGGATGAAGCCCCTCTTCAGGCCCACGCCCAACCTTCTTGAGAGTCTCGGCCTCTCCCTCTGCCCCTCCCCCCACTGAAGCACTCTCCCGCAAATACATTAAATAAATAAATAAATAAATAGGGACGCCTGACTGGCTCAGTTGCCTAGGCAGCTGCTTTCGGCTCAGGTCATGAACCCAGGCTTCTGGGATTGAGTCCCACAGCAGGGTCCCTGCCGTGCAAGGGACTCCTTGCTCAGCAGGGAGCCTGCTTCTCTGCCTCTGCCTGCCACTCTGCCTGCTTGTGCTCTCTCTCTCTGACAAATAAATAAAATCTTTAAAAAATAAATAAGTAAAATAAATTAAAAAAATAAATACATAAAACCTTAAAAAATGTGAGGCATGCTCCTTTAGATCACCTGCACTCATTTAAGTATATTAAATAACTGAAGACCAAGGGCTGACTGGGCAACTCCTAATTTAAGGAGGGCAGCTCATTTCTGATGCCAAAAATGTTCCTGTATTTGCTTGGGCTGCTGTGATACTGTGATTTATAACAAAAAAATATACATTTGGTCTTTGTCCGTGTTTCTGACACTGAGCTCCAAAAACCCTTGGAATTTCCTAAGGGGTGAGCATGATAAAAGTATCTTCTGTTTTGTTACGGAGGTGACTTTGGGAATGCCCCCGTCCCCTGAGGGTGGCTGCCAGGGCTGTCAAGCCCGGGATTGGAAGTTGGAACTTTTGGTTCCACCCCCCGCCCCCCCCCCGGCATCGCAGGAGGGGAGGGGAGCTGGGGAGTGAATCAGTCACCTGTGGCCAATTATTTAATCAATAATGCCTCTGTAATGAGCCCTCCACAAAAACCCAAAAGGACAGGCTTTGGAGAACTTCCAGGTTGGTGAGCACAGGGTGATTCAGGGACAATGGCGCCCTCGCAGAGGGCCTGGAAGCTCCGAGCTCCTTCCCCACATACCTGGCCTATACCTTGCCTCCCACATCTCTCCCATCTGTCTTCCATCTGGTTCCTGAGCTATAGCCTTTTGTAATAAACCAGTCATCTAGTAAGTAAAACATTTCTCTGAGTTGCGTGAGCTGCTCTAGGAAATGAAACCCAAAGAGGTCCATTTAGAGCCGGTGGGTCTGAAGCTCAAGTGACAACACGGGCTTGTGACTGGCCTCTGAAGGGTGAATGTTGGGGGACAGTCCTGTGGGACTGAGCCCGTCACCTGTGAAATCTGTGGTTCTCTCCACGTCGTGCTCAGATTGAGTTGAATGGTAGGACATGAGGAGTAGTCAACAGCCAGCACCAACTTCTAGAAATGGAAATGAGGCCATGTCAGACCATACAGCAGCCAGAGACCTGCGCTGCCTGCGTGATCCCGGATGAGACCAGCAGAACGACCTCCCACCCAAGACCAGCCCAAATGACTGACCCACAGGATTAGGGGCAAATAAAATGATTGTCTTATTATGTGTTAAGGAGGAGGCTGGTTTCTTATGCAGCCATTAATAACTGAGGCAGCAGCTTTGTGCATCTTTTTAAGGTGACATCTTTAATTTTGCATCACAAATTTAAAATAGTTCAAAAGCATAAAATTTCTGACCCATTAGAAATGTAGGCATTTCGAAGTAAAACAATTTTTTAAAGATTTTTTTAAATTTATTTATTCACTTGACAGAGAGAGATCACAAGTAGGTAGAGAGGCAGGCGGGGGGGGGGNAAAAACAGGGGGGGAGGGGGGGGGGGGGGGGGGGGGGGGGGAAGCAGGCTCTCCACCAAGCAGAGAGCCCCATGGGGGGCTCAATCCCAGGATCCTGGGATCATGACCTGAGCTGAATGCAGAGGTTTAACCCACTGAGCCACGCAGGTGCCCCCGAAGTAAAACAAATTTATCATTCTTTTAAATGTACCGAACAGAATTTAAATGCTATAGCAATTTAATATCCATACCAGGCCTCTAAAAAATTATTCAACAAGCTCTTATTTAACAGAAAGTAATTTTGTGTCCTACTTTTTCTCCTTAAACTCCTATTTCCATTCCACTTCTGCTCCACAACTTTTTCCTAATGTAACATATTTTTATACTTAAAAGTCTTTATCACCCTGTCAAACACATCTGCATCAGAACTGTGTATAAAATTGAAGTTTATTTTTATTTCCTATAACCAGAATGTTCTAATAGTTTAATAAAATCATTCTAGACTGAGCTATTATTACAATGATTGTTAGTGCACAGCTAAGTGAAATATCATAAATACAGTACAAATATTGATAAATAATTATTAGACATAAAAAGTAAAATTCAGAATCCATGGGGGAAAGCATCTCTAGCAAAATAGGAGGAACTTTCTTTTTCCCTCTAGATTTTCTGGATCTGAGGATGAATATTCCTTCTTGCTTTATCAGACAAGTCTTAGCATTGATTCCATTCCTACTTTTTGTCTTGGGGTCAGAGGAACTGGCAAATCCTGTTCACCTGAAGACCTGGATGGGAATGGCAGGCATTTTGGTATGACGGCCTCCCTCAGTCTCTGAGCTCCTTTGACATTATGTGAGGATCTTTCATCAAAAATTACATCTAATGATCTCTCAGCTGACAATTTGATTAGGTCTCCTTCAGCAGTGATGAAGGCACAGAATTGGAAGCCACCTGATTTGTAAAAGCATTTTGTACCCACTCATTAGCGTCTTTCATAGTTCTTGTTTCTGGGAAATAGACCAAAAAGGCTTTACCAAGTTATGGAACAACTACCAGTAATTATACCTGTTCCTCTGCCACTTGTTTATCTTCAGAACAGGTTGAGAAAATGGAAATGTTGTTAATGTCAAGACACCGTAGTCAATACAATGTTGTTGACTTAAAAAATCATCTTATTTTAAGAAATGTTTTAAATATCTTTTCACCATGACCCTGGAGCTCAGAGGAAGGAAGGAAGGAAGGAAGGAAGGAAGGAAGGAAGGAAGGAAGGAAGGAAAGGAGGGAGGATGGAAGGAAGAAAGAAAGAGAGAGAGAAAGAAAAAATCCACCCTGTGAGCTAATAAAATCTACCTTTATTGTAAAATTCCATCAGCCAAACCAAACCTACTTTCAGAAAAAATTTCTTTGATTTCATTTTCAACTCAAATAAAAGTGTCCCCATAACAACCATCTCTCTGAATTTTAATTCTAAGAAGAAAGACAGGCACAGTCTTGCTTGGAGCCTTCAGGATTTATTTCCGACACACCCTGTGCTTACCCTCAAAAAACACTGTCTCCCTGGGGTCCTGCATTCTCTGTTTGTCCCTTCGCTGATTCATGCTCTGAAGGGATTTATGCTCTAGGGCCACGCACCAAGGTAAGACCTGACACGGGTGAATGGTCCACTTCATTTCGTGAATTGTAAGAATTGAGCTGGGAAATGATTGCCGGCAGACATGTGCGTGCTCAGGCAAGATGGACACATCGCAAACTGGAGGATTTGGGAGTCCTCTCCCAAGACTCTGCCCGTATGCCTTGGAAAGTTTTCATACACTTGAGTAAACTTGTAGACTGAATCCGACACACGTTGGTTCAAACGTGTCTGTTGAGCCTATTATCACCCAGAGACAGTGTTTTAAAAACAACTGTGAGGGCGCCTGGGTGGCTCAGTGGGTTAAAGCCTCTGCTTTCGGCTCAGGTCATGATCTCAGGGTCCTGGGATCGAGCCCTGCATCGGGCTCTCTGCTCAGCAGGGAGCCTGCTTCCTCCTCTCCCTCTGCCTGCCTCTCTGCCTCCTTGTGATCTCTCTCCCTCTGAGAAATAAATAAAATCTTTAAAAAAAAAAAAACACAACTGTGAGAAGGTAGACAAGGGTCATTGTTTTGTGTCTTCCTGGGTTAACGAAAGAACACAAAAGAGAGGCCTCAAGAATCAGGGAAAACTGCCTGGAGGAAGCAAGTGCTGAGCTGATTCTGGGAATCTAAGTATTTAATGCTCACAGCTGATTCTTCTACTCACTGAAACTTGAGAGCTATTGCTATTGGATACAAGACCTTGAAATTAAAGAAGTCAGTTCTGCTGTTCCATTTCCCGTGACCCTGCGGGGGATAAGTGGTTTCCAGCATGTCTCCAAGGCAGAGGTCAGTACAATTCAACTGTAATGTGTTGGGTTTTTATTTGTTTGATTGATTGATTGATTGATTTCAATGACTAGGATCCAGCCTTGTCGTGGCATCCCCTCATCGCACAGTCCTGGGTACTGTAAGTGACAGCAGCATTTATATTTCCCATATTCATCACCTGTTTCTGGTAACTCGTGGGCCGATCACCTGAAATTCTGGTCTTTCTTCCGGATCGGACTCCAAAACCCTGGGATCTCTTAACAATCGAACGCAAAATCCCAGCCTCCAAAGAGCGGTAGGAAAATGCCCAACTATTTACTTCCTTTCTTTCCCTGTGGATCCCTACCCCTACCCATCCCGGGGGGGTGAGGGGGGAGCCTTTTCAATTTGTCCTAACTAGACGCCTTGGAAAGGGGGCTTTGGCTTCTCCTGGAAGATAGTTTCAAACCCCAGACCTAGCTCTCACATGCTTACCCAATTAAAAGCTGTCCCTGGGAGCACCTTGCCAGAACCCCCTAAGATAACGAGCCCCTGCCTCGTTACAACTCACACCCTCTCCTACACGAGGAGATAAGGAGATGTGTTGCTTGAGCCATATTTTTGGAAATTGCTAGTTAGTTGCAAAATGTTTCCCGAGGTAGAAAAAAAAGCACCGAGGACTGTAATTATTGGATTGTTTCACTTTTGAGGCCAAGAAGCAGATGCTCCACTTTTAAGACTTGGACAAGTATTGTCACAAGTTAACTCCTCTCCTTGCCACGCCGAGCGTCCCGGGTCACTGGCTTCCTTGAGGAGGCCCGCTTGGGAGACCGGCTGAACCACTGCCGAGGATTTGGTTCGCAAGGCTCTTTAAAAAGCTGCCCCGTACTGTAATCTGGTGCTAATCAGATTTCAGCGAGACGTCGCCAGGAAAAATTGGTATCTATAATGCTAGACTAGAAAGGTTTAGGACCAAGTTCCAAAGATGAAATTCATTCTCCAAATTACATGCCTTTAAAAAAAAAAAAATCTTCGTTTGGGTAAAATAGAGACATTGCTCCGTGTCTCTGCTCTCCTGCTCTTCCATGTTTTATTCAAGAACCGGAAAATGACTTGCGTGGAAGGAGAGCTGGTCCTCAAGTCCCACGGGGATGTAGGTGCTACGGGAGGATGTGAAACACCCCACGCAGTGGGAAGAGAGCAACCAAAAATCATTCATTGAATGCATTTCCTTCCTACTTCTGGTATATATGGATTTGAGCGTCCAGTTCGTGCTAGTCTCTGGGAATTCATTTTAAAAGAGCCCATTTTGTTATCTGTTTGTTATCTGGAGTTTGTTATCTGTGGGGATGACCTAATATTAACCAATCCACGGAGTCCCGTGTCAGATGGTTTGCGCTGCCGTACGAAATATACCATAGACTGGGCGGTTTAAACAAGAGACCTTTATTTCTCACCATTCTGGAGATCGGGAAGTCCAAGGTTGAGGTGTTGGCAGATCCCACTGCCTGGGCTGCAGATTGCTGTCTCATCGTCTCCTGACGTGATAGAGAGCAGAGAGAGAGGAAGCAAGTCTCGTGGGTCTCTTATTGACTTTTTTTTTTTTAAGATTTTTAAATTTATTTGACAGAGAGAGAGAGAGATCACAAGTAGGCAGAGGCAGGCAGGGAGAGAGGAGGAAGCAAGTTCCCTGCTGAGCAGGGAGCCCGATGCAGGGCTCGACCCAGGACCCTGAGATCATGACCTGAGCCGAAGGCAGAGGGTGCCACCCAGGCGCCCTCGTGGGTCACTTATTAAAAGAGCATTAATTCTTTTCCTGAAGGCTCCACCCTCAGTGCCTCATTCACTCTCAAAGATCCCCCCTTCAGACACCATCACCCTGGGGGTTGGGCTTCCACGTGGGAATTTGGGGAGGACACAAACATTCAGTCCATAGTAAGTGATACATGTGGCCATGGGGAGGGGAGCAGGTGACCGGGACGGCCTGGGACGGGTACCTCTCAGGGAAGACTATGCTTAGGGTAGCGACGCTTGATTTGAAACCTGGAACTTTAGCAAGCATCAGCCAAGCGGATGGGCCAGGAGTCAAGGGCACGCTGGTGAAGGTCAGGCATTCAATGGTGAAGCCCCCAGGTGGAGCGGATCACACCATGGAGTGTGTGTGGGCCGAGGGCGACAGGATGCAATGTTGGGGAGCTGAAATAAAAATAGTCCTAATTCATTCATTCATTCAGGGCTTATTATGTGCCAGGCCTGTCACTATGCTAGAGAATAAAAGCACGAACAACACAGAATTGTTCTAGTTGTTATTAATAAAAACCAATTATTCTTTTTTTTTTTTTTAATAAAGATTTTATTTATTTGACACAGAGAGAGAGATCACAAGTAGGCAGAGAGGCAGGCAGAGAGAGGAGAGAGGGGGAAGCAGGCTCCCCGCTGAGCAGAGAGCCCGACGCGGGCCTCGATCCCAGGACGCTGAGATCATGACCTGAGCCGAAGGCAGAGGCTTTAACCCACGGAGCCCCCCAGGCGCCCTAAAAACCAATTATTCTTATTGAACGCTTGCTATGTGCCAGGCACCTGAAGTGCTTCACCAGCATTATCTCATTTCCTTCTACAACAACCATATGAAATGGGTACTTTTTAAAGCGTCACTTTTACAGATAGGTAAACTGAGGCACAGATGACTTCAGTGACTTGCCCAAGGTCACCCCGCTGGTGGGTTGAGGAGTCAGTATACAGGCTGCCAGAAAGGAGCACTTCCTCTTGGTTCCTAATCACGGCTGGATTACATGCCAGGGGATTCACTGTGAGGAGCAGAGTGACAGACCATCCTGATTTGCCTGGGACCACAGGGTTTGCAGAGACTTAAGATTTTAAGTGCTAAAACCAGGAGAGTGCTGGCTACATGAGTATGTTGGTTATCATAGCTGAACAGGGGAAATGGCCATAACGTGTGGGGCCTAATACACTTGCTAAAGAATTGGGAATTTTTACCAAAGGCAGTGGAGATCCTCGTGTAGGAAGACCACTCCAATAGTTTATAGTCATAGATCATACTCTGATCGTTCCAACCTTCAGTGGTACAAATGAAGCCTTAGTCCTCCAGCTGGTGCCAGCCCATCATTCCTGGCAGTTAGCAATGTTAGTACCCATAAATCTATGACCTGCAGCAATGGCATTTTGTCTGTACTGTTCATCCACTCCTTCCAGTGTAGAAGGCTGACTCCCCAAAATCACCAGTATAACCTATTGATAAGACAATGCTGAGTTTATGACTGAGTGTGGTAAGGGAGAACACTACTTTAAGAAGCTTTGGTAGCATCTTGGAGGGGGAAGATAAGGTCAGAATTTTAGTGAGAATTGGAAGTTCAGTTAACGTCTTTCAACCCAGGCTTCCTTGGCGTTGGGTAGTGATCACAGTGTAACAGTCTGGGATTGGGAAGGAATACCAGGTGAGCATGTCGAGGCACAAGAGTCGATGAATCTTAGGCTGTAGACTCTTGAAATTTTCCATTAAAGATCTTAAGAGTCTTTCAGGACCCTTTGGGGAAATTTCTTTAATGAACAATCAAATAATTTGCCCAGAGAGGATACTCCGTGAAAAATTAAAGCCATGCTAATAAAGATGAAGAAATAGAAAGCCATGGTACTGTGGGCTGTGAGGGACGGTTTCTGTCCTGTGTCGAGGCTGGTATGGGGTGGCTGGTTCTGGTTCTCATGAGCACTTAATGTCTCTCACTCCCTCGCACCCCGCGTTGGAGAATCTTCACCATGGACAGTTTCTCGATGAGGCCCACCCCCCAATATCTACTCCATGTGCTGGACTAAGGCGCTCCCAAAGGTTCTCATGCTCAGAGCCCGGCACAGGTGACAGAGGCAGGGCTTCCCCCCTACATTGCCCCACACTCTTTCACCAGAGCTGGCAAAGCAGCCGTGACTGACTCAGTGTCCCCAAAGTCTCTCGATAGCGATTTCGCCCACTTCTGCTTCTCAAACTCTCCCTAGAAGGCCCCAAACCACCCCAAGCTTCTCTTTCTCTGCTTCCCAGTTCCTTTACTCTTTAAAACTTCTCTCGTTTCACCCAGGTACAGAAAAAGCAAATCTCCTGCACATATGACTGGGGGACGACTCCCACACTGACACCGGTGTGTTTGTGTTGTGTGTTGCTGTGTAGGAGGGAGTATGGGTGGGAATGGGTTGGGAGGTGGACCGTTATCTACACCAGCAAGCAGCCACCAGATGGACCCTCTGGTACTTAGGCCACTCAGCGCTCCTGGAAAACCTCCTGCTTCTCTCTAATTCAGCCAACATTTTTAATTCTTCCCATCTCTCCTATTTCATGAGATGATTAATATTAACTCCAGTCTCTGTTAACCCAAATAAACACCTATTGTTCTATATGCTTTTTACAATCCTTTTGGGCACTTCCTTATATTACATATATTCAAGTTGGTTTCAATCATATTTTATCTTAAATTGTTCTCTATTTCCCCCTCCACCTTTTATTATATAAATTTTCAAACATACAAAAAGGTGAAAGAAATTATGTAGTCGACACCCATATACCCATTGCCTGGGACAGAGGTCAGCAAACTTTTTTTGGTAAGAGATTGGATAGTAAATATTTTAGACTTTGCAAGACATATGGTCTCTGACAACGACTCGGCTCTGCTAGTGTAGTGCAAAAACGATCATAGACAATATGTAAATGAATGGACATGGCTGTGTTCCAATAAAACTTTATTTACAAAACAGGCTGTCCTGATCCTTGACCTAGAATGTACTATAAATATTTTGCTACTTGTTTTATCGCATGTGTATCTGTTTCTTTATCCATCTCTTTCTGATGCATTTCAAATTAAGTTTCAGGCATCAGTACACATCTCCCCTATCAGTTTTCATATGTAATGTTTCACACATATAATCTTTTTCTCCAAAAGGCTGTAATTCTTTAGTGACAAAAAGCACTCTTTTAAAATCCATCTCAAAGTCTGAAGCCTTTCCTTTTTTTCTGTAGTCAGAAGTAATTGTGCCTTTTCACCTTAATTCATTAATTCAGCAAACATTTATCTACTGTTTGCCAAGTCCATGAATGGGACTCAAAATAAAGGTAGGCACTTATTATCTAATAGGAAAACAGATATGGAAACAAACAAATACAAAGCGATTAATATTAGAAATGGGAGCAAAGAACTGTTGACTTAAGGAAGGATGTGAACTGTAGCCTGGGGGAGTTGGGAGAGGCTTCTCAAGACGTTCAAGGTGGGATTCAAGAGTGAGCTTGGCTTCCCCATAACACTGCATTGCTAAATCTATGATTGGGATTCATTCTTCTGTAAGAAACCTCCCATAGGTCACTGTTGGGGATAATACTTATCTCTCGCTCCTCCTTTACCCATGATGAAGGGTCTCTCCCAGAATACTTGGGCCTAGTGCTCTACTTCTTTCTCTACACTGGTAGTTTGCAAATTTGGGCACACATGGGAATCACATGAAGGGTCCGTTAAAGTACCAACTACTGAACCCAACCCCAGATATTCTGATTCAGCAGGTCTGAGGTGGAGCCCTAGAATCTGCATTTGTAACAGTTTTTCAGATGCTACTGATCCAGGGACCACACTCAGAGATGCAGAAAAAAAAGAAAATTAAAATTTATTTAACATATGTTGCTTGATTTAAAAAACCTCTTAGCATATCAAGAATCTATAAAAGGAATAAATGGATGAGTCATTCTTAATGGTGAACTGTAGAGGCATGCCCATAAATGTTAGGAACAAAGGAAGGATAAGCATCATCACTGTTTCAGCTTAGTAGTATAATGGAGATCTTAGATAATGCAATGAAAGAAAGAAAACAAAATTTAAAAATTCAAGAAAACAAAAAGATATAAATACAGCATTTGACAGAGGAGATCTGCAACAAATAAAAGCCTTTTTTTCAGATGATGCTATTTTCTACATAGAAAATCCAAGATATTTTAAATTGTAAGAGAGTTCTGTAAGGTTGCATATTACAAGATAAACCTATAGAAATCATTAGGATTTTGATTAAAAAATCTTGCTTAGGTGGCTCAGTCGGTTAAGTGACCAACTCTTGATTTCAGCTCAGGTCATGATCTCAGGGTCATGAGATGGAGCCTCCAATGCTGGACTCTGTGCTTGGCTGAGTCTGTTTCAGGATTCACTCTCTCTCTCTCTGTCTCTCAAATAAATTAAAAAATCCAAAAAAAAAAAAAAAGTCTTATGGGAGAAAATGTATTTGCAAAACAGAACAACCAACCAACCAGACACATATACACTTCACCAAAACCACTAAGGTACCGCCCCTTGTTCCTGTTCACAGGGTGGAAAATGTATAAGGTAATAAGGAATTAGTTATTTGTAAATTGAATAAAATATGAACAGCAACTTTATGGAAAAATAAAAAATGAAGGTTATTGAAGAACATAAGTGAAGAAAGAGAGAAATATATCATGTCTACAGATAAGTAAGTTGACTATTATAAAAATGACTGTTCTACCTTAATTACCAATGAATTTCAATGTACTACAAGAAAAAATTCCAAACATTTCTTTTTTTTTTTTTTGGTAGAACTTAAAAAATCAGTCCTAAAATTACTGTGGGTGAAGAAACAGAAAATAGCTAAAACAATTTTGAAGAAAAACTCCTAGAAGATGCTTTATCAGGTGTAAAATTTCATTGTATTTTAGATGATGTATTAAGATGCTCAGAGGGATTTTTAGAAAAATGGAACAGGATAGGAAAAAAATTAGATACATGCATATATAAACGTTCTATATCACAGAATATATATTTTCTAATCAAAGGTACAACAATAAAGAATTCAACAAACAGTTCTAGAACAATTGAATAGCTCTATGGCAGGAAAGTCACAGTCCATCTCACACCACCTACAAAAATAAATGCGTTTATTTAAAGACCTAAAGCTGAAAAGAAAAACTTCATAAAGCTTTAAGAAAAAAAACCCTCAAAATATATTTAAAAAATCTGAAATCCAATAACAGTAAGACAACTTAATAGAAAAATGGAAAATAAGGACAGTTCACAGAAGAAACCCAAATAGTCAATAAATGCAAATAGTCAATAAACATGATTCACAATTTCACTAGAAATCAGAGAAATCTACATTAAAAACACAATGAAGTACCCAAACAAACCCATGTAATAAAAATGTGTTCGTTAGGATACAGGATAATTGAAGCTTTCATACTCAGTAGTAGTGTATGTTTGTCTCTCTCAAATCCTTATGTTGAAACCCTAACCCACAATGTGAGGATATTAGGAGAGGGGGCCTTTGGAAAGGTAAAAAGGTCACAAGGGAGGGCCCTTTTCATGGAAATTGTGTACTTATAAGGAGAGATACAGACCTTGTTTGTCTCTTTGCTCTCTGCCAAGTTAGGATGCAACAAGAAAGGCCACCATCTGCAAACCAGGAAGAGGACTGTCATTAAGAATCTGCCAGCCACGGTACGTTGAACTTCTGGTCTCCATAACTGTGAGACATAAACTTTTGTTGTGTCAACCACCCTGTCTATGGTAATTTGTTAGAGCAGCTAGAGTAGACTAAGGCAAGAATGTTCATTATATCATTGTTTATAGTAACAAATGGTAGCAAATTGATGGTTAACCAATAAGAAAGATGGGTAAGTAAATTATATTATAATCATATAATAGAATATTATATAACAGTTGAAATCACTAGTGACACATATCTTAATGGTTATGCTTCAAAATTATAATACTGAGTGAATAATTCAAATTCCTACACATATACATTAGGCTTTGTACATTAGGACCCCATCAATGTAAAATTTATAAATATTCAGAAAAATACTATGTACTTTTTGTTAATATGTACACATCTGGTAGTTTTATAAACATGCACAAAGTGATTAATATCAAACTCAAGATAGTGGGTCCACTAGAGAAAAGACAATGGGGTCCAAGAAGAAAACAGGGCACTTCAATGGCATCAGTAGTGTATTATTTCTCTTGAGAAAATCTGAAGTAAATAGAGCAAAATGTTAAGATTTAAGCCAAATGTTAGTAAAATGTTAGGCAAATACAGTAAAATGTTAAGCTGGCTAGTGGGTGCTCCTTAAATTATTTTCTATACTTCTCTTATGTTTAAAATATTTCATAAAAATTTACAGGGGAGGCTGCGATACTTTTTTAAATTACTGAAGTATGGTTGACAGTGTTACAATAGTTTCAGATGTACAACATCCTGATTTGACAATTCCGTACATTCCTCAGTGCTCCCCACAATCAGCGCGGTCACCACCTGTCACCATGCAACGTTATGACAATATTATTGGCTAGATTCCCTATGCTGTACTTTTCACCTCCCTGACTTATTTATTTTATAACTGGAAGTTTGTACCTCTTAATCCCCTTCACCTATTTGGCGCCACCCCCCGCACAGCATCCAACACCCCTCTGACAACCGTCAGTTCGTTCTCTGTATGTAAATGCCTCTCTGTTCATTGCTCATTGCTCTTCACAGGTCATCCCGATGCAACCTGGTTTCCTCTCCTAGCAGTTTCTCGAAACCTCTCTCCTTAGGTCACCTGTGATTCTGTGTGGCCAAAGTCCACAGGTGCATTTCCACTCTGGTCTTACTTGACCTACCCGAGGTACTTGTCATTCCTTTCTTCCTCCTATTTGCTCCTCCTCCTTCCCTCAGATTTTGGGGTTCTTCCTAACTCTACTTATTTCTTCCCAGTGCCCTTGGCAAGTGTCTCCTCTTCTCCTTGCCACGTAAATGCCAGTGTCCATCAGGACTCTGAGCCCAGTCCTCCATGACCCATGTATACCCTCATGCAAACTCTGATATTCAATCACAGACTGGACAGTTTTACTCAGACATCCTCACAGCACACCAACGTCAGTTGCATTCGAAGTGAAATCGTCTCCCTGGCCCGACATCTCCCCCCCTTCCAAGCTCTATTGTGTGAGGCGGACTAATGACCTTTCAAAGATGTCCATCTCCTAATTCTAGAACCTGTGGAAAGACCACCTTACAGGGTGAAAGGGACTTTGCAGGTATGGTTAAAAATCTTGAGATGGGAGGATTATCTTGGATTATCTAGGTGGGCCCAATGCCATCAATGAATTCTGTCATGTAATCACAAGAGACTCAGAGCCAGAGAAGGGGAAGCAGAGATAAGAGCCATGTAGGGCCCTGAGCCAAAATTGCAAGGGTTTCTAGATGCTGCAGGCAAGGAATCAGATTCTTTTCTAGAGCCTCTAGAAAGAACACATCCCTGTGGACCCATCTTGGAATTCTGAGCCCCAGAACCATAAGGCAATGTGGGTGTTGTTTTAAGCCTCTAAGTTTGTGGTGATTTGTTACATTGGAAAGAGGAGACCACGTGCTCGGACACTGTTTCTTCTCCATCACACCCTTGTTGAAGGGATTCCCACCTTCTCACCGCTTCCATCCAAGGACGAGGCAGGTCCTATCACTGTCACTTCTTCCTGGCTATCGTCACCGCCCCCTGCCTAGCTCCCTGGAGTGACCTCCTGGACCCCTGCGTGTGGCCGGCGCCTCCTTTGCTTGGCTCCCCCTCAATGCCCACGCCCGCACACATTCTGCCCAGGCTGCCAGAGCAATGTTTCTGAAACATGCATCTGATCACAGGACTCATTGATTAAAAACCTTTCGTGCTTCTCCATCGCTTTGTGGGGAAGGGTCGTGCTCCTTAGGGGAGTGCACAAAGCCAGGCTTTTCGAATCTCCTATCAGACGGGTGTCCGTAGCCTCTCTCTTTACTCCAGCCAAACATCAGCCTGCAAACACACAAGCTCTTAGCCAGGAGTTTGCATTGGAATCACCTGGAAAGCATGTAAAAACCGTACAGGCGGGGTGCCTGGCTGCCTGAGTCTTGATCTCAGGATGGTGAGTTCAAGCCCCACACTGGGGGTAGAGATTACTTAAAATCTTTGAAAAAAAGAAAACCTGTATAGACATGGCCACTGCTTTAGGAGATTCTTGTTCAATAGGTTGGGGGACACTGAAGACCAGCTGTGTCTTTAGTAAAGCCCAGGGGCTATTCAGATTAAAATCTATTGCCTGAGTGCATCCACCTGTTTCTAGCACCAGGTTTTCTCTCTCACTGTGCCATCAGCCTGGAACCTCCCCTTTGGTCTCAGGACTCATCCTTTAAACACAAGCGTTGTCTTTCTGCAGAACTTTCCAATCTGATCAGGTGCCCTTCTGGGTGCACCCTTGAAATCTGCACACACTTGCTGAGTTACCCGTTGGTCTCCCCTGCCGCCTCACTCCTAGCCATGCCTCCTCGTCAGCTTCTTGAGAGCAGAAATCGGGCCATTCCCTGCTGCCTAGCACAGGATCGCCCGGGCCAATGCAAGCATGACCCCCTCGTCTCCCACCCTCCACCTGAAGCACTTCCACACGGGCAACAGTTCTCATTTCTGTTCCCTCCTGTTCTGTTCCGATCCATTGCCTCACAACCGGCCCCCACCCCCGGGGTGGCCTCTGATACTTCTCATCACATAGTAAGTCATGTCAAGCCCGAGGTTCAGCGAAGGCCAGAGGATTTAGTCAGATGAAGTAGGTCAAAATAACTTGGCTCTTGTTTTCTTTCAGCCAGACAGCCAGTCATTGCCAGTAAGTCGGGTTGACCTTTTGAAGATGGGGCACTGGGGAAAGAGTAGTCCAACTCCCCTACTGGCTGCCCCCACCCCGGCTTCTGAGAGATGACCTAAGAATCTGCCAGTGGGTAGTACTGAGCACTTTGCTATCTACAGCAGGGTGAATAGAGGCAAAGGCTTAAGAGAGGGGCTAATCCGTAGACATTTAAGCAATTTTTTTCTCTCTCAAGTTCCCTTTGGACCAATCTGCAAGCTGTTGTTCTTCTGTTATATGCTCCCCCTTCCACAGATATGTTACTCAGGCTTCAAAATTAAAACACACGTAAATTATTTAACATAGTTTTATGATATTGGGTTAATTAGATAAAGCTTCCTCATGAAAACACTCAGCAAATAACACAGAGTTCGTTCTGTTATTATTTATTGAATGGGTAAAACATAAGTCCCCATTCAGTCTTATAAGTCTGGACAGTGAAAGAACACTCCAGGGCCATTAGATTTAGAAATCCAGACCCTGGGGTCATTCTGACCATGTGTACAAGCAGTCGTACAATAATAAAACAGGCAGGCATTTAAGGGGAGAAAGCACATTGCAGTGTGGAATGGTTTCCATTGCAAGTTGCCAATTTGAAACGATCTTTCTCTGACACGATTTAATTTGAAAACTACTGAGGTCATTTCCTTTTAACTCAGTTCTACATAAGCAAAACTGCATTAACCAGTTAATTCAATGAAACGAATAGTTGAATCGATTTTTTTGAGAATGGAATTGACCAGTTATTTTCAATTAACTGGTCTGCTTTCTTCAAAGGAGCATGTAGGTAGAGCCCAGTGCTAATGGATATGGAGAGCAGGGAACAGAGCAGCCAGCAAATCCTGTCTGTTGCCCCCTAGGGGCCTCACGTACTATGCAGGATTCAGAGATACAGGAGACGGGATGCTGTGCTAGGAGCGAGCTTGCAATCTACTTGGAAAGACGAGCCACCAAAGGATAACTAACACGCGAGGCAGGAGAGGAAGGAGGAACTCAGGCAATTTATAATTTAGAATGTTCTAGAAGAGGGTTAGTGAGGAAGACTTTATGGATCAATTAGGACTGATTGATAAAGTTTGGCTGGGCAGAAGGTGTGAACAGTGAGAAAAGTGAGGGCAACCAGGGACAGGTGCTGGAGGGTGGCCAGTATTGGGCTAAATGGTGGAGAAATGGGATAAATAAAAAGGCAATTAAGTAAAATGAAGGCAAAACCAAAAAGGCCTTTTTTTTCCAAATTAGGGCTCAATGTGGATAAGAGGTGGGCTAAATGCCTTCAAAGGGCACGGAATGAAGGCAAAGCTAGGGAAAGTGTACATGACCCTGTGGCAGGGGTAGGTTTGTGGTAAGACCAGCCACAATTCCTACCTGGTTAAATGTACCTCTACCACTGGTCTGCCTCTTCATTTGCCCATCATTCCTAGTCAACACTGTTTATCAGCTACACGAGTGAGAGGGATGTTTTTACTTCTCTTAGACACCTGCCTTATAATCGTTCTTCCTCATGAGATACCCTCCTACACCTCCCTTGCCCTACCAAGATAGAGATTAAAGAGAAAATTGACCAAAAAAAAGACATCCAGAATTTTAAACGAGAAGAGTAGCATAAACATAGCGATGTTGATTCTTCATATCCTTATATTAATTTATACATTTCCAATTCTCCAGCTGGCTCAGAATAATACCTTCTCGAAGAGTTCTCATGAGGATTAAGTGGTAATGTTGATTAAAATGGATCTAACTTTAAACTATGTGCCTACCAGGTATCCAGTAGGTATTATCTGCCTTTTGTTGTAGATCGATGGGTCTTTGTAGTCATCTTTGCCAAGCTTTAATTTTTTTAATAGGAGCTTCTCAAATATCTGTGGTAGGTTTCTTATATTCCATTCCTCCACACACTTATCCATCCAGAAATGAACATAGGACTTAGGCCTAGCCACTTAGTATATTCTGTCTTCCTAAACAGAATGTGTAAGTCAAGGTTGGACATGATCCAATCCAAGCAGTGGCCCCAATCCCAGGATTTGAATTGGCATCCTTGGGAAAAATAATCTCTTTTCCTTTGACATTACTAACTGTATGGATAACTTAAGTTAGACTTGCTATGGGCCCCAATATATAGAATAATCCTGAGAATAAAGCTAATAAATACTGAAGGCAGGGTGGAGAAAGAGAGAGAGAGAGAGAGAGAGCAAGAGAGAGAGAGAGAGAAGGAGGAAATTTGTGATATCTTTTGAGATTCTTATATAAATCAGAACAACTTTTGGACTTTACATCTTTACTGAAACCAATAATTTTTCTCTCTTCCTAAACTGGTTAGCGATGCTTCCCTTGCAATTTAAAGAATTCTGGCCATTGGAGAAAGACATCACGACCTCACTGTATAAAGAAAGAAACTGAAGCCTTGAGATCATAAAGATGTATTCAAAGCCAGATGGCTGGTTCATGGCACAGAGATGAGACCAACCACCTCAAAGTTTTTGTCTATAACATGGGCTCATGAGTCAGCCCTTCCTCTCTGGGGTGTGGCTGGCCATCCTCAGTCCTTTAATCTTAGCAAGCTCCCTACTGCCATAACATCTCCAGCTGCAGACAAGACAGTGCCCTAAATCTTCACTTTTCCAAGCTTTCAGTTTTCAGTTGTTGTCCAAGAAACACTCTCAGTATGACTTCCACCCTATACTCTATAATCAACCTCATATTCCAAAACTCCCGTAGTAGTTATCATCACATCTCAGTACACTGATTTTTTGTAACCCCATGAATCTGACTCCACCTCCTGAATATACCTCCAGAAACCCAGATACTGTGTCTACGATGCCTATTTCATCTGGAGGTCTCTAGGCGGTCTTCACTTGTCCTGGGACAGCACGTTGAGGTCTTTGATCTGGGCTTCTCCCTGAGCTCAGCTGCCTAGTCAGTGGCTCAGTGTGGATGTCCACACACCCCGTGGTGGCTTCTATTTGGAATGAAGTTCTTCCAAATTGAGACAACTGTCTTCTTTTCATCAGTTAAATCTCAGCACAAATGCCATTTTGTCTCAAGGGCCTCCCCCTCTATCTTGACCAAATGATCCCTTTATAGCCCCTAAACTTACTCTCCAATACATCATTTTATTGATACTATTTCATTTATTGTCTTCACATTTATCTTATTCTAGGATAGATATGATTTATTGGTTTATCTACACACTTATTGTGTTTGCCCCTTGTGCCAGTTTGATATTGCTATGGAGCAAGGCACTCACTGGCTTCTAACAGTACACATTTCTTACTGTGTGTTTCCTATGGCTCCAAAAGTCTCTGGGCAGCAGGGCAGTTCTGGTGTTGGCTGGGCTCACTCACATAGCAGCCTCTAGAGGTTACCTGGCTTTCAGCCGGGACACCTGGACTCCCCACTATATCCTCTTTTATCCTCCAGCAGACAAGCCCGGGCTTATTCACAAGGCAGCGTTGGAGTTCTGAGAGAGAGAGAGAGAGAGAGAGAGAGAGAGAGAGAGAGAGAGAAAGTGTGCAAAGTTTTGTGTCATATCTGCCACAGTCCATTAACCAAAATTAATTGTCAGGAAAAAATTGCCAGTGTGTGAGTGTACTACCAGAGGGCACAGGCAAACAGTGTGAAAACCTGAAGCCACAAGCAATGTGCCATGTCCTTTAGCAGAATCTAAGCCCCCTGAGGGCAAGTTCCTCTTCTCTTGAGCTATATCTCAACATTTAAAACAGTGCTTAGCAAAAAGTGTATATATTATATATATATGATATATTATGGTATATATGATATATAGATGATATATTTTATTTATATTTATATTTAATATATTTATGTATTTATTTATTCAATATATTTATTTATTCAATATATTTAATATATTTACATAAATATAATATATAAATTTATATTTATATATTTATATTTTCACATATTTTTGTATGTTTTATATATTTTATATTAAAATATTTATAGATTTATATTATATATAAATATACATATAAAGTGTATATATGTTTATATTATATATTATATAATATATATTTATATTTAAAAATATGTTGTATATTTTTATATTTATATATTAAATTTATATATTTATAAATATATATTATATACTCTCTATATATCATATATATATGATAATTTCTGACTGACCAATTAGAAACTTGGGCTCCTTGCTTGGTGTCAAACGCCCTCTCTCCACTCTGCATTGTCTATGAACTCATTCAAAATGACAATTGTGTATTTTTATACTATGAATATAGTACATGCAATGGATGTAATCTTTTTTTTTTTAATAGCAACTGTTCAGCTAGGCGGAAACTGATAGACGCTTATAAGGCCCCCACCAAAAAGGCCTGATATCAAAGCAGAGGGAAACAATAAGGGAGGATTTTTGGGGGTGGATGGTGGGGGGGTTGGGAGAGGGTAGGGACAGAACTGCCCTGCTGGAATGCAAGTGCCATAAGGACAGGGATGGTGTCTCCCTGATTCATGGCCATGCCCAATGCCAAGCCCCATGCTTTGCACACTGAGCTGCTGATACTCCCATTAATTGATGGAGTAAATGAGGAAAGTGTGTTCGTGTCTAGGAAGCCCAGGGAAGTTGCAGGGTATAATACACACACCTCTGGGGAGTCACTCTGGGAAGGAAAGCCGCAAGTCGAAATATAGGAGTTCTGAACTCAGACAAGATGTGTGGAGCAGCAGGAGACTGCATTTCCTGGCCATGTCTTGGAGGAGACAGTGGAATTTCAAGAGCACAAGAGAAAGAGGATGGGAGGGGAAGGTGATATTTGAGGCTTTAGAGTGAGGCCTACCCAAAGGGAGAGGGTTGCTTAGCCGAAGAAAAGAATGTTTGTGCTGGCGTCTTCAGGAAAGGGAGAGAGACAAGTCAGTGGAATCTTGGTCCAATCCGTTTACAGGAATCACACCAGCACGAGCTCTTGTCTTCTCTCCAAACCCTCCCGAATGTCTTAGTGTCCTACACCAGACTGAAACACTCTGATAGGAATTATTTGATGTGCTCTAATTTAAGATCTCTGCATGCAAATACAAGTTCCATGCTGTGTGGGGGCCACCCAAAATTTGGGGTGGAGCCAGGGATATTTTGAACATATTTATCCTTCAAGTTGACCATATGTGCTTAATTGGGTTGGTGCTCTGGCCTTGGTGCCATCCCCCGCATGCCCTGATTGGGGCTGAAGCTCCTATTGGTGTTTTCAAGCCCTGAGAGGCCTGTGGGGAGTGCCATGCTGGGTCCCATGAAGGTAAAACGAAGCCGACTTTAGAATTGAGGCTTATTGTTCCCAGCCCCTGCCTCTTACATATTAAGCAATTAATATCTGTGCCATCCTGTGAGGACACAGGAAAGCACGCACATCTTCACACATGGGCACCAGATGACTTGGATGCAGAGCTGTCTCAGCTGCCTTTAGCTTCCCTTGAAAACACCAGTGAAAGCAAGCATGTAATGTGTTCAGAACATTTGCCACATTCTATATGGATTTAATAAAGAAGACCCTCACTTTTCTTCATCACGGCACTAGACTTCCTCTCATAAGTGGAGATCCAAAGGTTGGAAAGAAACAGAAAGAACACAGTATTCTTCTTCTCTAGCTTCAGTTTCTCTATCTGTAAAAACATGGGGTGTTAAACCCATTCCACAGATACGTCGTGAAGATGGGAAGTCATATATACAGTGGTTTCCCATCATACAGTAGGTATTCCATAAATGTCGGCTGGTCTTCCTGCTATTGCTATGACTGTCATTGTTTTTATTATGATCCTGTACACCCAGAAATTTTCTCTCAGAGAAGCTGGATGACCTGTTCAGTAAGGTGAGGCCAGAAACCCTTACGGTAGGTAGCTGAATGAATCGCTTGGGCTACGTCCCTACTCAGAAGCCTGCCGAGGATGATCCTTGGAAATAACAGTCTCTCACACTTTCATCTCAGTTCTCTGTTTCCAAGAGCATTTGCAATCTTCTCTGGCGGCTCAGTCAGAATAGGCTCTGTTACGTTGCAGCAGTTGAATAATTTCAAAAATCTTCGTGACTGTAAATGAACAAAGGTATATTTCTCATTTGTGTTCTATGTCTCTCATGGGTTGGCAGGGAGCTTTGATCACCAGATTTACTAAGGAATCTAGGAAGATGGAGCCAGACTATATCAGTTGTTGGTCAGTGGATCAGAGGGAAGGAAAGCTCTGGAAAGTCTTGAACGAGCAATTGAATGTCCTGCCTTGGAACTGACATGTTACTTCTGCTCACAACTCAAATAGCTATCACATGGCCTCCCTCACACCCACAGGGACAGAAGTACAATCCCACTATGTGCCTGGAAAAGAGCCAGAAATTATTAGTGAAGAGCACTGGTGGTGGCCATATTTTGCTATCAAAGCCATTCTTCGAAGTGGGAAGAACCAGTATTATCACTCAGATCTCACTGAAAAGGATAACTACTCTTAAAGAGAAGACTACCAGTCACATGGATGGAAGGAAAATGGGGCTATTTTTGCCAATCAGAAATAACTTTCCATATCCTTACAAAGTGACGTAAGAATTGTAATTCTTGGCACTCGCTTCTTTCCCAGAGATACTTCCTATTATTTCTGTGACAAACTACCACTCTGTTCAAACCTACTTATTGCTCTCTACTTGCTTTCTTCTTTAACCAAGCATTTGTAAATTGCTTTTTTGTGGAATTTTATAAAAAGCAGAGAACCGCAGAGTTATAAGGGACACTAAAAACTGGTTGTTGGGTTATCTATTACTTTTTACCAAAATACCTCAAAGTTTAATGGTTTAAAACAACCAATTTATTTTACTCACTGGTGTAGGTCAGGAATTTGGGGTGGATTTGGATTGGTGATTCATCTCCAACCCACAGGGCATCAGCTGGGGCAGCTGGGGCTGGAGAAGTCACTTCCAAAAATGGCTTCTTCACGCATGTGTCTGGCACTGGTGCTCCTTGGCTTTCTCCCTCTCCCTATATTACTTCATATCCTCCAGGACCTCTCAGTAGAGGCTGAGCTTCTCACAGCGTGGTGGCCTCTGAGTAGCTGGGCCATGTAATATGGCAGCCTAGGGCTCTAAGGATGAGTGTTTCAATGACTTCATTTCAGAAATCCTCCAGTATCATTTCCACTGCATTCAATGGGTCAAATAAGTCACGAAGGGAGCCCAGATCCAAAGGGAAGGGTTTAGACACCTTATCCTGATAGAAAAATATCCCCTCTGCCTCATTACCGAAAGTTTAGAAACGCTGAGTGGCTCGCCAAAGTTGAACAGGTCTCTAGGTTCCATCCAGTTTCCTGCCATTAACCATATTTGCCCTTTCTCTCTTATATGCTGCAGCCTTTCTCTGGGCCCAGGATTCTTTACTCATAAACATATGAAACTGGAAAGATGATCTCTAAGGTCGCTTTCTCTCTAATATATATTTAACGAGTCCTATAATTGGCATCTCTCCCTCAAATTTTCCTCAAAATTCTCCCCCATGAAAGCTCCTCTGATGAACAAAACCTGGCTTTAATCACACACTCCCCATTAGTGAATTTCCTCAGCACACATGTGGGTAGCTTTTGCACTAAAATCAAGTTCTGTCCTTGTTTTAATGTATCACAAGTCCCAATTCCCAGTGACTTCATCTGACATTGATCTCTTCCTTCCAAAAATTCCTATTACATTTTTAGTTCAAACCACAGAATTTGGCCTTTGAGGACATGGTGTCTTGCATTGCTTTTAAATTGTTTCATGTGTATAAGTTATGTCTTGCCAATTGGACCTTAAGCTTCATGGTGCTTCCATGCTTTATTCTCTTAAGAACTTAGCATGGTATTGGGTGCAGGAAGTGGGTAGTAATGCCTATTGATGATGTTTGAGTTTCTTCTTCTCTTCTTATACCTACACATTACTATTCAGCTTGTCACTTCACTTTCTGGTTAATTTACCAAGAGCAGAAGCTTTATTCTATTACATTGGTATCCCTCTAAAGAATTGTATACTCTAGTGTATCATTCATGACACATATTTAATACATTTCCCTAGGTAGCTTCCTCTTTCTGATTTGCTAATCCAAGAGTTGTACCCACACCAAGGAACTTTTTCCAAAACACTTCTTTAACTGTGTATGATTCAATGTTTTCTTACAAAACCACATCATCATCAGACACGAAATTGAATATTAAAGCAATAATGTTATTTAATACACAGTCTATAATACAAATGATCTAAAAAGTTCTAAAAAGATTTGAAAAGATCTGAAAAGATTTTTTTCTTTTCTCTTCTTTTCTTTTTTAAAGATTTTGTTTAATTACTTGACACAGAGAGAGAGAGATTACAAGTAGGCAGAGAGGCAGGCAGAGAGAGGGAAGCAGGCTCCCCGCTGAACAGGGAGCCCGATATGGGGTTCGATCCCAGGACCCCAAGATCATGACCTGAGCCAAAGGCAGAGGCTTTAACTTACTGAGCCACTCAGGTGCCCCTGAGAAGATTTTTTTCAATACTTTTTTATTTATATGGTTTTGGGTTTTTTATCCAATTTAGAATCATATATTGCATTTCGTGGTCAGGTCCCTTTAAACTCCTTTAGTCTTCACGAAATTGATATATTTGAAGATTCCAGGCCAATTGTTTCGTAGAGTATCTCCAAACCTTGGTGGTTACATATGTGGCCAAACATTTTGGGTTAGAAAACTCTATGGGTGATGTATATTCCCCACGGCCTCCTTAAGGAGGCACAAAGTTCCTGCCTGTCCCATTATCAGGGATGCTAACTTTGAATACGGTGTTGCAGTTGGTATTTACTGGATTTCTCCACTGTAAAGGTACTCTTTCCATTTGTAATTAGGTGAACCCTGGAGTGATATTTTGAGATTATGTATGTAACCCATACAGCTTTTCACATATGCTTTCAGTTCCCACTGATGATCCTTGGCCAAGTTAATTTTTTCATAGATGATGTTACATTTTTAGCTGTTGTTCCAATCCCCCCTATTTTCCATATCAGTATAAACTCATGAATTCTTTCTTTAATCCAAGTGTTATAACTCTCACCACAGTTGTTTTTTGATGCTCAAATTGTCTCACATTTGGCCAGTGAGAACATCTTTAATCTGGGTACTAGGCCATTTTGATGGGTCTTTGAGATGGCCTTGGATTTCCAACATAAGATTTCTAGGCTTGTCATTTTCCTGCCACATTTCCACTGGACCATTACTAGTGTTAGCAGAGAATAGTACTGAGAAGGCATCGTCTGGATTTTAGGCATCTTCCTGGTTACTGAGGTATAGTTAATTTTAATTGAATTTTATGAAAGACAAGTGTACAGAAGTGAAAATTCCTTTTGGAGGAGGACTGATGAGTTATATAATTTTTGAGAGATTTTTTGGTTTCCTTTTTGTTTTAATGATTGCAATTCGTTTTGATATTCTTGGGTGTCTTGCCCTAAGAACTTTGTGTTCTTTCCTTTTCCTATCTGAATGACTAAAGAAATCATTTTTTTCAATTTTCAGTAACATAAGTAGGATTTATTTTAGTGATGAATGTTTATCAGATTTTCTTGTAATATGCCCTTTCTGCTTTTTAAAAAATTTTACATTGTATCTATGAATGTATTTTTTTTAAGATTTTATTTGTTTATTGGAGAGAGCGAGACAGAGATAGTGAGAGAGGGCAGGAGCAGGGAGGAGAAGAAGCAGGTTATCCGCTGAGCAGGGAGCCCTATGCAGGACTCCATCCCAGGACTCTGGGATCATGACCTGAGCTGAAGGCAGTTGCTTAACCAACCGAGACACCCAGGTCAGGGGCCCTGAATGTGTCTTTTTTTTTTTTTTTTTTTTTTAAGCGAGAGAGCACCTGTGGGTTTGGGGGTGGAGCAGAGGGAGAGGGAATGAGAGAATCTTAAGCAGGCTCCATGCTCAGGGCAGAGCCTGATGTAGGTCTGGATCTCAAGACCCTGCGATCATTACCTGAGCCAAAATCAAGAGGCAGATGCTTAACCAACTAAGCCATCTGGGTGACCCCCCCCTACCTTTTTGTTCAAGTAGGCTCCATGCTCAGCAGGGAGCCCCATGTGGGGATTGAACTCATAATCCTCAGATCAAGACCTAAGCTGAGATCAAGAGTCAGACACCTAACTGACTGAGACACCCAGGTGCCCCTTTGAATGTATTTTTTTTCCATTTGTTGACTTTTATGCTTTAGGTATACAAAGTATTTTTATGTTTATCTTTAATTTTATAATCCAGTATAATTAATCTTCCCATTTTTTCTTAGTCTGCATTTGCTGTGATGACATGCTCCTTTCTTCTGCATTATTGATAGATTTCTTCCAATGACATTTGTTTTCTATCTTAACTCTCATATTTGTTATGGTGTTCTTTTGACCCTTGATTTGATTCCTTAGCTCTGTAGTCTCTTTCTCTCTCATTTGGCTGTTTAACCTCTTAAACTTTGAAATTATGTTTTGTTGAGTTTGTATTACTAAGCTTTTTTAGTTGCCATGAAGATGTTGTGAATATCTCTATCTTTACTTTTCTTGATTTCCTCTTCCAGGTTGCTGCATTTATGCATATTTTGCATCCTATGTCCTTTTGATAATTCTTGTGCTGGCTATATTGACATAATTGTCATGTTGTTTCTCTCTATATTGTTCATGCTTGGGCAGCACTCTATCAAACTTCTATTTACTCTGACATTGGATGAGTGACTTTTTAACTCTGTTTTACCTCTCTTTCTTCTGTCTTTCACTCTAAAGGATAGGCTGAGGGCTGGGCATTTCTTCTTTTCCCACTTTTGTGTAAATAGGGTCAGGCAAAAAATTTTTTTTAATAGACTACCTGGATTATCTCTCTACTCTGAGATAATCTTTAAAGTCTCAAAAGTACATTCACCTAAACTTGGCATTCATCCCACTCACATGGGAGAATATTCTCAGGTGTGAAGTCCTTTCTGAATTCGACAGGAGTCCCAGGAGACACAGTGAGAGGTGGCTCTATCCTGTCCTTTCTGCTGGGCACCCTGCTCCTTTCTCTCTCCTCCCCACTCAGAAATTGAGGGAGGCTAGGTTATGTTATCATTCACTATCCTTCCCTATTAGTATTTTTATTACTTTTTAAAGATTTTATTTATTCATCTGAAAAAGAGAGCAGGAGTGGGGGCAGGGGTAGGGGAGGGAGAAGCAGGCTTCCTGCTGAGCAGGGAGCCTGACCCAGGACTCCAACCCAGGACCCTGCAATCAGACCCGAGCCAAAGGCAGACACTTAACCAACTGAGCTGCCCAAGCACCCTGATTCTCTATTATTTTTAATCAAGTGGGCTATTAGTAAGTGTTTTTAAGGTTTTTCAACCTCTAGTAACATGACTTTCTTTGGGGGCGACATTAAGAACCAAATTTGTTTCATCTCTGCCCTTAAATATATTGTTCCTTTCCTAGGCTACCATTTTTTGAAGCTTAAAATATTAGGTAGGTTCTTTCCTTACTTGGTGGCAGCTTATAGATTTAAAAAAAAATATTTTGTTTACTTGATTAGGTTCTAAGGGAGTGAAAAAATACGAGGAAATTCTCCCTTCATCCCTCCTCCCTCTCTGGTTACAAAATCAATTCGTGCCCATTGTGGAAAGTTTAGAAAACATCCAGGGGAAAAAAGAGAGAGCGTGTGAAAGAGAAAGAAAAGAAGTAAGGAAGGAAAAGATCACCTGTAACTCCAGATAATAAGTATTACAATCTTGACAGGTTATAGCTTTTCTACAACTATATTTTTGAAGCCAAAACTTGGATTACAGTGTGTTTAACATTTTGAGTCCTGGTATTTTCCTTGGACTCATTTGACCAAGTAATTGCTCTTTTCAAAAAAGCAACTTAAGGACTATAAAATACCCCATATATGGATTTCCCAGAATTTTGCCAATTATTAATGTGTTACTGTTTTAGGTTATTTCTTGTTTTTCAATATCCTAAACGATGTTGCTACGAGCATTTTTATTTGTTAATCTTTGTCATCAGCTGATTTATTTCTGTCGGCTGCAAGGCTGAAATTGAAGTCATTGCATCAAAAAGTTAGAACTTTCGAAGTCTCCGTGCACTTGCCAATTCGTTTTTTCAGAAACATTTACCTGGTCTAAACAATATGAAACAAAATGTCCATCCTACGCGGCCCGCCTCACTTGATTCCCACCTTCCTGTGTGGGGCTTACTTGCACTTGCCCTTCTGACTTAGACCTCAGCGTTGCACACAGTAGGTGCTCAGTGGGAGCTTTCAGGATGGATGGGTGTTCATATTCCTCAGGGTCATGTTTATTGCCTTAGTCTGTGTCTTAGCAGGTGGATGAAGACAACAACCAAGGAGGTCAAATTTGGGCAGCTTGACAGGTGCCCTCCCCACTCTGCTTCACGGCTGGCCACTTGGAGTGTCCTTGCAGGCACCAGTGTCCAGGGGCAGTAGAGAAGTGAGCCAGGCAGCTGAGAGCATGGGCCCCTGCAGAATGGAGTCCTGCTCCTACAGGCGCCGGTCTACGGGGAAAGCAGGATGCAGTCCTAGCCCCGGGAGAAGTTCATGGTGCCGAACTCGACCTCTTTGCTTGCCCCTGATGGGCAGGTCTTTTCCAGTGAGTTCTCTGGATGCCCTTGCTCTGAAAGCCTGTGCCATTTGTGTTGACCACGCAGACCATCTCAGGAGGCACCAGCACGGCGGCGATCACGGCCATTCTCAGAAGCCAGGTCTCAAGCTGCTTAAACAGGAGTTTGATGAAGCTGCTGGACCTCCAATCCAGTTTCCCTGATGGTAAGGCTCGTTTCTTCAACAATGTAAGCGAAACTGCATTGCAGTTGGTGTGCTGCCATGGGCCACCTAATGTGTGCAAGACAATCTATGAGCTCCTGAAGTCACAGTGATGAGCAAGGCACAGTCTCTCTCCTTCGCTGGCAGAAAATACCACTCTCCTCCGGGAGACGGCAGCACAAGGAGCAGGATGGCATGACAGCCTGTGGGAGCAAAGCGAGAAGTGGGGCGGGTGCATGACTGAGGGTGACAGCCCCGGCAGCCCAGGCCAGCAAGGGACTCTGTATTCCGAGTCCTCCCTTCTCCCTCCTGAGGGTTCTTCAGTATCTACAGATAGGCAGCGATGAGACCCACAAGGGGCCAGCGGTCCCCGAGGGGCGGGGAGAGGAGAGGTGTGTTACTGACGGTGCCGGCGAGGTGCGGATTCCAGCTTCCTGGGAGCTCGGGGTCTCAGCCCCACCTGGCAGAGCTGACCGCTCCTCCCCAGAGACCCTGCCGCCCACAAACACTGGCTTCCAGGTTCATTTCCGACACTTCCTTTTCATTTATTTGCTTTTCCTTTCCTTCCTTTCTGAATCATTCCTGCGCCCTGTCAGCCTTTTTTTTTTCATCCTCCCTATTGCTGAGCTAACTCACATCTGAGATTTTCCAACTTGAATTTATGTATTTCTTTTGTTGCTTCTGTGATTTTCTTAGTCCCCGTTAGCTTGTGTCGCACTAGTAAGTTGTGGTTTTTCTCTGCTTCGTGGCCGTAGTTTTTGGCCTGTCTCCATTTTCTGTAGGTTTGTCGTTCTGAGTTATCCTTTCCCCCTTCTGTGATGGGCAGAGTAAAGTCCCCGCAGAGTTGTCCACCTCCTCATCCCAGGACCTGTGTGTGTTTATGTTACGTGGCAGAGAGGCATTCCGTTTGGGATAGCATAAAGTTTGCTTTTCGCTTGGCCTTTAAAGAGGGAGATTATTCTGATCAGCTGGAGTGGCCAGTGTAACCACAAGGGTCCTTTCAAGTGGACAAGGCAGGCGGGAGAGGAGCCGGAATGAGGGAGAGATTCGAAGATGCTACATTTGCTGGCTTGGAAGGCAGAGGAAGAGGCTGAGAGCCAAGGAGTGCAGGTGGCCTCTCAGTGCTGAGGAAGGCAGGGAAACCGATTCTTCCCCAGGGCCTCCAGAAGGGGGCAGCCCTGCTGACATCTTGATTTTGATCCAGCCAGCCCCCTTTCGGACTTCTGCTTTCTACAGCAGAAAAATAATACAGGTGGTTTGTTTCAGGCCCCTGAACTTGTGGAAATTCGTTACGACATCAGTAGAAAAGGAATATACCCTCTTACGCTATCTTTGCAGCAAGTTCCAGGGTGATTCTCTGCTGTTACCTATTTGAGGTGGGATGAGATGAGGGAGAGTGGCCGGGCTCGCTCGGGCTTTCCCAGGCCCTAGCGAGCTATGATCTGGGGGGTTGTGGGGGCAAGTCTCCACCCGTGTGTGGGCTCCTGCCGCAGCTCCTGAAATGGAGTCAAAGTAACAGAATCCTATTATTTTTACCTTTAATATTCCAAGAAGTATTTCGCTTTGCCTAGACTTTGACTTGGGGACAAATGAAAATTGGAGAATGTTCTGCTTCTTTCTCAGTTCTTTTTTACCCTCTTCCATCTTTGTCCATGGGCAAACCTTTTTTGATTTTTTTGGCAGGGGCAGGGAAGGAGAAGGAAAAAAGCAGGAGAAAGAAGGTTGGTGCGTGGACGAAAGGCAGAGCAGAAGAAACTCCGAGGGTAGCAGTGTCACGTTCATCAGCTCAGGCCTCAGATGAAGGTCAAGCTTTCCACAGCTATGACTGATTCCCCCCCCACACACCCCTCTTGACTTTCGCTTTCTCGGTCCGTGTGTGGCCATGGAGTTCTGGAAATCATCCAGACTCCTGCATTTTGATAGAATTTTCAAACAAGCAGCTGTTATGTTGAAAGACTCAAATCAGAGCATGGATACCATATGCATCATCTTCCATCTGTGCCCCTCCAGTGACGTGTCGTGTGTGTGTGTGGGGGGGTGCGTGCAATGCACACGCCTATCCACAAACATATGAAACACACACACATTCACCCTCACGCACACCCCTGTGAGTTACAAGGCCTAGCTGAAGGCAAAATTCCTCCACCGACTGATGAGGTCGATAGAATGTATAAAGAGTGCCTCGTTATGCACTGACTATGCTGGAGAAATGCAAATGAATCCAAGCACGAGTTCCAAGGAGCCGCACCGAGGCGTCGGGCGGCGGCTTGCTTATTACACTCAGTTGCCTGTTGTTTGCACCATCACCGATTTGCACCTGCAATTACCTCTTCACACCTGGGAGCGCACAGGTTTTGTTGATTCCATTTCAGGAATGCTCAGCCTACGTGTTTCCCAGAATAAAGAGCCTTCTCGAGCTCTGAATTCAGATACCGAGGTGACAATTACTTGTGTTCTTGATTGTTTAAAAAAGAAAGTAGGAAAAGGAGAAAAGAGAGAGAGAGAGAGAGAGAAGCGGCAGAAAGAAAAGAAAAAGTAGGCAAAGTCTCACACCTCCCTTCAAAGGAACTGGTTTGCCAATCTGGGAACTTTCAGCCTCTGTTGCTTTTAAGAATCAGTGAACTCAACCCCCCACTAACAAGATACAGAAATTCCATGAACAGCTCGCAGGACAGACTGTGTCATTTTCTACAAAGGCGGCTGGAAATCATTTACACTGCAAGATTCTCTGTGGTGATAACAAGGTATTCAAGAAGAGAATGAGTCTGAGATAATCTTCAAAAGGTTCCCAAGTGAAATCTGCCCCCACTCTCTAAAAGATTCCTCTGGAAGAAAGCAGATGTGAACATGTCACTTCGGGTTGTGGAGACCGACGTGATTTTCTGCACCTGTGCTCGAAGTTGCCTGTCATTTCTGGATGAGGGGAATGACATGAGAGGAGGCTGAAGTTCAGCGGGCACGGCAGGTCAAATCGTCTGATGGCTTGCTAGCCAGCGAATGAACCATATCTCCCGATAGGACAGCAAGTATTTCTTCCTTCCGGGTTTCTTCACACACAGTGGAGTGCAGTTTGGACCTGGGAGGCCCAGCAGTGGCTCCAAACTGCAAAGATAAATGATAAACATGGAAAGGGCTTTCCTGCGGCCTCTGAGTACATTGCAAATCTAAGAAACAGTGGCGTGGCTCCAAGGCACAGGCTACTGGCGTAAGACCACCAATATTTGTGAGGCTCTGCTAAGAATAGACATTATTCCTGGATGTTCAAAAAATGCATTTTTATTAATAAGAACAATGGTTTGGGGGCACAGATGAAATCATACTGAATACATGCCACACTCTTCACAGGCAATGCGACTTTCTCAAAAATTCTATGCGGTGGAGACTGTTACTATCAGCACGTCACCGGTCAGGACGCTGAAGTCTAGGAAAAGTACCTTTCCAAGGACTCACGAGTATTCATGTTTAGAAAAAGTATTCAAATTCAGTGTGCTCGTCTCCAGAGAACAAGCTCTTGGACATTGGACCTCCAGATGATTTGTAAATATGTATTTGTGGAGAGAAAGGTAGTCCTAGTGAGGTTTTTTTCCCTCTTGGATTCAATATTTGGCATTGACCTGATTCTGTCTTTGAGTCACCGGGATGCCATGCCTGGGAAACATGAACCGAGAAGGGGCCGCTGAGAGAGATTCGTTTTGAGTAACATGCCGTTATTTTCAAAATGTACTTCCTGAACCCTTTGTGTGTCTAGAAGCATCTTGATATTCCCCAAGCAGCCTGGAGACTTGGAATTTATAATGTAATAAATTTATGCATGGGGATCTTAGTGGTTTCTCCATGGACCCATGGAATGAGCAGTAAGACTCAAGCTAAATTTCCTGCATTTCACTCAGCTGAGAAGATCAAGGAATGTGGACCGGGTCCAGGAAATCCAAGATCAGTTGACAAGCTATATTTTCATATGGTTGTCTTTCAGAAGCAAGGCATCAGGGTGAAACAAGGTGTATCTGGAATTATTCCCCTCAAGACTGGACACATCAATGGAATACTTCTCCAGGGCACATTTGTGCTGTGTCAGTTTTTTCGTTGAAGAAATGTGGTTTCTGCTTTCCCTATTTACTTTCCCTATTTTCTGAAAGAGACTGTAAATTCACAGTAGCAGATGGCACCTTCTCAGAAACACTGTCAGGCAGACCTGTAGAGCACAGAGGGACAGACTCAAGCAGGCAAGACAAAATCAGCACTAAAATCCCATTTTAAAGGAACAG
This sequence comes from Ailurus styani, assembly GCA_002007465.1. Lineage (NCBI taxonomy): Eukaryota > Metazoa > Chordata > Mammalia > Carnivora > Ailuridae > Ailurus > Ailurus styani. The sequence goes on along the minus strand of LNAC01000015.1, from coordinate 8,812,429 downwards.
TGTAGAAGTTTAGAGACCTCGCCTAGTTCTTCAAATCAGCAGGCATCACTGGAGGATCTGTCTGGCGGCAACACTCTACTGTGGTTAGCTGCTGGTACGAAGGGAGAGTGAAAAGATGAGAAAGAGGAATCATTCCCTTCTTTAAAAGACTTACACTTCTGTGTGTAAGATGGACACGTGGACTGCTAGCTAACATACCAATGTAAGTGCTAAATAGTGCTACCTGTTGGCTGAGAAATAAGAAAGTATAATCTTGTCTGGTAGTTGCTGATAAGAGGGCAGTAGAGAAAAAACAAGGAGTTTCACAGTGTTGACATTTGTGTGCTTAGAGTACAAGACGTGAATGATTAGATGTTGGGGGGTTTGTTCAAATGGAGTGAGTTTGGTGATATGGACAGTGGAGTTAACATGGAGTGGCCACGTCCCACGTGTAAGCCACGGGCCTCGGGAAAACAGAAGGGGTATGGAGGACCCATTGCAAGTGTATCATAAGAATGATGGGGGCCGTGAGCACTCTTTTTGCATGTGAAGTTCACCACTAATATTATTTCATCCCCACATGATATTTGCTTACAATCAGCAATTCAGAAATTAAAGCATGAGGTCAAATGTTAGCAAAGAATGATGAGGCTAGATGTCTTATTTCTATACACGGTTGATTGATTCATTCAACATTTCTTGCATGACTATGACCAGGTATCATGCCTAGCACTGGGGCCAGGAGAGAAATAGCCTCAATCTCACATTTGCTTACCATTATAAAATAAGAGATAAGCAAATGTTTCCCACTGAGGACCTGGTGGGATGCCGGGTCATGGGGTTCAGCACTTTTGCTCTTGTTTCCCATGGTCCTCAGAATCGAAGTGGAGCCACACTTGGTAACCCAATATCTAGAAAATCTATTTCACAATTCCTCCAATGTAGAAGTCAACCTGGGTTTTATGGCCCATTCCTTCGACAACATTTAAAGTTCCATTTTTCTGACTTCTTCCAAATATTCCATCCATGGAGTGTGTTTGGGCTTTTCTCTTTTGGACCAGCTGGTTGTTTCTCACTCTTACATGTTCAAAAAGCAAATTTGTCTTAAAAATGGGGGCTTCAAAATGTCATGATGTCATGACAAATCCTTCACGTGAAAAGGTGGGCCAGAAGGAGTGAGTGGTCAAACCAAAAATGTTGTGAGGCGCATCTGACAATGACTTGGTTTTTGTAACCTCTGTAATTTGACATCTCTGAGTACTCTGTCAGTATTCTGCACCCCCCGTCCTCTTCTGTTGTTCATCTTACCAGCTCTGTTTTCTATTTGGAGCATCTTGATTTTTCAATAATCAACGGAGTTATTGGTCTAGCAACTTCCTAGGTCTCCAGTCTGTCAATGAGAGGATGTGGAGATATGCCCAGTTCTTCAAGGGCACTGAAACTGACCACAACATTCACTGTATATGATCAAAGGAGGGAGAATCCTCTGTACTCGCCAAAGGGCGGTAACATACACGGTCTTCGACTTTATGGGAACAGGGAGAACCCGGCAGAAAGTCCTGGGGAGACCAAGTTTGGCAGACTCCTCGCCTGCTGACAGCACAGGCATTTATGGCAGAACATCTTAGAGAGTTGGAACTTCGTGAAAAATGACTTCAGGAAGTCGTTTCAAGGAAATAGAAAGTCTTTGCTGACTCAACTTAGCAAATCCCAGATGGAACACGTCTCTTCAGCCCAAGTGTCAGGGATCTGGTAGCTGATCGTTTGAGCGTATTCCTTTATCTTGAACACACTGGAAACAGGATAACATTGCCTTTCCTCAAAGCTGGTTTGAAGTTTCTTGTTTGGTCAGTAGCAATAACTGATTAATATTCCTGTCATGTTCCTATGTTACGGGAACAGAGAGGATTTGGGATCATAGACTCTGAGGGGTAAAGAAGACTTAGTGATGTTGTAGTTCAAATTCTTTACACTGTAACAGATAAGACCAGAGATACTAGGTCACTTTCTGGAAGATACAATTGGTCAGGGACGGTATGAGGGTGAGACGACAGATGTCCCCAATCCCAGTGAAGCAGTGTTTCATCTGCGACACACCAACTCAGCACAGAGCGCGGCAATTGGGGATTCTCCTCAAGCCTGACTTACTTCCCAACTACCAAAGCTCTGCCTAGTAAGACCAGGGCTCCAGGGTCCTAAACAGACTAGCTTCCAGATAAATGAGTAGAACTTTCAAATTGGTTTTATTTAACACCACGTTAGATCATTATACTTCTAGAACAGTGCTCTCCCGTAGAAATAGAATGTGAGCCATAGCTCCTATTTTCAAATTTTTATTGGCTACCTACTTTAAGAAAAGCAAAAAGAGATAAGTAAAACCAGTGTGATATACTTAATTTACCTCAGAATTCCAAAACATGATGATTTCAACAATAGAACCAATATAAGCTGTTACTGATGAAATAGTTCCCATTTTTAAAAATACGAAGTCTTTGGAATCTAGGGTGTATTTTATTTCAATAGCCACATGGGGCTAGTGGCCACCATATTGGGCAGCACAGCTCCAGAGCTGGTCCTCTTTCTGCGGTCTCCGCTGACTTCAACTTAGAGGGGAACTTCAAATGGTTTTGTTTCTGAGAAGGATATTTTCTAAAGCAAAACCAAAAAAATAAAACCATGTACCGTTTTCAAGAATGAGAAGCAGCCCAGAAGATGCAGTTTAGAAACCAACATATTCAAATTTCCAGGACATTGTAACTTTTTTTTGAAGTGAGGGTATAGCATATTGAAATCAGTACTTGAAAAATGTAAAGCAAATGGAGCCTATAGATAAGCCTCCCTAGAGAATAAATACTGATTTTGGAATACGCTGCTCCACTGCTTCTGGGTCAATAGCCATGGTTCTCTTCCTCTTGTGGAAACCCTCTCGTGTTTTTGATCTTTCACTATTGGGAGCTGATACGGTCTCAAGAACCCCATTAGACCCTCTATGGCTCTGCTGCTACAGATCCCTTGAGAGCATCCTCTACAACGTGCATTTTTCTTCCATAGGCAATATTCTACTTTCCTACATAATAAATTTCTTTGAAAATAGAATCCCCCCCAAAAAAGAAAATAGAATTTCCCGAAGTTGAACAACAGACATATATTATTGGTTGACGTGGGGAGGGAAAGTTCATTCTCAGTGGAAAACCCATAAAGAGTCCAGAAAGGTGCCAGATGATAAGACTGAGAACTTTTAGGGCTGGGAGAAAACCAGCCTTAGTGGAAGTCAAATTTTCCTCCCAAGATCCCCTCCCGGGTCTCTCAAAGAATTCTTTTATGCCAATGGATGTTGAGAGCCAAATCTGGCTAGAGATTGATAAGCTCAGGCTTATCAGTGTTCAAGATTCAAAATGTAGATTATATGAAGGTTGAGGCTATCTGTGGCCCCATAACTGACGTGGGGAATGGACTGGATACCCTCTCCAGAGCTGTTGTGTCCCTTGTGAAGCACTTAGGGTGTTTGAGTGTATGCGTAGGGGTTCGGGGAGGAAGAGAGACATCTGTGTGTATGTGTGGGGGCAATGAATTTAATTTTCAGAATGTGTGCTGAGTGATCTAACAGATCCTGGCAACTTATCCAGAGCCAGGATAAATGACTCAGGTGGGGCAGAGATCTGGCGAGAGGAAGAGATGGCCAGAGTCTGTATCACAGACCTCCCACTTATTACCACAACCTCTCTCTCTCTCTCCCTCTCTCCCTCTCTCTCTCTCTCTCTCTGTCTCTCTGTCTCTCTGTCTCTCTCCCCACCGCCCTCCAAACACACACTGAACAACAGGGCAAGAGGTAGTTCCAGAGAAGGGAGACATTTTTTGTAAAGGTGATAATAAAGTCCTCTCTTCGGTCAGCCTCAAGGCAGTCTTGCTTAGGTATGGGACATGGAGAACAGATGCCCAAAGAGATCAATGGCAAACAGATAAAAACCAGTTCCCTAAAGCTCATCTCTGGAAAAAGAAGGATAAGTTCCTGCCAGAGGAGCCTCGAGAGCCTACCGGACAGGCAAGCCTAGGACAAGTCCCACCTTCCTCTGGAATTCTTCCTCCTCCCCAGGCCTGGAAAACACACTCAACCCCAGGGCAGTCTGAGCACCACCACCAGCCCCGCTCGGAAGGAGAACTCTAGGTTCAGGCACGAGGCTTCTTCATCCCCAGAGCTTTGACAACATGGTTTTGGGCCTTGGTGATGCCCGGGCATTTGCCTCCACTTCCTCTCAGGACTCTGGACGTCACTCGCAGGCTGGACCAGGAAACCACAATGCCAAGGCCCATCGCAGGAGCCCCACCGCCTCTTTGCCTCTTTCGTAGCGGGCTGCCCCCCTGAGGAGCTCTCCGCCTCTGACCTGCTCCTGTGCGCCTCTCTCTGGGTCAGTTATGAGGTATCATTGTATCATCAGCTCTGCTCTGTTTCCGAGACATCAGCATGGCCCCGTCACAACTCAATCCAGGAGGCCACCTTAAGAGGTGCTATCAGATTTTTTCCGAAGAACCCTTCCTTGTAGATTTCTTTCTTTCCTGGCTGTGGGGTAGCTCTCTCCTCGCCGCACACCGATTGCAGCTTTGCCCAGAAGACCTCACCGTAGCTTTTCCCTGGGTAATCAGCTCACCCCGCTCTGCCTTCATTCACTCCCAGGAGGCTCTCGGGCACCTCACATATGTAATGCAATACACGTACAATGTAATACACTTGCTCCAAGCAACGAAGAGCGGGGTCCCGTACCCGAGGGGAGATCCTTGGCTCATTTTAGTTTGCTTGAATGACTGCCTCGGTCCTGCTGAACATCCGCAGATCCAAGAAAACCTAAGCTGCCGAAGACTGGAAGGTGGGTCAGAGTACTTCAGAAGTGAGATGGGAGAGGCGGCTGCGAGGTGAAGGTCCATCTGGATTCTTGGACGGGCCTGCATGTTCATGACCCGTCCACAGAGCACTCCATGGACCAAGTCATGATCACCCTGGAACCATGACCGAAGAGCGGGAAAAGGCTCATCTGCAGCAGAAGACACCGTCGTCCTTGTGGTTGTGGCCAGTCTCTGCTGGCTGGCTGTCATTTGATAATTAATACATTTGGGGGCCATTAAATAAAGTCACATTCAGTAAAAAGTAAATGCTGACTCGGGAACTTATGCAGAGCTTTTTTTACTTTTAAGAATTGCTTAAGCACTCTCTTTTCGAAAACACGGGGAAGTTATGTGAAGAGAGAAGAATACATTATAGTAAGTTTGAAACTGCCTCCAGCCTGTAAGTCAGGCTACAAACATAGACATTCACTACTGTTTTCCCTCTGTTCACCAAAAATTTCACTTGTCAAAACAAGAAAAAGATGAATTTATCATTGTACTAAATGTAAAATGAACTGGAAGCCACAGCTCAGCATATGTCCATCTCTCTCGTAAAAGCCTCACGGATCTTTAAAGCAAGATGGGTATTTGCTTTTTTTTTTCTTTTTTTTAACTTCTTGAAATAGATGCAGACTGATTAACAACCGAGTTCCCAGTAGTCCCAGGTGACAGGCTTACTTCCCCCAGGGGTGGGCCGACCTGTCTTTCCTCCAGCGTCACAGATCGCACCACTGATTTCACCACCCTCGGACCAGACCCACAGCTCCCGGCCAGATATGTGGAGAAGCCAACTCCGCCTTCCAGCTGAATAGCCCACAGTGGCCTCCTACGAATGACATCACCTGCAGGCTGCAAAGACGTCACATTTGTTTTCTCTAAGATCATCAGCAGCCCTACTTACCTCCAAGCTTCCAGTCATCTCCTTCGAAAGTTGAATGGAAGGGAGAGACTGCTAAGAAAATATTACATCTCCTAGTCTGTGTGATTTCCTCGTTCCTATCTGACACTGCCAAGCGGGAAACAACGTCGCATGCCAGCGCCTGCGTGACAGTGTGGCGTAGGTCTCGGAGAGGGTGACAGCGCAGCTCAAAGGCTGTGAACCACATCTAGCCGGGACTTCTCACTTCGGGTGGGGTTCGAGGGTGAAAACCCTTGTCGACTGTGCTCACCATGACCATGACCATGACAGCATCATCAAGGCTGACAAAACTCAGCTGAGTGTATCTACCTTCTGCGGAATGAATCCATGTCTCATGGATTTACGAATTAGGTGTTTTATTTCCTTTTAGGCGAATAGGAACTGGTGCAGAGAGATCCTTCATTGGTCCACCTTCTGTATACCTTATTGCAAATAAAGCATAAATCCATTTTAAACACATCCTAGGGGGGTTGTTTCCAAATGTATCGGAAAGACCCTTTCTATAGCTTTCTCATGCGTTTTGGACTTTAGGAGGAGCGTTTTGTTCACGAGGGGAGGCTGCGTGCTAGGAAGTCGTGGCAATTTGAAGAGCCTCAGTGACAGTCCCCAGATTCCGTTTATTGAAGAGGCCCCCGAGTTTCAAGAGGAAAGACATAATCCTCAGAAGGCTTGTCGGATGCCAGAATGATGCGTGCTTCTTCCCCCATCCCCGGCCCATCCCCACCACGGAGCGAGCGAGTTTCCATCGCTATGGCTTCTTCCTCCTTACAGAAATAAAACTCTTTAATTAAATCCTGGAGAGGTGTGAAGCCTGAATTTCACCATACACCACGTCATCAATAATGGAGAGAATTATTTTAGGGGAGACTGAGGAGGAAAGAAAGATCTCCCAACCTGCCTTCCCCCCCACCCCCCGATTTAATAAAGTCTCTTAGCCTCCTGAGCCCACTGTGGTTTTCTTGAATTGCACAGCTGTTCCACAGCTGGCAACAACCTAGATCAATGCTGATCTTTGGCCAAAATGAAATGAAGGACTCAGTAGAACGGAAAGTTAGTGCAGAGTCCCTGGGGCCGGCTGGGGTGGATTTCACCCCATGGAAGACCAGAAGCCCAAAGATGTACTGGACCTTAAAAGGAAAAAAAAAATCTTCAAACAGTTGGCTTTGGAACAGATGCATGAGCAAATTCACCCGAGAACTACTGTGTTTCCCCTCTTTCATCCGTCTACAGGGGGCTGGATTCCCCGTGGAGGACTGGGGCTGGAAGCACGCTGGGGTCCCGAAGGGGAGAGCAGGATCTGCGTTCTCTTGCAGGCTCCTGACCCGCCTGGACTAAGCGGGCCGATCCCGAGGGCGAGGAGGAGAAGTTAGAGAAGTCCTAGTCTTTCCTTCGGGATCTCCTTCCTTCTGCTCTTTTGAACCGGGAAAATCTCCTCCAAGCCCTCGGGTTTCTTAATCTTTCCTTTCCTGTTTATCAGGGGCTGAGAAGGCTCACTCACGTCGAGAGGAAGTAAATACAGCCTGGATTGATTTCAGACACAAGTGTTCTTGAGGGACACATCAGCCAGCTCCCTCTCCCACCTGCGTTCTTCTGGTCTTTCTATTTTTTAATACAGTGTGGGGCCCTATCTAGCAAGAGGGGAAATAAGGGACAAATTATCTCGTGGGATGTGGTAGGTCCTTAGTGAAAGTTTATGTCTAGACCCATTAGCAAGGAGCTGTTATTGCCTAACACAGTTTATATGTATGTACGAGATAGAAAATATTGATATATTTGACAAATTACGGGTCACAATGCATGTTTTCATGATAAGCTCTGAATTCACCCATTTCGGGCAAAGCTTCAAGTCAATGTACCTGGGAAATAAAAAGACAGGGAGTTGGGATGAGCCGTAGCTGCCCGCCCACTGTGGGTGACCTTTCACACATGGCTTGGGGTGACCTGCGGCTGAGGTTGTTTTCACTGCAGAGAAAAGCAGAAGTCTGCCCACCTTGCACACCCCCACCACAGGGTAGGAGGTACAGTGAACTGAACTGGCACTTCCCTCCTCAGCCAGCCATTCCTACTAGGAGTTTCTGTAAGGTTCGACCCCTCTGTTCCAAAGGCTAGCCCGTCCTCCACACAACAGCTCCACATTTTAAGGTCTTCTGGTTGGCTAAAGTGGTATCTCTGGGAATGGTATGAAGAAATCTGTATTTTAAAAAGAGATGTATTGATTTATTTTAGAAGGGAGGAAGGGGTAGGGGAGAGGGAGGGAGAATTTCAGGCAGATTCTGCACGGAGTGTGGAGCTGGGTGTGGGGATTGATCTCACGACCCAGAGATCACAACCTGGGATGAAACTGAGGGTCAGATGCTCAAGCGACTCTACCACCCAGGGACCCCAGAAGTCTGTATTAAACAAGAAATTCCTCTGGGTGGTTCTAATGATTAACCAGTTTAGGTAACTGTTGCTTCAGGTGAATTTTATGAACTTGACTTATTTTATGCTCTGGCTGATAAGATTCTGACAGCTTTTTCTAACTTTACTAAAATTTTACTAATTTTACTAACTTTACTAATCTTCTGCCTTTACTAACTTTTCTGGCCATGACTCTGGTCTTCCTTCTTCCATTTCTATCTGAACAAATTTCTGATCTTAGCCCCTGCCCTGCTGTTGAGCTCACTCTGTTGACCCCATGCACCAATTTTAGTTGCCCCCCAAGCATCATCTCCTCCATCTACCATCATACCCTGACTTCTCTTTGGGAATTCACCTGCCCTCTCTTTTCTGCTTTTAGTTTCGTTGAAATCGTCCCCACCTCCAGTTCTAGGAGTGGTGCCTGATTGGCTTAAACCAAGGAGTATAATCTATTCCCTCCTTGGGGCACAGAGTGATTAATTCAAGGATGGGCCACACAGAGAGAAATAGAGGACAGTGATTTCACAGGTGTTTGAAATACCCGGAATAGAAAAGTCTATCCTTATTTTATTCAAAATGCTGGAAGGAATGCTTTATTTTTTTCCTGTTAGATGTGACAAAGAAGGAAGCACCAGGAGAACCATTGGCAGCCATCTTGGGACTAGAAGGGAAGAATCTGCCAAGAATGAATTCAACACCGAAGAAGCAAAGCTGACAAGGACACAGAGAGAAACCGTATCCTGGTTCTGTCTGCAGAGCTGCTGTCCCATTAGGTGAATATTGAAATAGTTTAAATTGAAAGATGATGGAGCCCCAAACCAGGGCACTGGCAGTGAGAGAGATTGAAAGGGTAAACTTCACAGAATATAAATGTGAGAAAGATAGTTATTGATGATACAGGGAAAAACATCAGTTCTTGGAGAAGGTCTCTGACATGGTAGGAGTGGATGGGGTCTAGGGCATTGGTAGAAAGCTAAATCTTGGGTAAGGAAAGGTATAATGATACTTTAAATAAGGGAGGAAAAGAAGAAAGAAATACATGACTAGTTTTATTTTCAGTTTGAACTCCAGACTTGTTAGTTCATTCAATCATTTGTTCATTTGCTCATTCGACCAACATTTATTGCCAAGTATCGAGCTACATGTTTGGGATATGACATGGCTCCTTCATAATCCTTCCCCACAATTAGCCATGCTAAGCTGAAATTTCCATGAAGATTTGGAAGATGTACTTGTACATTGTATCCCATTTCCAGAATTCTAAATCACCCTAAGCTAGTTATAATGGAATTTGATACATCTTCTCAGAGACACATTTAAATTCCCCTCAAAGCCTCAGAGATGCTGTGAACCCAATGCTTTGGTATAGATTTTGGACCACGACCATATTGCTTCTTTTTCTAATGTGATGTGAGACCACCATCTTAACAAAGGGGCTCCATGTTTTTATTCCCTAAAAGTAGCAAACCCTCAATTCCTTCAGAGGCTAAAGTCTCTGCTTTAACCAGCCTTGCTAGATAGAGTTCGTAGGGCCTGTAGTTAGCCAGCCCCTTCTGGAAATCACATTGTTTCAGACAATGTCGAGCCCTGATGGGTGGAGAAGCAAGAATGCTTTCAGTGGTCTCGTTTGCAAGCCTTTGATGTTTCTTCTAAGTCATATTGTGTCAGTGGAAACGTTGGTCTGAGGAGACTCTGGCAATTCTTTCAAAATGCACAAATGTTGAGTGTGTGTTTTTAATGGCTTCAAGCAATTAAAATAATTTAGAAATAATTAGAAGTAGCAGCTCACCAAGCCAAGAAGGCTGAGGGCCTGGATGGCCACTGGCTTACTCTTGTGCCTGGGACAGTGTTGTGAAAGGGCTGCTTAGGTCAATGGTAGTTCCTGCTGAGAAAACTCAGGCATAATATAAATCAGCTGCTGCCTCTGTGGTGCAGATGCCCCTGAAAATGGGTTCATTAGAAATTAATTGGGAAGAAACGTGGTCCCTTAGGAAAACAACAATTAAACACAAGTGCAGGAATGAGCATATTAAATTTATAAACACACACAACAACAAATAAAAAAAATAAAGTGGTATCTTTAAACTAGAAACCTATGGAAATTGAAGTCAAGCACCCAAAGTGTTTGGTCCAAGAGAATTCTCCAAGGATACAGAGGGAAGGGAGCTAGTTGGTACAGAAGGGAAGGAAGTTTCATGTCAGAGAAGTCATGTAGGCAATGGTCAGCCAAGGACAGAAAGGGGTGGACTAGGTATGCCATAAGCACAATAAGATGATAAAAAATTTCCAGCATCAGAAGGAATAAAACAGTTGAAAGATCATTAACATGAATCAGAGATTAATCGAAATAAAACTAAGAAGGCTGAGCCTGGGTTATCTGCTATCAATGGGACTTGTTTTAGCAGGGAATTTCAGAGGATTTATCACCAGATAATATGGATAGAGAGTTGCTTTTAAGTCTTTAAAGGGATATAACCAAAGGAAATAATCCTGCAAGATGACTTTCCTTTTACAACGACCCACATTCAAGACAAAAAATATATATATATAAGCATAAGAACATTGTGTCTTTTGCAAACAAATATGCAAAACATATCCTCTCTGTGCTTCATTATTCTCCAACTCCAGAGAAAAATCAGTTTTGATCTCTTTCTTTGAAAGAACCAAATTTGAATTTGAGCGGCACTTCTCGCCAAATGAATTCATCTTTCAATTATGTTAGAAGTTAGAAGGACACACAGAGGGGAAAAAAATTCAAATCCTTTTTCTGCTGCCTCCAATCAATCCAAATCCTTTCCATTTTAAGATAGCAGCAAAAACTTGGGTATTCAGAGAGTCAATTTCACCAGAAGCTTGAGTTTCTGAATTCACAACAATGATCACAGGCAATTACAGCCTTTACCTTTTCCCATTAACGACAAGAAGCAGACAATTTAATCAAAACCAAAAATCCTTGTATGGTACCCCCCCACCCTTTATAGAATTCACTGTCATGGTTTCTCGCTATCTACACATTTGGTACTTTCATCACAGGACAGATAATGAACTAGGATTCTACTTTGACCTAGTGGAAACATTGTGTGTTTCCAACGGTGTTGGCTTCTTCTTTTTTCCCCCTCAAATGTGAATAATATCTATGGTGCGTTTTTGCTACATTTTTTCCTGAGAAGGGACTCCACATGCCTGTGAGCTTCCACTTTCCTAGGTTAACTGTCAAGGTCCAGGCTCCGGGGTCTGTGTCCAGCTGCAGGGGTATCAGCAGAGGCAGACCTAGGGCTGGAGTGTCTTAAAGGAATGGCAGTCCTCTTTGGACACATTGCTGACACACCAGAAGTGTGTGCTGCAAACCGAGCACCAAGTTAGGGGCCAGCCATAGCCCTTAAAATTAGAAATCCTGGCTGGGCAGGGCAGGGCAGTGCCTGTAAGACGTTGCAGTGGCTCAGACCACTTTCATGGATTTGGAGGAGCCTCTCTGGCCAGGAGTTCCTTGCTGCTTCCCTGGGCTCTGCAGAGACCGAGAGGGTTGGCCACTGAGTCCCAGCCCTTGGAACCCGGGAGGCAGCACACCACAGTGTTTAGGGGCATACACAAGCTTTGGGTTCAAGCAGGCCTGAGAACTAGCCCTTTCAGATGGGGCTCTGGAATCTTGTAGAGGGGATAAGAGCCTGGAGAGCTAAGGCTCGTAATCTGCAAGAGCTGGGCGTTTTGGAAAACAAAACAGCAGAAGGAGTACAAGCCTTCAATTTATGATATAAAAAACATATTGGAAAGAAAATTCATAAAGGGCTCAACTAGCTTGTCTGCAGAGACTAGACAAAGATTGTCTGAACTGGTAGAGCAGAAGCTAGCGGGAGAGAAAAGACAGCTGACACGTGGCTTTTTCTCTGAGAAGGGGTCCTCTTCCTTCCCCCACCAACCTGGGGTGGGGTTAGGCTGGACAACGGAAATCCCAGAGAAGTGGGCAAGTGACTCTCTGCCTGGATGTCTGAAGGGGCATTGGGCTTCGACAAAAAGTCCTCCATGTCAGCGTGGGGTGTGGACCGACAGCAGAACTGACCATCAGCAGGTTGAGGGCAGGCAAGGCCAGGAGGAGGGGTAGGGGCGAGGTTAGAGCGGATGGGCTGGGGGACATCCCTGCGGACAAGAGAGGTCAGCTGAGGCCTGGGTGTGGGTTCTTCCTCATTTGGAGATCTGGGTGCCTTTGTCCCCGACCCCGCTCGGGGAGAGATGACGGGAGGCCAACTTGCCGGATGTTAATTTCAAACCAGAAAGCATGGAGAAATCACGGAAGTGACTGACCTTACCTGGCTATCACTGGATTGAGTATCTTGCCAGTAGGCTCCACAAAGGCTTAAAAGATAATTTCAGTTCCTTTATAGAAAATTAATCAAATTTATAGTTTTTAGGTACCCAGGTTTGTGGCCTGCAAATTTTGTACCTGGTAAAGAACTCAATGTAGTGAACCTTTCAGTGGAGAGTCATGGAGACTTTTTAAATACTTGATGTCTAGAAGTAACATTTCATGGTGGGAAGAAGAGACCCAAGCTTGGTTGGATAACTAGTTAATGGTGAGTAGAGTTTTCAGTGAGAAGAAAAATGAGGTCGTGATTGTAAGACAACCATCAAGAAAGAAAAGAGAATGGATTCAAGACCCATCCTAGATATTTAGAAGGATTCGACAACCATTTCAATGTCGAATGCAAAGTGAAGAGACCGTTCTCATATCAAAAAGGCCCAAGTACCTGGAACAAGGTGCTAACATCAGGGAAATGCAGAAAAGCAACTGACTGTGTAGAAAATGAGGAGTTGGTCTTTCAAGTTAATTGAAAGCAAAGGAATTTTGTTGATGCACAACTAGATGTGCAGACTTGTCCATGAATGTTGTTGGCAGTGGTATGCCAGAAGGTAGGAGCAACTCAAAAGTCTATCAGTTGATGAGTAGATAAGTAAAATGTGGTATATCCATAGTATGAACCATTATTTGGCCATAAAATGGAACGTAGTGCTGATGCACGCTACATTGATAAATCTGAGAAACACTTTGTTGAGGGAGAGAAGTCAGTCTCGAAAGGTCACATATGTATGATTCCATTTTTAGGAAATGTCCAAAATAGGGAAATCTTTAGAGAGTGAAAGTAGAGTAGCCATTACCAGGGGCTGGAGAGGAGTGAGTGTGTGTGTGTGTGTGTGTGTGTGTGTGTGTGTGTGTGTGCGCGCACGTGTGCCAATAGTGAGTGACAGCTCATGTGTACAGGATTTCTTTTAGGAAGCACAAAAATGTTATGAAAATGATTCTGGGGATGATTGCACAACCCTGTGAATAAACTAAAAAACATTGAATTTACACTCTCAGTGGGTGAGTTGTATGGTAGGCAAATTATCTTTCAGTTATCTGTTTGTTCTTGTTTTTTAAACAGATGCTCTGAGTGTCAGCAACTTGTCCAGATGGATTCAGTGAATAATGGGGCACAGTGTCAGTCTTCTTTTTGCCCAGAGCTGAGCACATAGAGGCTAATAGCAATTTGTGAGATGGGTCAGGTAGGCATTTTCATTTCGCCTACTTTTAATGCATACTTGGCCAAAGTTGGCATCCAAATCTAAATTCAAATCTATGATTGCATAGACTTGTTCCTTGAGCATGTAAGAACGTCACCATCTTCCCCTCCAAGGGGATAAATAGACAGGAAACTGGGTTAAGGGTGCTTTTATAAAGTAGACTGAATGATTTGATTTCTAATGGCCAGGAATAAAGAAATTATAAAACTTTGGTTGTCTTATGGATAGCATCCTACAGAGAGTAGAATGTCGACAGTAGGCTGGATGGTGTGGACAGTGCTCCAGATTTCTCTTGTTGCAGATGATCCATCTGGGGTAGAATGTGGTTCAGTGACTCACCCATAGCCACTTGGGCCACTTGAGCGGATGTTAGACACCAGGGCTAAAGACCTTTTGAATGTAGAGTGTTTTGATTCCATACTATTGGGGGAACATTTCAATCTTTTTCTGAATTGCTGACAACAGGTTATTAAATTTACCATCAGAAAAAAATACCCTGATTCAGAATTTGACAGAAAAAAAAAAGTGGCTAAAACTATTGCGTTATTTGAAAAGGCAGAGGAAATTCTGGTCCCAGAGATGCTGAAGATCAATAGATTCTCCATATCCCATAGTTGTTTTCATTTCCCTTTACAGTAAAACCATCTTGAAACACTAAACCCTAAACATAGCCTGTACATGACAGCAAAGAAACTTTTAGAAAAAGAATAAATTGCTGAATGCAAGCGTGGACTGTAATTTCTTGACATGGAATGGAAGCAGATGGGCCCAACTTAACATGTCGTTATTAAATTCACTTCCAACTGGCATTTTCTTCTTTTGTGAGAGGGAGGGGTCTTGGCACAAAGCTCTCTTTTCTGTTAATCAGGCGGCTCTGTTTTTGTATATGCCATGATAAGTTAATCTTGGGTCATACGTAATTATGAATAAAGGTTTAAGCTATAGACCTAAGTTCTGGATTTTGTCTCCACTACACCTGGTTTTAAGACTAGGCTGTTAAGTCGAACCGCCCCTTTTAAAGCAGTCAGCTGTGATAGCCTGTTGTATCTTTAGCATCCTGTTGCCCCACTTATTAACATGTAGCATAAACTTGCAAAAGGCAAGCAGCTGACATGTACTGAGTACCTATTACAGGCTGAACACAGGGCCGGGTGCATTGGACGCATGATGGCTAATCTTTGGAAGAGGCACGCGAGCTCAGCATTTTCTTCACTGACAGAGCTGAACGATCACCCCGTCCGGAGATTAAGGAACTTGCCTGTAGTCACAGTTTGGAAGCAGCAAGACTGGAATTGCAAAGTCCTGACCATGAAGGCTGAGCTCTTTCTGTTCTGCATGGAGACCTGGAGACCGTCTTACCCCTTCCCTCCACTCCCAGTAGAACTGGAGTGAGGGAAGGGAGCACACAGGGAAAATCACACACCCTGGCCTGGATGAGAACTGAGGTTACCTTGGGTTGGGGCCGGGGGGAGTGAGGCCTCGATGTGGCTTCCCCAGAACGCTGATGACAAGGTGGCAAGAACTTAGAAATGGCCCAGGATGTCACTTGTCAAACTAGACAAAGACACTGGAAGTCCATGTTTGTCATTGTGTTTTGAGGCCTATTTCTACGGTAGTGGAGGGGAACTTCCGGGGTTCTCCACAGTGCACGGTGCATTCTCACATGCTTGTCAGGGAGAGAAGCATTGCACCCAGTGCTCAGGGATCTAACTCTAGGGAGCCATGAATATCTGTTCCTACTGGCCCAGAGAAACATTGACTTACTTATCCATGAAGCTCGCTCTTCTCTTCTTACATAGACCCTTCCATGGTAGGGGTTGGAATCGTGGACTTGTCTTCAGAATGTTTATGGTGGAGATTTGGTGTGGATTTGGGGTATACCACCTCTGTGACTTATGGGAAGTGACCTCACTTTTCTGTGACTCAGTTTCTTCACCTATAAAACAGTGTACTCAACTCTTGAGGATGTCCTTGTATATCAGGTAGGGACCCAACTCATTTCTAGCAGAAGGATTTTTGAACACTTCCCTCCCTGGTCCCTGAAGGGCTTTTTCCTCTTCTGCCTGTGATCCTGCATTTGTGGGACTGATAGGCTATGAGCAAGTCCATGGCTGGGGAACCCTGAGCAAAGCTCAAGGGGAGGTCAACACACAGGTCTGCTTTAGAACAGATCCTTTGAAGACTGTAGTGTAATATTCTGAGCTGCATATTAAATGCAGGCCAATGGGACTTGGGCCGAAAACAGTGATATATGAACACTTAAAAATATACAAGTCACTAAAAGGAATGGTTCAAATGGCTAATAAATTTGGAACAAATACAAAGAAATACTTTTCCATGCAGAGTGTGGTCGACCTGTGGAATTCGCAGCTGCAGGAGGTAATTGAGTCAAATGCCGTGGGTGGATTTCATAAAGAGTTGGTGTGGCAGACAGCTGCCTAGGCAATGCGAGTTGTGCTGTTAAAATTATGCACTGGTTAGGCATTCACCACTGTAGCGAGGGGACAGAAGTCTCTAGGACTAGAGGCACAGTGGGGTTAGCAGCTATTTTTACTAGCGAGCCCTTTATTTTTCCAAACTACTTTCTCACATCACTGCTCTGAAGTTTAAAAAAATGGGGGAGGGGGAAGGGGGTGTAAGGTTAACTTCTTTGGGTGTGTTTGGAAAGAGAGGCACTGAGTCTGTTTGGGGGTTTTCCTCAAAAAAGAACAATGATGCAGTATCTGTTGACCTCAGGTAAGTCAAGCTCTCATGTAATTGCATGTTTCCAACTCAGATTTCCAAATCGAACATTCTTCAAAGCAGCCCAGTCAGTTCGGTGAAGGTGGGAGAACAAAGCTCTTTTTGCCTCTAAGTAATTCTGATGGTTCGTTTGAGTCAGGTGACTGGACAGGTCTTCAGTGGCTCCTGGTTCCCCAAACCCACCTGGCACCTTCCTGAATCTTCCAGAAGCCCTCTGGGGTTGCTCTAACTCTGGTGTTACGTATATTTAGACAAAGAAAGCAGGAAAGCAGCACAAATGTCTAGAGATTTTTAAGGCATTTTCCTTTAGGACTAGATTGGACAGGTGCATCTCCATGAGAGGCCCCAGAATTCTGCTTTGTAGATGAGACCTGGAGTGTTTGTAAGGACACACCACTCTTCTCTCTGTCTGCTCATTTTTGGCCCTGTTCCCTTCTTCTCAAATTCTGGCATCAGCAACACTTTGGAGGGAGTGGCCCAGGTTGTCGACCCTCATTTTTCTAGCGTGGTGTGTGTTGGGGCCAGGAGATAAGGGAAGAGTGCTGATGACAATGTGACTCTCCAGGGTTCTCTGGAAAGCATGGGGTGAAGGCTTTGGGTCGCTCCCTGCGTGGGGGCTGCCGAAGGTCAGCCTGGATGCTGATGGTGGCACCTGGGTCCAGGTTGTACAGCCCTGTGTAGACTCATATTTTATAAAATGAACACTAATCCCTTTGACTGGTCCAAGGGGAGTCCGCGCTGCCAAATTTCATGAAACAGGGCTCTTTAACTCAAGGGAAGGGTAGAACTCAGTGTGTGGTTTCGGTCTTTCTGTCTCTGTGAGTTTGCACTAACGGAAATCTCTACTCCTTGGGTACAAAGCCAGAGAAGGCCTGTGAAGGACTACAGACCCTCAAAGACAGATGATGGACAAACCTGCCATCATTTTGGGTCTGTCAAAAGCTTCAGCTCATTCGCATGTTTCTGAGTCAGTAAAACCAAAAACATATTTTTCCGAACACATTTCCACCCTCCCATCATTTAAAAAATCCTGTGTAATTTAAGGGAAATTCAATCCATATGCTTTTGATTTGTTTACACTTGTATCATCAAAATATGTTTTTAAAGAGCTTGCGGAGATCCCAAAAGGCTTCTTAGCCTTTTAAATGAGCCTTTTAAAGCTTTTTTTCCCTCATAGTAAACAGGAGGTTGCATGTTGCCAAGGGTAAATGAACTTGAAAATGAAGAGGTTTGTGCTGGGCTCAGAATTTTAAATCTACCACTTCTGCTTGGGTTTGAAGTCTAAAATCGGCTCCCAAAGACTTCTCTTGCTTCTGCATTGTTATCCTTCAAGAGACGAACAAGGGATTTGGTTGGTAATAACTGAGCAGGGGTCCAGAGAACCTTCTTTTGAAAACAAAAAGAAAAGGCAAGGATGATGTACCCACGTCCTTTCTCCTTTCGAAGGAAAGAAAGAGAAAAGGAAGAAAAATGAAAAAGAAGGGAAGGAAGGAGGAATTAAAAACTGCTCTCCAACAACCCCAAATGTCTAATTCCTCCTGGGCCAGGTGACCCTGTGAAGTTACCCCAAGAAAGCAATTGACATTGACTGTATCTTTCTTGCCTCTTTGGCATCTTTAACGAACTCTTCTTCAGAAAGCCCTCTATATCACATGGAATAATCTAGTCTTAGGGTTGAAAATCTTCCCATTTTATAGGTAAAAAACCAAGGCCCCGTTCACAGAGTTAGTGAAGCTCAGCCCCGGGAATAGAGCCATTTCCAGTTTCTTGCTTATTTTACTACCTCAGTGTTGCCCTCTCAGCCCCAAGCCCATTTTGCCGATGAGAACAAGTGAACAATGTTGGAACGATACCCCTGCACACGAGGGAACTCTCTCTTTATTCTGGCTTCTCGGAATTCCTACATTGTCCAGACTGTGCTCGGCACAGAGGAGGAAGTCCATAATTACCTGTTGGGAGAATAGATCATGCAAACTGGATGAAGAAACTCAGAACGAAACAGACACACACCCCACACACGTGCGCACGCACATACTCTCAGGCATCCGGAATGTGGTTTTGCTTGAATTATTCGAGTGTCTTTTATCTCTCTGACTTTCCTATCCAGCCCCTTACCTGGGTTTGCCAGATATTTCAGGCCAAGGCATTTCCAGAATGAGGTCCCCAGCCAGTTCTTCTTTCATATCAGAAATCACTGTCTTTAATTCTGCGACTCAAAGAAATGCAAAGGAAGACAAAACAAAGCTTACGAATGATCTCACCATCATTACTGAATGAGCCCTGTCTGGATCTTGACTTGGCTTTAACCCTTCTTGCAGAGGGAGATGGTAGGATAGAAACCCCCAAGCAAAGCCTCAGTCTCGGGTTACTACATTGGAAAAATTCAGACTCATCAGTGAGTCAAAAACCTGTGAACTGGATTCACAGATCTGTGCCCATGCCATCATTTCTGATTTTAATCCAACGATGTGTGTGTTTACCTGGAGGCTTTCATTTTTCTTAGGAGTACTTGGCCTCTCAGAATAGTGTATTTAAATATTAACAACAATTGTCCTTGGAAACAAAAGAGGAAATATAAGCACAAGATTTGCTTTTCTAGGCTCAAAAACAACAACATTCCCCCAAAACATATTTAATATATCAGGTGCAATTTTGGTGAAGGTATATCTGTTTGCCTAGCGAGATGCAAATATATAAATATATGTTTTTTCCACACGTTCCTATATATCCCAAATTTACACAGAATAAAATCACTCTAGCGTAGGTCATGGCCTAAGGTAACTGCAAGTTCCAGTGAATTTTAGGAGCCCTCTGTCTATGTAACTGGGAGTGGTAACTGGGAGTGGTTGTCTTCAGAAGACCAGCAGGGGAAGAGTCTTGATCACAGAAACAGAGCTCAGTAGGAGATTTTCCTGTTAGAGGCAAGGGCCCCAGTACACATCAATGTTTGTTTTGTTGTACCCTCTTTGGTTTCGCTTTATTTATTCTATTTTTTAAAAGATTTTATTTACTTATTTGAGAGAGAGAGAGAGAGAGAGAGAGAGAGAGAGAGAGAGAGCACAAACAGGGTGAGGGGCAGAGGGAGAAGCAGACTTCCCTGCTGAGCAAGGAGCCTGATGTGGGGCTCCATCCTGGGACTCTGAAATCATGACCTGAGTGGAAGGCAGACGCTTAACTGACTGAGCCACCCAGGCGCCCCTCGCTTTACTGTAAATATTCGTATAGTTGGAGGGTTAGAGCTCATTTGATGCAATGTTTCTATGAGTTTTCTAAAAATGAGATCCCTGGGCGGTCTGGGCCTCAGTCTAGATCTCCTAAGTCAGCATTTCAAGGCCAGAGTCCTGACCGTGAGCATCTGAGCAAGCCGCTGAGGGAACTTGAGAGAAATGCTGACCTACTACGTGTGCTTACACCCAGCCGGTTAGTGGCCAAGCTGGGTGAACAATGAGGCCCCCTCATTCTAAACTGTGCTCTTTCTACTTTCCCCACCTGTTGTCTTTGGTGGACAAAACTGGGCTTTCTAGAAAGATCCATGAGCAGGATTTAGAAGTTCTGAACCTGTGTGTCATTACATGGTACCTTAAATTCTCTTGGTCTTGATATCCCCAAGTGTAAAATTCAGAGCTAAGAGGAGATTGCAGAAGCCTCTTCCAGCTTTCCTGTCCTGAGACAACTGTAATCATGACTATACATCCCAGAAAAGCAGAGACTTCTTACTGATCTGGGAGCCCCCAGCACCTAGTACATAAAGAAGATCAATAAAGAAGTACATGAAGAAAGAAAACCAGGTTATGAATACAGCACATTGAACTGTGTGGTCCTCGGTACAAAACCCTTTGCATGCTTATGTCTTCTAGTCTTGCATGTGTAAAGATCATTTTTATAAAAGGAAATCTGTTGTTACAGAGAAGTATTTTTATGAAGGTTCATTACAAATATGGGCATTTGCTTTTGCTGGCACATCCATGAAAACTGACCCAAGTGGTTTATTTTTTAATTTTTTTTTTTAAAGATTTTATTTATTTATTTCACAGAGGGAGAGAGATCACAAGTAGGCAGAGAGGCAGGCAGAGAGACAGGGAGAGGAGGAAGCAGGCTCCCTGCTGAGCAGAGAGCCCGATGTGGGCCTCGATCCCAGGACGCCGAGATCATGACCTGAGCCGAAAGCAGAGGCTTTAACCCACTGAGCCACCCAGGCGCCCACCCAAGTGGTTTAAAGTGAGTTGCTGTCTTTAAGAACACCTAGGACAGGAGCTTCTTCCTTTTCTCCAAAGTCCAACCTGAAATAACGAGACCTTTAAGCCACATCCTCTGTTTTCTTTAAAAAAGAAAAACAGACAACACTGTTGTTTTCCATTTAGCCTTCTCACATGTCCTGGAGAACAGACTATTTCCAGGGAAGTATGTTACAATTTAAAGCCTTACAACATCAAAATTCACTTAAAAAACCCGGGAGGTCAGCCCATCCTCTGCAAGGCTGCTATTAATTCAAACCTCCTGTGTGGATACAACACAGGTGCAGGGCTTTAAAGGAGTCAGGAAATGAAGTGATGGAAGACATCGGGCACTGGCCCGAAACACGACTTCATGAATTGCAAGATGGCCGGAGCAGGAGCAGACCCAGAGGAGAATCATGGAATAGAATTCTGCAGGTAAAGCTGGCAGGTCGGTGAGCGTTCCTTTGTCCATCTGGTCCCCATTTGATGGCTTCACAGGACCATAGAGGGAGCTGGGAGGAGAACCAGACTGAGGAGGGAGAGCGGGAGGAAAGCAGCGGGTCATGAAGTCTAATTCAAGCTCGCCCCTGCCTTGGTCTTGATCATCTTAAAAGGAAGTGCGATTCCGCAATGCTGCAGCCTCTGGCACATTCTTTACCTCTATTTTGAGAAAGAAAGGCAATCAAGAAAGCAAGAAATGTCAACGTGTGATAGTTCACAGACCTGGGGGAGGGAACCCTCCCCTTTTTTTGGTAGGTGGTTAAGCTCTGTGATCATTTGGTCCTTTTTCAGGATTTTAAGCAAACTGTTAGAAATGAAATCGTTAGCACCAGCATCATGCCAGAAAACCAAAATTCATGACTTGTCACCGGGTTTGTGACAAGACCCGTGGGGGTGTTATTGGTGAACTGACACTGTCAAGAACACTCCCAGGAAAAATCAGAACACACACGAGATGTCCCAGAGACCGCCGGTTTATTTCAGGTTTTTATTAACCTTTCCTGGACAGCAGTGCAAATAAAGATTCCGCTAACTCGGAGATTCATGTTCCAGGAGATGCCAGAATAGGGAACTTTGGAAGAGCATCTGAAGGACACCAGCCAGCCCTAGAAAGCAAGCCATCTTATCTCCATTTCCAACCCTTCTCCTGTTTCCCTGCATAGCACTGACCTCGCCGATTTATTTGTCATTTCCAAAGGCTGGAATTAACGTGTTTGCCTGTACACATTTCCAGTGATTGTATTCTATTGATAATTATGTTCTCTCAATTAGATACAAGTCCCTAAAGGAAAGAAATATCCCTATCCTTTTATTTGTACTCAAGCATCTGGTCCCTTACAAAGTGTCCCATACGAGCTCAAAAAGTAGTTGCTGACTTGACAGATAAGAAAACCTTGTCTGATCAGAGAGTCTGCCTGATACAGGCATACCTTTCAGAATTTATCACGTCGCTACATTTGTACCAATGCCCTGAATGGACCCATGAATTACAAATCTGTTGACAAATCTTCCAGAACACAGTGAGAGAAACCTTAAAGCCCAGAGGAGGACTTGGGCTGAAGACAGTCACCGATAGAGGGTTATTCTAGTTGTTTGTATGCTTTCTCCATGAAACTGATGGTAGGGATTGAATCTCATTCTTCTTTGAAACAACTGGTGTAATACTTTATGTGAAATGGGAAGTCTGTAAATATTTGTAGTATAAAACTGGGAAAATATTTTGATTAATTTTGATTTAATTTTAATTTGTGCTTGTCCTGTACTGTACCATTCGTTCTCTCTCTGGCTGAGAAAGAGACCAAGCTTAGACTGAAACTTTACTTGTCAATTTGAAAACCTCTGTCTGAGCCAGATGGCCTTGGCAAGTGAGAAGAACTCCAAACCTTGGTGACGCTGAGGCCTTGGAACCTGAGTGTGCTCACCTAGCCTGGATAGCAACTTCATTCATATGCACCTTCACCTTCCCCTGGCTGGTGAGACTTCGGTGATGCCGGTCACCAACAGCCCACTTACATTAATGAATTGAAAACCAGAGGTAAATAAAAATGTGGAGTAATAATCTCCCAGCCAAATGGGTAGAAAGAGCAGTTGTAGCTGAAATGAAAGAATTTGTATTTTAGGCCCTTGGCCACCCAGACTTCTAAATCTCATAGAAGTCAGAAACAAGATCTCCAAGCAGAGAAAAGAGTGAAGCAAGATGCTCATCAGACAAGCTGAGAGAGCCAGGGAGCTTTGCCATACAGAAGACCAATACATATTTGGGAGGTTGTTATCCCGAGGAAATCACACATACACTGAAATACTGGTCTTTGGAATTAAAGACGTGGTTTACTTGTTGGACAGATTAATAACATCTTCAGATGAGCAAGTGCCTCAGGTGCCTGATTTCTCAATGGTCTACAAGTTTGGCATGGCAGAAGAAAATGGACATGGCAGTATATTCTTTGCACACAGGAAAATACCATGTATTAGTTCCCTTTTAGGGGTCTAGAATTATCTTCTCTTTTTGGGGTGGTGCTTCTCTAAACTGGAAACATGTGAATTAGTTGCAAGGCTGAATTCTGCTTCACAGTAAACAGAAAGGCACAGAGCAAAAGGGAAGAGGAAAGGTGAGTACTCCTTCCATGTGAAGGTCAGCAGAGCCCAGCAGATGTAAAGTGGATGGACCCACTTCTCATGGCTTCCATGACTTCCACCTCAATCCAAACCATGAACATCTTTCATCTGGATGATTGCAGTAACCCCCAAGGGTTATTCTTGCTTCTTACCTCACCTTCCCACACTTGTTTCCAACACAAGAGCCTAAACAATTCTTTCACAATGGAAATCAGAGGGTGTTAAGCTTCCGAGCTTCCATAGGATTGACAGATAAGATATGGGATGTCCAGTTAAATTTGAATTTCAGATAAATAATGAATCATTATTAGCATAAATAGCTCAAAATTTGCCTGGGACATATTTACACTAAAAAGTATTTGTATTTCTTTTCTAATGCTATAGGAAATTTTATAAACAGTGGCTTAAAAAAAAAAACAACCTATGAGTTTATTATCTTAAAGTCCTGGAGACCAGAAGTTCAATATGAATCTCACTGGGCTAAAATCAAAGTGTTGACAAGATTGAGCTCCTTTTGGGTACTCTAGAAGAATTTCTGCCTCATATTTTCTACTTCATAGAGGCAGCTTGAATTCCTTGGCTTGTGACACCTTCCTTCATCTTCAAGGGCAACAGTCACATCACCCTGACCTCAACTTGGGCCATCTCATCTCCTTCTCCAACCCATCTGCCTCCTTCTTGTATCTTTTAAGGATCCTTGTGATGACATTGGGCTCACCTGGATAATCCAGGATAACAGTCCCATTTCTAGACATTTAACGTAATCATTTCATATCTGCAAATTCCTTTTGGTATAGAAGGTAACATATTCTATATAAGGAAGTACGTTCTGGGGATTAGGATATGGGCATCCTTGGGGAGCCATTAGTCCACCTACCACGTTGTTTAACTGAAATGAAAATGTCGTTAGTGTTCTATTCTTCTATTTGCTAAATCTGGCAACCCTCAGGGATGGCTTCCAGCTTATTCAGAGGAAAAGCCTACTCCCCTCTCCTGGACTTGAGCCCCACCCCCCACCCCCCATGGTATGAACTCTTGTTCACTCCATTCTGGCTACACTGGCCTCCTTTCTGTTTCTGCAACCCTCTCAGGCAAGCTCCCTTCCCAGGGCTTTTTCTTGGTATTCTCTCTCTCCCTTTCCCTCTCATCTCTGCATGTCCCATCACCTTACCACCTTCTGGTCCTTAAAGAAATGTCACCTTTCCCAGGAAACTTTCCCTGAATATTCTCTACCAACCACTGGCACTCCCTAATCTTCCTCACTTAACTTTCTCCATACCACTATCCACTATCTGAAGGGCCATTTGTCTTCCTTACATATTTTGTCGATGGTTTCTATTTCCATCTAGTCCTTGGCCAACACTAGAATACGTGGTCCAAGAGGATTTTATTCCCTGATGCATCTCCCATAGATGAAGAGTCCCTAGCACACCAAAGTGCATATCTACATTTGTTGTATGAATAAATGGGAGAGCAAATAAATAAATATTAACTGTCTGGAGTGGATGGAGTGATGGCATAACTTTGTCTTGCCAGACCTAAGAAGTCCATGATTGCCTTAATTTTCTACATTGAAGGGAAGCCAAAACAAACTCTTTTAATAAGCTCATCTAAAAATAGGAGTTATTCCTGTCTCATGATTCATAGGAATCTATTAATGATTATATAAGATTGAAAGATAAGCAGCTATTACTGCTTTCACCACAACGGCCCCTCCCCTGCTCATGTGCCCTTGCGGTTCTGAGCCAGAACCAGCACGTTTCTCATTTTAGCTGCTAGGCTCTGTTCCAGAGAATGAAAACTCTCGTGTGGTCTTTGTGATTAAACTAATAATAAAAACAAACAAGCCCCAAGAAGTAACTTTTCAAACTCTTCCAATTCCTTTTTTCTTAAATGTGGAGTATTACTTTATTAAATCTACCAACTGTGAAATTTTTATAGATTCGACCAGTACCATTCTAGGGAATGGAAATGAACCTTGTTCTTAGGGTCACAGGGCCTGAAGGAGAAATGATAGAGAAGAAGAAGAGAAAGGACTGAGGCTTTCCTGCACTATAACCCTTTCTAGGAAAATATCTCCAGGAGTCTAGAATTGATATTTGGCAGATGTAATCAGAGTCACGTAGAAGTCTTACTGATTGTATATTCTAGACCAGCCTTTTTTTAACAATATGACAATAAGGCCTCCACGAAAGGCAGATTTCAAAATACTACCAAAGGAAATAATGACAATGTTCTTGGAATGCTAAAGTATCTCAATTAATATTTGGAGGAATGAATGAATGAATGATGAAATTAATGCATCCATAAATAAGAACTGAATCATGACATTACGGGTTACCCCAGAAAATGCAGCATCTGTGACTCAGCACATGTATTGTCTTGCCTTTGTTATAATTTTTAACATAGATACTGTCTTTTATCTCAGGATATAACCAGATTGAATCCAGACAATTTGTAGAATGCAGACAGTAAACATTTATGTAGACAAGGATGTCCCACTTTCCAAATTTCTCCATGATTTATTGTAGAATCCCAAGCATTTCAAATGAATACGTTATTTTTTCTTCTGCTGACATGGGAAGCATCTGACAGATCTGCAGTCTGATATTAGAAAAACAGAGTTCTAGTCAAAATTATATACATTTCCCACCTCCTCCAGTGAACTAGGTCACTCTTTTCTCCAAATTTTAAGGAGGGCACATATTGCATGGAGCACTGGGTGTGGTGCATAAACAATGAATCTTGGATCACTGAACAAATAAAGTAAAAAAATTAAAAAATAAATAAATGAAAGAATGCATTATATGAAAAAATAATGATGGAATTTGGCACTTTGACCCTTAGTTGTATATTATTACATATTTTCTCTCTTAAAGTATAAGTCTTGGGTACCCAACAAGACTGGACTTGCAAGGTTGTGGAAAAGAGTCGAGCTTTGGGGAAGGAAGACCCACAGGCAAATCCTGAATCTTGCTACTTAGTAGATGCAAATCATATTGCATATATTGCAAAACATTGAAGACATTTCCTCTGCTAAGCAGCCCTAAAAGGATATGGTTCTTATAGCATGGAGTATTGATTTATTCTTCAGAAAGATAAAAGCTTTTCCCCTTTCTAAGAACCTATACAAACCAGGTAGTAAATGCAAACATGCCGGGTTTTCAGTTATTGGCACTAGAAAAGAACTTGCCAAAATTCAAATAATGCTGTCCCACCAGGAAACAACATTAGTACTTAAAGCAAAATATTTTCCTTTCTTGCTATCACTCATACCTAAGCCTGCCGGGCCCCTGCATTTTTCCAGGTATTTCAGGGACACCAGCGGTAGGAGGTGAGCAACATGTGTATGGAATGTGGGTGTGGCCAGTGAGCAAAGGTGTCCCCAAATTCAGACATCGCTCTCTTTACCTGATGGACTAGAAGATGCGGCTCTGCTCTTCCATGGATTCGGAAGCAAGGATAATGCCTAGGTATGCCACTCCTGACAGCAAATTTTTCCAGCATATCTGCTTTTTTTTTTTTCAAGTCATACATGTGATTATGGGCCATTTTGATCTATATTTATTGGCACCTTGAACTTTTCAAATGCCTGCACACTTACATACCCACTCTTCATATTTAAAAGTCACATGTTTGTGTTTTTTAAATCAATTGCCCATCTTATTCACACAATCATCTCTAAATGCCTTTTGGACTGGAAAAGTGAAGGTGTAACATCATCGATGACTTGGGGAAGGGTGCAATACAATCCCATCACCATCATCACTGCCATTGTTATAAACACTCGTAAGAGCAGTTACCGTGTGATAAGCATCATAGTTATTGAATTTAATTAATTAATATTATTTTGTTTCCGTGCCAACTTTGAGAAGCAGGTGCTCATGTTATTCCCCATTTGCAGTGGAGGCTACAGGGACTGGAGAGATTAGGTACTTGTCCAGAGGTCATACAGGGAGTACTTGGTCAGACAGATAAGTCAGTTGCATTCATTTCCTCCGGCCTCCAGAACAAAGTACCACCACCCAGGTGGCTTCAAACAACAGAAAGTTATTGTCTCACCGTCCTGGAGGATGAAAGTCCCAGAGCAGGGTGTTGGCAGAACTGTACTCCCCCGGAAGCCTGAGGAAAGGATTCCTCCTTGCCTCTTCCAGCCTCTGGGAGCTGCAGGTGTTTGGCAGCTCTCGGCGGTCCTACCTCCAACCTCCACCTCCATCTTCACGGGGCTTTTGTCCCTCTGTGTCTTCCCGTGCCTTCTCTCTGCGCGTCTGTGGCCCCGGCTCCGCATCTCCCTCTTGTAAAGACACCAGTCGGACTGCATTAAGGTCCGCCCTCTTGACCTCATCCTAATGGGATCAAATCTGCAAAGACAATTTCCAAATAAGATCGCGTCACATTCACAGGCTCTGGGGGTTAAGACGGGCACGCATCTTCCTCTGGTGGGGGTGTTGGGGGCACAGGGCAGTCCAGGATGCACACCCAGTCCTTCTGGGTGCAGAATCCTTTTTTCTCTCTCTCTCTCTCTAATGGGATCTCCTTGAGGCAAATTTCTAAAAGGTTTTGCTCGGGGGAAATGGAAAGACTCTCGAGGGACCCGCTCTGCAGAGAAGGGTGTCCATTTAGGTCCATGCTTGCAGACTTCTTTCACAAGCACTGGGGTTTTTGTTTTATTTTGTTTTGTTTAAGATTTTATTTATTTGACACAGAGAGAGAGAGAGAGAGAGAGAGAGAGAGAGAGAGAGAGAGAGAGAGAGAGTGATCACAAGTAGGCTGAGAGGCAGGCAGAGGGAGAGGGGGAAGCAGGCTCCCTGCCGAGCAGAGAACCCGATGTGGGGCTCGATCCCAGGACCCTGAGATCATGACCTGAGCTGAAGGCAGAGACTTAACCCACTGAACCACCCAGGTGCCCCACAAGCACTGGGTTTTATAGGCACCATTCAAACCCACCACCAGACCCAGACCCGACAGAACAAAGAAAAGTCCGTTCTCGGTTCCGATTTGGGATTCCCGTCCCTCCCAAATGTTCCCACAAGCTCCTTGGCCCCAGGTGGGCCTGGAGCAGGAGAGAGCGAAGACTTCCTCGAGGTGGAGGTGCCGGGCACAGCCTGGGGCCTGCGGCGGGGAGGGAGCTCGGTGGCTGCTCCCTTGCGGGCAGGGGTGAGGCGTGCTGAATCGTCAGCGTCTGAGCGCTGCAGCGGGGACTTCTTCACCTGTCTCAACTCCTCTGGGCACAGATCCCTGCCACTAGACTGCTGGGCTAGCCAGACTGGAATCTTTTTAAAGGTTAGCAAGTTTGTCTGT
The DNA here is from genome assembly GCA_002007465.1 of Ailurus styani. Taxonomy (NCBI): domain Eukaryota; kingdom Metazoa; phylum Chordata; class Mammalia; order Carnivora; family Ailuridae; genus Ailurus; species Ailurus styani. The sequence goes on along the minus strand of LNAC01000015.1, from coordinate 8,783,821 downwards.
TGCCATCTGTCTTTCTCTGTGTGTGCGCGCCGCTTCTGATTCTGTACAATGTGCAAATTTAGAACTTACTTGGAACAATGCTGAGGGAACAAACCTCAGCTCTGGCTTTCAATCACCCCCCGGAACCCCGGGGCACAGGGATTCCTGAGACGCGTGCATCACCGAGCAGCAGGGAACCGTCAGGGAGCACCGTGACGTGAGCAACCGGGGAAAAACTGTACAGCAATAGAAAGCCACTGTGCTCCAAACCCCTCATTTTTCCGTGGATCAAATTGAGGACTACAGAGTTCAAGTGCATGACCCAAGGTCACACAACTGGTTAGAGGCAACGCTGACACGAAGTCTTAGGTCTCTCTGGTTCCCGGTCCGGGACCCTCTTCAATAAACTAACGAATCAGTCCATTTTATAGAACTTTTCCATTTTCAAAGGGCTTTCGAAGAGCATTTCATTTTTTCCTCCCTGCAACATAGTAACAAGAGAATTGATTTGACTCCATTAAGAGTAGCTCAGCATACAGCATATGCCCTTCTTTCAAACCAATCTGGATTTAATTCCACAAGTGTTCTCTCTCAGTTCTTATGTGTTTTTATTTATTCCTCTGTACCTTTGTATTCTGCTCAGGGTTAGCAAAGTTCAGTTTGTTTTCTACTCGATGGATGGCTTGGTTTCTGATAAGTGTTCCATCCTCTCCGATGCTTCTTCAAAGATAATCCGGCGAGAGACCCCAACGCTACGGCCCGAGTGCTTATAACTGGCAGCGGTTGACTTCATTACTTGAGAATATTCCACCTCCGCCTCGGTTTCAACACTCATTTTTCTACCCCTGCTGGTTGTTGCTTTTGCCATTGCTTTGCCAGAAGGTATCAGAAGAAGAACACAGGTGTTGGGTCATATGTACATGGACTTGAACCTGGCTCTGTCGCTTGCCGACCACGTGACTTCTGTGTTCTCATAGGGACGAATAAAACCAAACCATAGAGAATATGCAACCTTTCTTAAAAAGGTACTGAGATGTGTTGTAGGATGACAACGGCTGAGCACCTGGCACATACTAAGAGGTCAGTAAGCACTAGCTCACTCCCCTCTGGGAGCCATACACGGAAGTGCAGATGGACCACGCTCCTTTACCTTGGCTAATGCTTGAGGTTATTCAAATCATAAAAACAATAAAGAAGACACTCAGTGTCTCAACCTTCAGATGAGTGGCTTGACTCCCTGAACTGGAAGGCAGAGCAAAAATCCCAGAGAGATTGCATGATGTGTGAGGGCTTTTGCAGCTCTGATATGATACGAAGCTGGCCGTGTTGCTTGTGAAGGCTTTCTAGAAGAGCCTGAAACCATTCAGACAGTAAGAGGGAGAGCTGAGGGTAGTGGGAGAACTATGTATCACTGGCGAAAAGAAAGCAAGTGTATCTGTTGCACATCCATCGTGGGCCAGGTGTTTCCCACTTGGCTTTCACAAACATTATCTTCTTTAGTCTTCAGAAGAAACCATAAAGTGGGAATTACTATCCCATTTCTCAGATGATGCAATTAAGTAAGGCTCAGCTTGTCTTAGTAACCTGTATGAGTTGTGCAGCTCATTTGTGTTAGAAATGCGAATCCAGGTTTTGCACTCCGTGATGTCTCTTGGGAAGGCTGGCCCCCACCCGTGCAGGTGGGGCTGACATCGAAGGTTTGAATAAAATGATTCAGCAGAGCTAGGGAGGCCCTGTTACCTGAGTGCATTAGTAGATGGCTTCAAAGAATCACCAAAAGAGGGGCACCTGGACCCCCCCCTTGGGCATTGTTTAGAATGATAAGCGACAGGAGTAGAGGTTCACGGGCAAGGAGATTGAAGTCAAGAGGCCAGATGTCCTTGTTGGAGGGCGTGGCCAGATGATGAGCAGAGTAAGTACTGCTGAGATTCACCTCCCTGATTCTCGGAGCAAGCCCAGATAGTAAATGCAGAGAGAATGGGAGCCCATATTTGTAGTCCCTCAGGGCTTATAAACAGCTCCAACTTATTTCCAGGCACTGAATTAAACAAAATGGCACCCATTATTTGGAAATGAGAGAATGAGATTATGCATAATATTTACTGCTTCTTTAAATTACTTAATTTTTTTTTTTACCATCCATGCAATGTATTTCTTTTAAAGACGATCATATTTGGTGGGTTTGCTTCACAAATGACCTGTAAGGCATAGGTATTTAACTCTAAATTTCTTGAAGGTAAAAGAAACGTCATCTCAGGGTTATCTGCTTATACAAAAATCAAATATTTGTGGGGAATTTTGGGAGAGTTATATTCTAACTTGGTAATTTTATTCTTCAAATGACCTACTAAAATATTTTTCTGACACATTCAAAATTGGCAATTTTATGTTTTAGAGGGTTTTTTTAAAAATTTATTTTATTTGACAGAGAGAGAGCACAAGCAGGCGGAGTAGCAGGCAGAGGGAGAGGGAGAAGCAGGCTCCCTGCTGAGTAAGGACCCTGATGCAGGGGTCGTTTACAGGACTCTCGGATCATGACCTGAGCTGAAGGCAGTTGCTTAACCAACTGAGCCACCCAGGTGTCCCTGTTTTAGAGGTCTTGAAGACTGTAAGTGCTAATTTTTTAAAAATATTTTATTTATTCATTTGAGAGAGAGAGACAGAGCACAGCAGGGGGAGGGGCAGAAGGAGAGGGAGAAGCAGACTCCCCGCTGAGCAGGGAACCCGAGGCAGGGCTCCATCCTAGGACTCCAGGATCATGACCTGAACCGAAGGCAGATGCTTAACGGACTGAGCCACCCAGACAGCCCTGTAAGTGCTACTTTTCTTTTTAAATCTGAATTTCTCGAACTGTGGATGTTTTTCTCCTTAAACTTCATGATCAACATGGGAACAAATGCTGGCTTGCTTTTAATTATATCAGACCATTCTCTTAAACAATTGCTAATTTCCTTCCAGCCCAAGCTATTAAGAACTTACACCTGACTTACAGGAATCTTCACCTTTTGTTGGTGGAGCTTGGCTGAAGCCCAAAGAGTGGCCTGAAGCTCTGGGGCCAGTGGGTGTTGGCCCAGCTGAATGGTATCTCTGAGCTTCTTCGTTAGCCGGGTGCCTATTCTCCTCTATCAAGGGAAAAACCGTCTCAAGCACCGAAGTAGGAAAACATTGATTTTTCCTTGCTCTGTTTTTCTTTAATTTCCATTTTATCAAATACCATCTGGAAAACATGGAGAGATATATTGTATGTGAGATATGAACATGTTCGGCATCATCATTAGAATAAAGAGAGAGTTTAAAGCACAGGAAAGGGAAAATTATAGGATGAGCTGGTGGATTTTAACAGGCTAATGATAGGACCATCGGCCAGTTCAGAGTATTCCTGAAAATTGTATGTGTATTCCGCTGTTTTTGCTGCATTAATTGTCAAATTTTAGGATTTATGTATGTACAGTATCGAAAATACAGAAAGATACCACAATAATTAAAGTTTGGTGGATAAGCATTTATACAGCAAATGACTATGTTATAGGCAGTTGGCCTAGAGAGTAATTTTTGCTCATTCCATAACATTGGCTGAGTGTTTCCAAGTTCATATAATTTAACCCAAGTTGCTCCTGGGGACTGGAAGGAAAACAAATGGTTGTTTTTGACATCACCGTGCTATATTATTGAGGTACTTGTCTTTCGCTAGTGAGATCTCTTCCTTTGCAAAAGTACCTCTATAGGGTTTGATAATCAATGCCGACAAATTTTTCAGAAATGGTCTAACTTATGATCGTGATGGTTTGGGGATTCAGGGCAACGAAGATTTAGCTGTCCCCATGCCACCCATTCATCTAGAAGTGGGCGCCTGCAACACTTGGAAAGACCTCATCCTTCTTGGGCTTTGAGCGTTTGTGTCCCTGGGTGTTTGGGGGCTGGCCCTGGACAGCACTCATGGTTATTAGTTCATGGTGTTCTTGGGAGGTGTTTGAAGTCAGCTGGTGCCCTGCTGATGGAGCTGCTGAGTGCAGCATCGCATCGACATAATTTCGTGATGCGTTTGCACGAAGAGCTTTGGTGCTGTTTCCAGGTGAGGTAAGCACTTTTGAAAAGAGCCAGGGGGACAAAGTTATCTGCTGGTGACCCACGTCGCATGGAGCCTTGTGCACTTCTGCTTCCTAGACAGCCATCCTCCTTAGTTTCTCCACCAATGATTCTTTCTAGTGCACACTATGGGTGCTTATTGTCCAATGGTATAGAAATTGGAATAAAGCCAAAGAGACTTTACTTTCCTAAATCATTAATGACATAAACCAGAGAGCTTCCTGCAAACAAGACCTGAAGTATTCTTTACTAAAACAGTGAAGTTTATTGGTCTCATTAAACTAGTTTATTGGTTTCGTTCATCTAGGGACACTCTAGGTTTAAGCGGATGTCTCAGTATTCATTAGTAAGAATAATAATGTTTTCCCCACTGCTCCTTCAATTAAGATTCTTAAGATTTGTATTCATAGGGAAGAAACAGTTTCCTTTTGATAGCGATACTCATGTTGGACTGAGAGTGATTGCTGTCCTACTATTTGAGGTTGATTCTGGACTAGAACCCTTAGGGCTGGTGGAAGAATCAATCCTCTCTTCTCTGTGCAGGAGAAAGGTCTCTTCTGTATCTTTTTAGCTTTGTGGGCGCCCATGAAGCCAGTAACCCAGTTCTACCATGTCCTGGGTCACTATGAGAAAGTTTCAAATTGCTCTGGGCCTTGGCCTCCTGTACAAGTTTAGTGCCTTTCTCTCCTATCTGAGGCGAAGATTCAGTGAGAATGGGAATGGAAAAGTCTGGCACAGTGTGTCAGCACATAAGTGGTAATCTATTCATGTTAGTTCTCCTTTTCCTTTAAGAAATAGTCCATGTGACTATCCTTGAGGGCCAATAAGAAGCGGCCTCTCCCAGGGGAGCCCAATTCATCATAGACCCACCTGACAGATGTGTGCTTACAGGTATCCGCACCTGGAAGTTTCCTCATTACCCACCATGCACTTTGGCATCTTGGTGGATTACCCTTTGAGGGATGGATGAAGACTGCAGTATGGTTCTGCAGTAGCCACTGCTTCTCTCTGGGGGGTGATTAAACTTCAGTGCCCCATTGAGGCCGAGCTTGGGCATATTAGCTTGTTGGCCAATGACACAAGAAGGGAATGGTGTCCCTCTGGCAGAAGCCTGGTGAGCCGGTCGGCGTGTTGCCACACTCTTTCCTCTGCCACATACACAGGTCCAATTCCAGTCTGGGCCAGCCTGAGTTCCACACTGAGGGTCCCACTGCTCAGAATTCCCTGCCCCCCACAGATTCACACCAGACAGGCAGTAGAGGTGGTAATAATCCTTGGTGGTTGTAAACCCCTGCGGTTTGGGGGTTGTTTGTTAGCCAGTATAATCTAGATTTACCGACTGATGCAGGTCATGGTGATGGGTTTTAGGCCTTTAAGATATTGCATGAAAATTGAAGTCATGTTGGGAAGAGCAGTCATTCCAGGCTCACCACCGGATATCCTCGAGTGGGGTAGGACTGAGATCCAGAGAACAGCACTCGGAGTGGCTGTGGCATTTTAAGGGGACATAAGGGACAGAGGTGATGAAAGGACTGGGACGGGCTTTGCCAGCTTCTGCCAATGGCCCTTTGCCAACCCTGCCCATGACCCAGGAGGGCGGAGGCTGCAGTGAGCACCTGGAACAGAGCTAAGAGGGACCAGGAAGCACAGATCCCCAAAAGGCTCTGGTGGGACGAAGTAAATAGTTCATGTGTTTAACTTTTAGTTTTAATGAAAACAAAGTCTTAGTCTATGTTTCTCAAACGTTAGCATCATAATCACCCAGAGGGACTGTAAAACACGGGTAGCTGGGCCCCACCGCCATACTTTGAGGAGGTCCAAGGCGGGGGGCCCAATACTTTGCATTTCTCACAAGTTCCCAGGTGATGCCCATGCTGCTGGTGCAGGGACGAAGCTTTGAGAACTTAGTCTGCCTTAGTCCCACAAGGCAAACGAGGGATCCCTTCTTCCAAGTGAGAAAAAGAGACCGCTGAGGGGGTAATGGCCACCTTGCTCAGAGTCCGGCTTCTTCCCTAGCTGACAGGTGGATGAGCTGGCCCACTGTGTCTCCTGCCCGGGAGTCGATCCTCCAGAGGACACATTCGGGCATTCTGAAGTGTCCCTTCCACATTAGTGAAGGATGCGTCTCAGTGTCACATTCAGAAGTGTGATGAAGGGGATGAGGAGGTGACTGGCTCAAGCATTGGATATTTTAGGTGTCCCATTCAAACAGAGAGCTGGGGAAGGGGGACCATTTTTTCCCATTCCTGGGCCACCCGACACACAGAGCCCCCAAAGTGGGGAGTGTGAAAAGCCATCCTGTTATGGAGCCCAGTGGAAGTATTAGGAATACTGAAGAGGAATGTGTGTAAACAGAAGCGAGATTAAATGAATTCTACATTCCAGAAGGGTGAAAATGCCATGAAGGCTTCTCTCTCATTTCAGCAAGGAAAGAAATCACAGAATCTGTGAAAATATTTAGGTAGCTTAACATGGCTATTGCAGGAGTGCAGGTTTTCCCATTTGTGGTTTGGGAACCAGAGAGGAAAAATGATCCAAGCTTTCACATAGTCATTAAGAGGCACCCGGAAACAGGAAATGAACTACCTATTAAAAAACAGAATTATGTCAAAATAATTTTAGAATTGTAAAGCTAATTCAGAATTTCCCAAGACAAGGTTAACTTTGGAATATACCATATGCAGTGATTTTAAAAGTTGCATAGCTTCTTTAAAAAAGGATGAAATAACTAGAAAAATATATATGGTTACTAAGCACATTTATTCTTGTGGGAATGACAAGACTATGCCAGATAAGGAAAATTCTCACTCCTGAACTAAATCTAATTCTTTTTACAAGTGAAGGATGGTTTTGCCTCTCTTCTTCAAGTAGTAACTTCCATCTCGTGTCCCCTCTGACTCTTGGGATGTTTTGCCAGCATTAGATTTCTGTAAACCTAGTAGAAATGATAATAGGAATGGGACTTCCAGGAAAATGAAACGTAAAGGGGACTTCTATGTAAATAAAATGAGCAAACAATGTCCCTGGAAAGTAGCATAAACTCTTGCAGGCAAGAGGCTTCCACTGTTCTACACATTGGACTAAAGTAACTTTCCTCATGTTGACAAGCCATCCCAGTGAGGATGAGGAGCCCCTCGGTGCAAGAAACCAAACGTGGGACAATATTCGTGTAAAATGGTGTGTCCCCTCGACAGAGGGAAAACACTCAAGAGTGCTAGGATAGAGGAAGCGGACAAGCATAGGGAGGAATTACCCAGCATTGGGGGCACCCCCTTTCCAGAGAGGGTGGATGAAACTCTCACCAGAGATCTCATGAATCTCGGTGGCTGAGGTAAATAAAAAGAGAGGTCGAATAATCGGTTTCCTGGGTTTCTAGTTGGATTAGTTAGGATTATACAAAGTCACATTATAGGCTTTTGTGGTCCTAGTTACCTTTACCTTTCGGGGCCACTTCATGAATAAAAAAACGATTAAAAATGATAATTTATAACAGTTGGAATAAAGACAAAATACTAGTAGATTCCTTATTATATGGTTATTATTATAGATGGCCGTCATGATCATATTCCATTTCTTCTTCCGATTTTAAAATGAAATTAAAACAGTTTTGTGGGGGTCTAAAAGTGTGGTGGGCTCTGGCATGGCACACATCCTGTCTAATTGGTAAATTCATTCACTCCCAGACTGTGTTTTATTGCAATAAAAAAAAAATCCTCAGTAACATCTGGCTTATTAGCACATAGTCGGCACATAGGAGAAGGAGAGATATGTGAAGCAGAGCCCCAGCCAACCCACAGATACACGCATGAGTGCCGCCATGTCTGGCCTAAGTCAGCAAGATCCCACTGACGTAAGAGAAATCAATGTTGTTTTGTGCCCCTGGATTTTGGGTTGATTTGTTATACAGCAAGAGATAAATGACTCAGAGAGCCATAGCTGCTGTTTATTGAGTTTAGATTTTTGGTTTGTATGTATGTTGTTCAGAATGCTGTGTAAAGGCCCTGGAAGATTTCAAGCAGGGGAGAGGATGCTCTGATTTCCTTTTGACCAAGTTCACTTTGGCTGTGGAGGAAAGATCAGAGGGAATCCACGGTGGAGTAGGAGGCCATTGGAATAGTCCAGATGAGAAAAGATGACACGATGGCAGTTAGGCCTGGCGGGAGGGATGGACATGGAGGTGGAGAGAAGGGTATGGGGTGCATGCCCCATTCAAATTCTGCCTGAGGTCTGTGCTGCTCTGTTCTGTGAAGGGTGTGAAAGGACACCAGGAATTAGAAGATCATGCTATCCCTCAGTTGACAGAATGAGAGGTAGGTTGTCTCTGGAGACAGGACTGGTGAGTTCATTAGTGACTTTTCTGATCCTATCCAGAAAATCCTGCTAAATGTTCCTAAACTCACTGAGGGCCAGATCCAACTTTGGAAATATGTTTATGGGAATCAAAAATGATGGCAGAAGCAGATGGCTGTGAAGACTGCTATGGTGTGACATGCTGTGGCTTATATTTTAACAGGATGGTAACTGAGTTTTTTGAGTTTGTCTGGTCTAGGCCCTCCTCAAAATTCTCCATCCATCTCTCTGTCTTTCCTCCATTTCTATAATTTGCAACCATTTGCTTTTCGTCCAAGGAAATCTACTTTCAGAAAAAGTGAGAGATCTTGAAGGGGCTGCTTGTTTATTTTTAGTTTAGCCAAAGAAATGCTCCCACATGACCACAACCTGGTGACACTTTGCAATGTCATGCAACGGGAACGTGCCACTTCTTTATGAAATTCAAAGCAACGTTTCACAAATGGATTCTTAATTCATTTCCTAGAGGCATGAGGGTTTGCTCTGGTTAGCTTTCTTGTTCTGAGGAGTGAAAAGAGGTATAATGTGGGAAAGCAAACACATTTGAGACAGAATTGAAAAAAGCTTTTCAATCCTCTTCATTCCTAGTTTTCGTACACTCCCTCTCTAGATCATGCCAATACAGAAGAGATTTATTATACATGTTTTAAATCTACAAGCTTTCCAATACCTGGGAGAGATATTGATCTTTCCTAAGTGATTTTTCACATTTTCCTTGTCCATTAACATTAGTAAGAAATGTTAACAATAAAGCCAAAATAACAATGCATTTCATTCATACCAGATCACTTGAACAAAATGATTTTTTTGTAGAAAGTTTTCATTTTATTGGACATTATTTATTTGTGGATCAAAAGAAAATTAAACTATCCAGAATAGTATATAAGAGGGAAATCTATCTTAGTGTGGTTGAGGCAGAAAAATAAAGATTCTGAAGAAAACCAGTGACAGTCTCTTAACATTGAATGTAATGTAATGTTATTTCTAGTTTTATTATATTTATATTTTGGTGCATTTTATACTTGGTCTTTATATTCAGAATTATTTATATTTCATTCTAATGTTAATGTTAGTTTGAGATTACTTGAGTGATATTTACATTTGTCTGTTGATACAAATGGGAATAGATGTATTTATTTTGAGGGTAGGACCTGAAAAATTGGCAGTTATTTCTTCTGTCTTTTTTCTCATAAACAGTTCTAGTCTTTGAAACTTTTGTGTGTTTTGGCATCATTCAACTCTCCTCCGTGCCTTATTCCTTATTAAGAAACTCAGCCCTTAATTAGCTTGCTGTCCCTTCATTGGAAACTCGTTCCATGTGATAACTCTTTGTTGCTTATAGAACGGTTGGTGCAGGCTTGTGTGGGTTTCCATAACACAAAAGCCAGATGGATTTTTTAAAACAGATAAATTTAGTCTTGAATAGAGAACTGTGAAATTTTTTTTTAAGAGAAAAGAAACATTTAAAAAACACAACACAACACAAAACAAAAAAATCTTGGTAGTGATAAAACCAACGAGAAGTCACAGATTCTCAAATATAGGGTAAAGCAAAACTTTTTTCCAATTCTAGCCCCTCCTTCTCGTTCTCCTCCTCCTTCTACTCTTTAATTTGTTTTGGACTCAAGAATTGAAAAGTTCTGTTCCCAGTTAAAAACGGATCACATTTGGGTCTGAGAGGGAGTCAGCTGCCTCATGCATGATACCAGTAGAAGACAGAAGGCTGTGGATAGACTCAGAGTCCTTTTGATAACCAATACCACTCTCTGTGTGCTAATTTGCAGAATGGGGAAAATATTGGCAGGTTGCCTTCAGAATCCCTTGGAAGAAAAGCATTAGAAATATGAAAACATCAAAATTCTGTCCAAAGTGCTTATCTTATATAACAAATTTATTGGGGAGTCTCAACATGTTAAGTATAAAAATGAAACTGTTTTATACGTATCCAGCAACAGCCTCTTCCACTAGGATATGTTGACCTACCTTTCCTGCTGGGAAGGAACTCCCTTAACAGCAACTTGGCCAGCTCCTCTAACTTCCCTGTCACTTTTGGTTATTAGAACAGCCCATTTTGTTATTTAAGACTTGGTCCTATTTATTTTGATATTTCAGTCTCAAACCGGATTCAAAGCTGTGTCCTCCCAAACCCCCTCCCCACTCAGTGTTCTCTCTCTTCCATTCTGTGGCTCCAGTGGCTTGAACGTTGGCCATCTGTTCTTCACGTACTTACCTCCTTCCTCCTCCCTTTGAACTCCTTCCTTGAGACTTCAGAAGCCTCTTGGAGCCTCACTGGCTCTATGTGGCACAGTCAGCAGGGAACGAGCCAATGGGGTGGAATGTGTAGTGACAGGAAGTTGTTCCAGTCTAGCTCTCCTTCACTCTGCTCCTTCATGATGTTGCGTTCTCTTTTCATGAGTCAGTCTCCATGGAAGGGATGTATTTGTGAGTGTGTGTGTGTTTGTTGTGTTTTGAGGGACAGTGTTCAGCTTTACCCTGGCTCCTTCTATCACTGAGAAAGCCCACCTCCACCCCAGACGGTCAACTTGCCTCTTGGGCTTGAGCAATGATGAATATCTCTGACCCCTTGTCTGGGCCCGCATCACTTTGTCCAGTGGTTATCCTAAATGGCTCCACGGCCCCTCTCCCACCACCATCTATGTTGCTTCACATAGAGTTCTGGGGGCTACTGGAATCCTCTTCTGTGTCCCCATGTCCACAGAGACTTCAGGTGGAATGGGGCTGCCCACATCTCATTTCCAGGCATACAACATGGCAAGCCCTGCTTAAAATAGCTACTAACCTAGACTAACTCCCTTGAAAAATTTCTGGTCTCTAAGAGTACACTATTCTCTATTTTCAAATATATCTCCCCCGTCCAAAAAAGTCTCCGGGTGATATGTATCAAATACACACTCTTCTCCCCTCCTGCCTTGCCAGTGTTAGGAAATGGAAAGAACAGCATGTCATGCTCCTTATTTCCTTGTCCTCTCAGTAACTCTCAAGGCCCCATTCCCGTAGCTGAGAGGACCATCAGGTCTGCAGCCCAGCATGCATCCAGTCTCCCTTTCACAGAGTCCCCTTCAGTATTTATTCAGTTTCTTGGAGACGGCCTAACTCGGCTTTGGGAGAGAGAGAGACACTCTTCATAACCACAGAGAAATGAGAGATAGGATTTTCTTAGTTCACGTGGGTATCACCAAAGGCTGGATACTACCCTCCAATTTCGTTATCTTCTTAATTTGACTGGGGACAGTTCAGAGTTGGAGCCTCTAGAAGACATGCTGGGAAAGTACTTGTCACTCGTAGATCGAAGCTCAGCTTTGGGTCTTGGCCCTGGTTCTGGGACAGCAGGAAACATCCTACTCAATATCCTATTATATTAGTGTCACACACTATGATTTATTTTCTTCCCTTGAACTCACCAAATTCTTCCTGTCTTCTTATCCCATGCTGATTCTGACTGAGGTTGTGAGTTAGCCATTTCCCAGGCTCACAGTTGAGGCACCTAACCCTGGCCAGTCATCCCAAAGGCCATAGCAGGATGTAAGGGAAAGGAGAGTCCTAACCTAGGTCTGAACCTTGACCGTGGGTGAGTGGCTGACCACCTGAGACCATAATCTCTCTGGTTATTTAGAAATCTGTTCTTCATTTCCAGAAAAATGGTTTGGAATAGATTAATCATTTCAAACTTCTTTTGAATAACAGAGCTTGTTTTTCGAACGGGCTGGTGAAATTTAGATCCTCCTTCATTCCCAGCTAGACTCCTTAAGGCATTTACATGAGTTATGGGGACTCCGTGGTACAAAATTTGAGACCTACAGAAGTAGGATATTATGTTGTTCTCTTTCCAACTTCAAGATTATTTTGCACGTGACTGCCTCTGGGAAAACAGAGCCTGCGATTAGCACACAACTTCATGTTTCTGTTTATCCGAATCCATAAGTGTCAGTGTCATACTGGGCTTATGATCAGTGAGACCATCTCCCTGTGCATTGTCAAATTATTATGAAAGCTCGCAGAAGTCAAAGCTTATAGATACTTATGTCTGTTGCTTTTTTTTTTTTTTGCCAAGTTAACACTTTGAAAACTGCTGCTTTCGTAGCTAGAGCAAGCATTTCCCGTGAGTTGGACACTGGTCTCTTGACAGGTGATCTGAAACAAAGGGCATCAGGGCCAAAGACATTTTTAAAATGTAGTATCCATGTCCTCCTCTTGGAGATTCACCAAGGGCTCAGAGCAGTTATGTCGCAAAGCAACGTGGATAATTTTATTTAACTCAGTTGACTACAGAACCCATTGTTTCCCCATATAATATTTATTAACATCCCATAGAAATTGTGTTCCCCTGAATACCTTTTCCAAATAATTGCCTTCTAGTAGAGATCAATGCACTTTGCTGTAAAGGGCCAGATGAGAAATATTTTAGGTTTTGTGGGTTTCACAGACTCTGTTGCAACTGCTCAACTCTGGCAGAGCAGCACAAAACCAGCCGTAGTCAGTATCTAAACAAATGGGGGTGGCCGTGCTCCAATAAATCATTTGTAAAAATAGTGACACAGATCTGGCCTGTGGGCTGTGGCTTGCTGACCCCAATTCCTCCATTAAACTAGTGAGATGTATTCAGATGAGTGAAGGTATAATCACAATTAGTGAAATCATAGCTTAATTCTTTTGTGATTAATCCCTAGAGTTTTGCTAATAACTTCTGGAGACTAAGCCACTGAGGATATCAGTCTTCCCCGATCATCTTGAGATTTGGAGCAGGCTAAATGACTCATTTCATGCGGCTTACTTTACCAGATATTTATCTAGCTGTGAAATCTCTGCCCAGCTAATGATCTGTGTTGCTTACTATCAGCTAGTTTCACTACGACGAAAGACAGGCAGCAAATTAGAAATGTAGCTACGACTTCAGTGTCAACTTAGTTATTGTACCTGAAATGAGCCATCCATATTTTTCAAGCTCACAGAAGAAAAATGTCACACATATAATCAGAGGCATTTAGTTGATCTTGGCCATTTCTTTAATAGTTTCCTATAGTTAAATACTATATTAGTAACCTATTGTTACATAACAAATTACTTTAAAAACTGGGTGATTAAAATAGCAAATATTTATAATTTCAGAGTTAGTGTGGATCAGGAATCTCAGCGACTCAGCTCAGTTTTCTGGCTCTGGGTCTCTGACAAAGCTGCCATTAAGGTGTTGTCTGGGGCTGTGGTCTCACCTGAAGATTCAACTGGGGGAGAATCTGCTTCCAAGCTCATTCACACGGCAGACCACAGGTCCTTGAAACATCACTTTACATATGGCCCTCTCTGAGGGGCTGTTCATAACCTATCAGCTGGATTCCCCCAGAGGGAAGACCAAGAGACAGAGAGAGAGAGAGAGAGAGAGAGAGAGAGAGAGAGAGGGCGCAACCCAGAAACCAGAGTTTTTCTGTAGCATGAGCTGGGGAGTGACAAACTACCACTTTTGCTATATTCAGCTTGTTAAAAATATGTCACTGGATTCAGCCCCATTCAAAGCATGGGACTCTACATATGTGCGACCAGCAGGAGGCAGAGACCATTGGAAGCCATCTCAGAAGCTGCCTACCTCATACACTACATTCACCTAAGGGATTTTTGTTATTTCTCTGCCCAGTCTTGAGTAACAGAGGAAGATGTCACCGCCATAGGAAAAGCATTGGCAGATGTCCTTATGACAGCCTAAGATGAGGGGACAGAGAAGGACTGCACGTGTGCACGTGCAAGGTGATGGCAGGGCCTGGGGAGGGAGAAAAGAAAGACATGGTGAGAGGTTATGGAGGTATTTTTCTAGAGCAATATGTTCTCACTTGAAAGAGAAGGAGCAGAATAAATGCTGCCTGGTAGAGACCTGGCCACTTGACTCCTTCAAATACTCCTTCCCGTTTCTGCTATATCACAAGCATGCCTCCCACCCCTTTCCTGCTCATTTCTCAGTTCTTTGGGTTAAAAGGCACCCGAAGGACCACAGACCCCATTCTCTAATCACCCACACATATTTATCACTCAGTAAATATGATCTGTTATTACAAAAATCATTGGATGAAGTTTTGTAATTTTGGTCATCCAGCTGACCAAAAAAGAAAAGGAAAAATATCAGCAAATCAACTCCATGCTAGGTACCAAAGAGGAGACAATTATATAATATATCTCCTGCTTTTGAAGATCTTTTATTTCAATTATGGAATCAAGATAAACATATGGAGACAGTTAGGTTAAAATTAAAGATTTAAATAACAGTTCAAAGTAACAATAGAAGGAATATCATAAGGCAGCGTGTGATTAATTACCAGCTGAATTATATACAATCCATTACCATTGGAATTCAAGGGAGAGAGGCTGATCATTGTGACCATATTGTGAATCAAATGAGGAAGATTTGGAGAGGGAAAGGAAAGGAAGGGCATTCATTCCAGGTGGATAGAATAGCAGGAGTAAAAATAAGATGGCGAGGCAGGTGTTATGGGGGAACAATGAGTTAACCAGTTTGGAGAGTGGGTTTTTGGAGGCGAGGAGTCTGAGATGAGGTAAATGGTAAGTCAGACAGCCACGCAGGAACAGGTTGAGTTTAATTATCTAACCTGTGCTCGGTCCCCGAGGCAGATGGCTTGCCAACAAACTTGCATGAATTACCTTCTATTAGAATTTTTAAAAAGGGGTAAGTTCCAGGTTGATTCACTGAACATCTTGGGCTCACAATCCGTGCCTGTCTTTTAATAGCAAGCGGTGGCAAATGGAAGCAGTACCTGTGCTTTGTCTCCATAGCAGCGACTCAGAAAAGCCTTGATAGCACCCAGCTGAGAGAGACAGAGCCATTGTCACACCCCCCTCCCACACACACACCGGAAGATGAGGAGGCCCTAAAGACAAGCATGGCTGTCGTTTCAAGAGCCTGCTGGGATCGGGGAACTTGGTGTCCTCAGCACCAGGAGATCCTGGCTGAGGGAGAGTTGCAAGTTCTCAGCATATCATTGATGGCAAGTCAGACACACCTCACACTCCACCAGCTCAAAGCCAAAGAGAGCTTGGCGTGAGGGAAAAAGTTCCCAGAACCTTCAGAAGAGGCCTCAGGAAATCCCTACTGATGTGGAATCTCATTCAGCGCCCCCCAAACTTCCTACCTGTTCCTTCACCTTTTGAAATCCTGTGTGGTCCTCTAAAAAGGAGAGATAACAGTATTACCTACGTCATCCATAGGGTCGTTTTGAGAATCCAGTGAGTTCCGCATGCAAAAGGTTTACAGAGTGCCTTTTAAAAAGTTCTCAATAACTGTTAGGAACTGCGATTCTTGGGGTTGTTTTTCTATCCTTCTGGGCCTTTCCATATCTTCGATTGTCACAAAGCACATAACAAAGAAGTGGTGGTAAAATTGTTTTCTCTGGGCGCCTGGGTGGCTCAGTGGGTTAAAGCCTCTGCTTTCAGCTCAGGTCATGATCTCAGCGTCCTGGGATCGAGGCCCGCATCGGGCTCCCTGCTCAGCAGGGAGCCTGCTTCCTCCTCTCTCTGTCTCTCTGCCTGCCTCTCTGCCTACTTGTAATCTCTCTCTCTCTCTGTCAAATAAATAAATAAAATCTTTAAAAAAAAAAAATTGTTTTCTCTTAGATGGAGTTCATTCTGAAAGGCTTGGAAGGACCCAAAGAGGGTTGACCCTTGAATGTCTCTGGGTCTTACAATGTTGGAAAACTTTTGTCTCCCGTGCCCCCTCACCCCTCTCTCCCTGCCTTCTTCTGTCGTCACCAAAATAAATTTTGAGTGTTATCCCTGTGCCAGGCACTTTGTTCAACATTTCTAGCATTTCTAGGCTCTGGACATGCAGACTTGAACCAGGCCAACAATGAATTCTTGGTTTCTGAGAGGTACATGATCATGGGCAGGTGTGAATTCAGAAGAAGTGAATTAGTGGGGTCTCTCAGCAGATAGACAAAGATGGTTTCACTTTAAGAAGGAAGAAGATGAAAATATGTGGCCAGTGTGTACACTGTGGAAGTAAATTCCAGTAGTGTGTCTGGAGTGGCAGGGGCAGCTGCAGGAGCATGGAGGTGGCTGGCTGGCTGGCTGGACCAAGGCCCCCTGACACAGGGCAGACAGGCAGACAACAAACAGCACCTCGGGGTCACAGCCAGGGACCTTATTTCTGCACCTGGTCGGGCCTCCCAACCCCTCTGGCTGCTAAGTTGCAGGGAGGGAGAGTGCCATGATGAGAATGGGACCCATCTTCTTCTAATTATTATTCTATGGTATCATGGGCATGACTCCCATTTAATGTATTCTGACTGGCAACAATGTGCTAAGTGTTCTGCAGACCACAGAATGAAGCATGGATGTTGGCTGTTATGCAAAGGACTGAAATCTTAATTCTATAGACACAAGATCCTCAGAAAGCAAAGGGAAGCCTCAGAAGGCCCAAGGGTAAATGGTGGAATGGTAGCAACTCAGTCTCAAACTGGGTGGTCTTGACCTCAGGCTCTGTCCAGAGGACCCTCTCCCAGGGTGTCCCAAAGGACACCAATTTCTTTTTTTTCCTTTTTAGATTATTTATTTACTTGACAGAGAAATAGAGAGGGCGCACAAGCAGGGGGAGCGGCAGGCAGAGGGAGTGGGAGAAGCAGGCTTCCTGAGGGGCAGGCCCGATCCCAGGACCCTGGGATCATGACTTAAGCTGAAAGCAGGTGCTTTACGAACTGAGCCACCCAGGCGCCCAAGAACACCAATTTCCAACACCTCAAGAAAGTCTTCAAATGAATGAGCAGTCAGAAACTACCTGGAAGAGTTTAAGAAGTTAATTTGTTTCAGATATCCAGGATAGGCAGACTACAGCAAAAAGGGACCCCACAACAAAGTATGACCAATAATAACTGGAAACATCTCATTCCCTGTTTTGCTAATCAAGTGCCTAGGAGTCTAACAGCTGACATGAGCTCAGTCCAGACTTTCCCCCACATTTTTGGCATCCCAAATAAGCAACAAGTGTCATCAAATATATGAAATGGGAGGAATTCCAGAGGAACCAAATCACTGCTCTCTAAATAGATGGGGAGAGGATGTAGTGAGGGGTCAGAAGTGGAGAGGACAGGCACAGGAAACCTTTGTGGTGTCATTTCTGTCCCAGAACAGGATGCCGGAAGGAGAGGGGTCAAAGCAAAGGGAAGTCTAGCATCACAGTACAAAACCTTATCAGGGCTGATTGGATTTTAATTGTTTCATTCTTTAGAGCAAGTGCTGCATGATCACTTAGCCATTGACTTTCTATTGTGTTAAATTTTTTAAAGTTTATTTTTAATTTGATGTCAATAAATGAAAGGTTGAACAAACAAAGGTAGAGGTGGGGGTGAAGTGGAGGAAGCTCTTGTTAAAGTTAAATGCTCCAAAACAGCTACCAAAACCTGAGGGACAGCTGTGTAGGGCTCTCCAGCTAGTTCTCCCCCCTGGGCATCTGACTTCTGATTCAGAGCCCCAGTGTCTGGATTTGGCCCTCCTCAGATTCTCTGGGCCTCCAGTCTTGCCAAGTCATCTTCCCCAGAGGAGTTTATTTGATAAACTCTGGCCCCTGTCTGGTGATACATAAAGAAGAAGGACCCTTCAGGCCACCAAAAAGAGGGAGTCAAAACTCCCAGCATTCCCTGGCCTGCCTGAGGTTCCCTTCACCTCTGATGCTTAGCACCAGGGGATAATTGATAGCATCAACCTCTCGAATCTACGAAAAAGCCACAGAATGACATATCCCTTTAGGAAATGAATTTCCATGGAAGATCCCAGTCTCTACCAACTAGGCAGGAACAGCTTATGGCTTAGGCAAGACCACCCAGGGTCCTGTGACTCCATGGGCAAGAGTGCTGGGGACGAGGAAGAAGAGTTCATAAACGTGACCTTGGAACATGGAAGGCTCTCAGCATCTGAAAGTTCCCTCCAGGTAATGCAGCATAGTGTTCCAAATCCTTCCAGTAGCACCCAAACTCAATCTGCGGTGTTCAGGAGGGACCCCCCCACCCACCATTGTCCTGACCGTTGGCATTCGAGTTGTCAAGCTGTAGTCCCGAGAACCTACTCTAAACCACCCCCCACTTCTTCATGGAGCACAGGAAAGTCCACTTCAGGTCTGTCCAGTCCTCATGCTCTCCCGTCTCTTCTGGACTACCTTAAGACCAGGATGACAAAGAGTTGAGTGCAAGTATGACACAAGATGGGAAACCATGGGCTCAATGTAATGGGTGGGAGCCCCACCTCCTCTCACAGGAAAAAAGATCTAACCACCCCAGCTTCAGAAGTGGAGCATGGCCATTTTCTCTAAGAAAGATAAGGGTATCTGGACTGTCTTTGGAAAATTTGTCTGTTGTATCCTCAACTCTCAGATTGGTTGATGGCAAAGATTTGAGAAGGGAAAATGTCATTTATTCTTTCAGTAAATACCTATTGGATACCTAGTGAGGGCCAGGAACTCTGCTAGATGCTGGGAATGCAAGAGTCAAGAAGACAGACATTTATCAGCCCCTCTGGATACAACACAATAAACCAACAGAATAATTTCACACTGGGATAAGTGCCATGAAGGTAACCGCAAGGAACTGAGGCCCAGGGAGGTAATCCTTTAGCTAGGTGGTCAAGTCCTTTTTGAAGAGTTGACATTTAACTTGAAAAAGATGAAAAGGAATGTTCTAGGCAAAATAAATAAATAAATAAATAAAGGGAAGGATAGGAGAGAGCATTGCAGGGAGAGCAAACAGCATGATCATTGATTGCCCGAAAGTGAGGAAGAGCTTGTGTTCCAGGAACTGAATGAAAGAAGCCCAGTGGAGGGGGCTTCTGACCCCAGGGGAAGAGGCCAGATCAAAGATGGATTTAAAAGACAGAGTGAGAAGTTCACTTTTTATTCTTCATGAGGTGAGAAGTTACTAAAGAATTGTGATTAGGGCTTATTAAATGGATAAAGGGAAGTGATGTGATACAACTAATATCTCTTCATTTGTGCTTCTTTGTTGAGAATAGATTGGAAGGGTGAGGGGAGAAGTAGAAAAAACAGCTGGAATTATCCAGGTGGGGAGGGAGGGGGAGCCTGGGTGAGTGCTTGGCTGTGGATTGGAGAGAAGTGATATAACTGGTTTAAATCAACCAGGTGCTTGATCCAAATAATGCCAAATTCATTTTACTGTTATCTCTTCAT
Source organism: Ailurus styani (assembly GCA_002007465.1). Lineage (NCBI taxonomy): Eukaryota > Metazoa > Chordata > Mammalia > Carnivora > Ailuridae > Ailurus > Ailurus styani. The sequence goes on along the minus strand of LNAC01000015.1, from coordinate 8,764,218 downwards.
GTATTACATTCAGAACATTTCTGTATAAAACCACATAAGAAAATAAGAGGGGAATAAACAATTAAGGGGTAAAATTTGATAAAGAGTAAAACTCTATGCCAGTTGAATTTCCAAATATTTTCCTGAAATCCATCAAGATTTTTTTTTACGGAGTAACTCTTGTATGTAGGAACATCTCTGGACTGAAACAATCAGTATTTGTGTTTGGGGAGGTGCTGCTTCAGTCAAAATGGCCAACAGACTATGCAGCAATCTGAGGTTTAAGTCAACCAAATGTGGAGAAAATCTGGAGCCCTGGTGTGGACATCTTTCCAAAATGCTACTAGTTTAATTGCTAATTGATTTACAAATGACATTGTCTGTTATGGTAGTTTAAAAGGATCATCATTTTAAAACATCTGCCAAATTTTAAATGCTATTTTTAATGAAAGTACAAAGAGAGTTGAATCTATGATCATGAAGTTGTCCAATTCACATATCTGAATGAAGACAGGGGAAGACTTTTAGGGACAACTGATGGACCACACCTGACCTTGGTTCTTGTACTGTTTGCTCTTCTCAACCTCACTCTCCATCTAATCTGGTCTCTCCAACTCTCGTCACAAAGACATGCAGAATATTATTACAAAATGTCGCCACAGATCCTTTAGTTATCTTGAAAACATTACTGGCAATATCGAAGACTTTTATAAATATCTTCCATAATGTGTGCTTTGCCTGGAAAGCAGAGTTGTCTTTGATCAAAGTTCGAAATGCTTAATAAGGTGGAACAGAACACAAAGCATACTTTTCTAAATCAGAAATTTTAAAATCTAAGAAAGTCTACTGGTTCATGTTTCTAGATATTTTTCGATGTCAGTCTTTCTTTACTTCGTTGAGATATCCAGACCGAAGCTTTAAGTTACTATATCCAAATTTTATGGCTCCATTCTTTCAAAGATTGATTCATTCATTTGAGAGAGGAGGGGGAGGAGCAGAGGGAGAGACTCTTCAAGCAGACTCCCTGCTGAGCATGCGGCCCGGCACCGAGCTGGACCTCAGGACACATGAAACATGACCTGAGCCTAAACCAAGAGTCAGAGACTTAACCAACTGAACTACTCAGTGCCCCGGCTCCATGTTTTTTATGACACTATGGTTCATGTTTCTACTTATATTATCATCATCATGGCTAATGAATTAGTGACTCCTTTTTTTTTTCAGCTTTAACATAGAATAATCTAGCACTTCCTAATAGCCAAGGAGCTCTTTTCCCCCCTGAAACAGAATCTTAATGGTTCTGTTAGTTTTCATCCTTGTTGGTTAAAACTTTCATTATAGGTCTCCTGATAGGATGCTGAGAAGCCAAGGAATTGTTTGCCTTTGTCAGGTGTCCACCCTCTGTCCAATCCGCCGAGGCCAAGATGTCGTAGAGAACCATGGCCAAAGAATGAGTAAGGAATCTCCTAGGGCAGCCTTGCTTAGCAGGGGCTATCGACAGGAGTCCTTAGAAGAATTTGTTGTTGTAATAGGTATTGGAAGTCTTGGCCCGTGCCATGGATGATCTAAGAGTCATTTATTGCAAAATAACCTCTGACACTTGTTTTTTCATTGGCACGGACACTGAAGATAGCAGTACGATGAAGCTCCAGGGACTGAAAGGATCAACGAGTTGATAATAAAAAATTCAAATTAAGAATTTACACGACTGTCTTATAAATAATCTTAGGCAAAGTAGTCTTGACGTAAGTTTTGCTGATTAATATTGTTTCATGGAGAGATTACTGGTGTAGGAATCAGGAGACGTGGTTGTTTTTGGCTCTGAGACTCTCTGTGTGATCTTGGGAAAAACCCTTCAGTTTTCTGGCCCCCAGGGTCTTCTTTAGTCTATAAAATGAGTGTTGTAATGGATTAGTTCTACCTCCGAATCATCCTTGATCTGAAATTTGAGTAACAGTGTTGAGAATCAAAATGATATAGTGGATGAGTTAGTGGGGGAAAAAAGTCAGAGGGAAATTAACAGTTATTTAGAACATTTATTGTGATCTTTCATATCTGTTTATATAAATACATATAAAATTTCTTACATAGAATAAGAATGTATATACATTATATATATGCATATATATACACATTATGTGTGTGTGTGTATCCTCTTAATCCTCAAAAAAGCATTGAGTTTCTCCACATTTTACAGAAGAAGACAGGAGGGAATTTAATATACTTGTCCCTAGGCATATAAATTGTAGACAATGGACAGGACACAAATTTATCTAGGCCCCCTCCCCCAACAAATGCTTTCCATCACACATGCAGGGGGAAGTGAATGCTTAGGGAAAGATAAGGCAGGTAAAAACAATGTTTTGCAGAGAATCAACATTAGCATTTTTACTATAATGATGTGGAGACTGGGTTGAGATTTTTGCAGTGTGACTCAGAATTTGAACCTTTGCACTGATTGTTTTCACTCAGATTTTATGAAATCTGTAGGTGTGTGAGTTAACGATGAATGCTTCAGCACTTCCCTGGCCATGCATAAACATCTACATGCAAAACAGCAAGGAGCGCTCTGTTTATCACAGCTGCAGTCAAGCCAACGAAACTGTTCCTTCCATTGAGGATAAAATTCGTAAAACTCTCTCTCCCAAATAACATAACATAAAATAAAATAAACCTCGTGTGCAATTGCCATCCTTTTGGGTTACCTGCTCAAATGCCGTATTTCTATTAGGTTTTTTCTGAAGTTTCTCATAGGATGGAGACACTAAAGGAGAGTCAGATTCAAGGTCTTTCAGTGTGCGAGTTGCTTTAAACAACCCATCAGCCAACCAACCAAATAAACCAAAACGTCAGATTAAATCAGCAGCAGAAGTGTTTGCCTCCTGTTTAAATATGCACCTCTTTGTTCTTGCAAGGCAAATAAGAAGGCTAAGTGTAATGGAAGTCAACCAACAAAGATATTTATATAGACAGTGTTGTGCAACTTTTCAAAACCCTATCCCTTTTGGAAAAAATGAAATATTTGTCACAGCCCTATCTGCACATGAGGAGCTGCCACCAGGTGAGAATCAACACTGAAGGCGTTGTTGAACTTAATTTCTAAATAAAATTATAGTTTTGATCTTTTTTCAAGCTGCCCATAAATTTGGATATACTCTTTCTAGGAGACCTTGCCCCTCTGCATTGACAATTGCTGGCAGCTGTAACCTTCTTTAACCAGGTTGTCACGTTGATTTTCTTACAACCCTGTGAAGTGGAGAAGTAGAGTATATGTTGATAAATTCATTTGAACACAAGGAAACTGAGGCTCAGAAAATACAATCTCTTTCCCAAATGACCCAGTTAGTAAGTAGCATAGCCAGAACTTACTCACAGGTTAAGTCCTTTCCATTATGTTCTTACCACTCTGACATACTGCGTGGTTAACCAAAGCAAGAATCATACGGGTGAGGATGGGATTTGTTCTGTGAATGGGACTTTGTAGATGACTGTGATAAGAAATTGGGTAAATTCTTCGGACGCCAACATGTTACTCCATTGAATAACAGTGGTCCATGTTTGCTTCCTTTCATTCTCAGAAAGTATAAAAATTCACCACAAACATGACTGAGTAGTTCCCTGATGTGCTTCTGGAGTAGTCTATCTAGAATTTATCTTATTCTGAGACCAGATTTATGTGAGAATAAGTAAAGCTGAAGATTCATAGTGACCTAAGAGCTGGCAAAGGTAGATGGTATGAAGATTCCATTGTTTGCTTGTTTGTCTTTCAGTATTTCAAACACAAGCAGAGAAGACACCTTGTCCCTTTGGGGTGATTTCAGTGGACCTGATCATTTTTTCTGCCATGTTTCAGTTCTCTACCGTGTTTCTACCATGTTTTCTCCCAAGTTTCAGTTCTCTACCAATCTGTGCACAAATGAGCTGCACCCGTGTACCAAGATCTATTTCCATTCTGGAGTTAGTCCTTCCAGGGCAAATTCAACTTACATCCCAGTGTCCCAACTGGTAGGGTTTGGAATAAAAAATCTTTCCCAGTAGATTTGATTTCTGATGGACCAGGGCAGCCCAACTGCTTTTTGTTGCCATGGGCCAACCTTAAATTCCGGCACCTGCTTCTCCCTGTGTCCATACTATTATTGTTCCAGTCCTTGGAATATTCTACCTAGTCTCTCCTCTGAGAGTTGACCCCTTCCTTGAACTGTAGCCCTTTTGGCTGGGTCCAGGGCACCCTTCCCTTCTCTTCCCCCTTTCTTACCTGAGTTGCTAGAATTCCCTTACCATATTACCACCTGCTAGAAGACATCTCTTCTTAGAGGACTGGTAACACCTTAGAATCAACTGGCTCCAGGTTGTCTATCCCTTGTCCTCTAGGCCCTTTGGTTCTCAAACTCCTACTTGCCAAGTGGGCAGCCCTTGCCATTGACAATTAGCTGCGCCCCTCCTGGGCTTGGACCCTGTGCTGTATACTGCTCATTAGGTCTCATCAGGGACAGCTTCTGCATGTGCAGTGATTTACCCAGTCCCCGGGAACCCAGTCTGACCAGGCACTACTATCTAACCTGCTCCTACCAAGCCTGGATTGGGAGGGTCCAGCATGTTTTAGAACAACTGAAAGATTCCTATATTCTCAACCCCCGCTCCCCAATTCCAAAAAAACCCAACCCAAACCAAAACACCTCTTTCATCCTAAGTTTTGCCTATGACAGTTCTATCACAGTTTCTATCACAGTTTTTAATCTTCAAGGAAAAGCTTACAAAGTGACAGGACCTAGTCTATAAAAGTGTTTGGTTTGGCCTACATAGTGTTTATATTTATTTTAAAAGTTGGTTTTAGCATTTACAAATCAATAATGGATTTCTTGATTCTCTTGAAGTTTAAAAGTTCTGGCACTTCTGAGCCAATATGTCCCTTGGCTACCGTGGACTGGAGCAGAGTAAAAGTGATCCCTTAGGAGGGACCATGAGGAGGGTCATATGCTCTCTGCTTCCCAGGAGGCCTTGCCTCCCTATTGTCTGCCTTCCAGGTTAGACTTCCCATAGGCATTTGAATTTGCTATTCCTGCTTTAAGTTCTTGCTATCTTTTAAATAGTGCGATTTTTCTCCCTCTTCCTCTCTCAGCCCACCCACATAGATACACTGTACCAATGTCAGCCATTTCCACCTTAATTTTAGATGTTCATCTCCATGTAGGTATAAATAGTGGAATATAAAGCTGGAGGAAGAAGGAAAGGTGACAGAAAGAGGACATGGTAACAGAAGTGGTGAAGGTAGAAAAACCTCATCTCTGTCCTAAAGTATCTGTATATGGTTTTTGATCTTCAGGGCATGTTCCACAAGCCAAATACTCCAGCTTTTTGTGTAAGTCATTAGTCAAGATGATAACATATCAGACAGGCACAGACTACAGAGTTTTGAAGAAACGATGCAAAGTGCTTCTTACTGTCGTCTTATCTACCCAGGGCCAGAATTCCTTTAGATGTGAGATAATACTTTCCAGGACCTGGTTTTGTTGACTCATCTTGTTTAAATAATAATTACTGATAAGCCCTAGAAGGTTAGAGTTTAGAGATCATCTAGATCAGTGGCTCTCAACCCTGGCTACCTGTTAACACCACTCTGGGGAGCTTGAAAACAATCTGGATGCCTGCTCTGCATCCTAAAGGAGTTAAATCAGGAAATCTGAGAGTGGGGCCAGGCAACAGCATTAAAAAAAAAAAAAGCTTCTTGGATGACTCCAAAGACTAGGGAAGTATAAGAATTATTGATAAAAAATTATTGTTCTAGATATTAGATCTCATATAAAAAGACTTGATTTTACAGCCAAGGAATCTGAAGTCAGTGATTCACCCAAGTGACTTATCCTAGATTCCAGGGCCAAGAATGGAAGAACCAAGACAAGAATCCTAGTTGGCTTACTTCCCATCCAGCATTTTCTACTTCACAAAGCTCTGCCATGCAGTGTGCAGAACTCCTTCTAATACTCTTCCACAAACCCTGCAAGGTAGCGGATTGTTACTCTTGGAGGCACAGGCGCAGCACTGGACAAGCTGTGGCCTGGGACCACAAGGGAGAGAAAGGTAGAGGCGGCCTCCTATAGGGAAACTTTTTCCAGGTGTGGTTAGCACCTAATGAAAGGGGAGATTCCAAACGAGTGGGTGATAAAGTGGTAAGATTCTCTATTTTGTCCATACAAGGATTTTTAGTGGTCTAAGACCCGGGGAACCTGAAAGCTATTTGGCAATCACTATGATTATTTACAGAGAAATTAACAACTGGACAAGAAAATACTCAAAACCCGTTATTTTTGTCGAGAATGGGAGAATACATCAAGATTATGTGAATTAGAAATCTGTATTTCTTTTAAAAAATATTTTCACCCAATTTTAGACTTAGAGAAAAGTTGCAAAAATAAGAGTTCCTGTGTACCTCTCGCCCACCTCCCCTCATGTTAACATAACTATGGCATAATTATTAAAACCAGCACCATAGTAGTGGTACAATCCTGTTAACTAAACTCTAGACTTTGTGTGGATTCCACCAGTTTTTCTACTCATGTCCTTTTCCTGCTCAAGGATCCAATCTGGGATCCCACATTGCATTTAAGTTATTTCTCCTTCATCTTCTCGAATCAGTGACAGTTTCTCTGTTTTTCTTTATCTTTCATGACCTTGAGGCTTTTGAGAAGTCCTGGTTAATATTGTAGAATGTTCCTCAATTTGGACTCATCTGATTTTTTCTTGTGATTAGAATGAGGTTCTGCATTTTCGATAAGAATATCACAGAAATTATGTTGTATCCTTCTCAGTGCATCATATCAAGGGGTTCACATTATCAAAGTCTTATTAACCTTGATCACTTGGCTAAAGTAAAATCTCTCTATTTCTGATGATTCAACTGAACAATTTAGTGAGAAAACTTAGTGCAAGAGAAACTTATAAGTGGAACCTTATGCTTTGGTGGAAAAAATGACTATGTGCTATGATTTCAGGGAGTCTGAGATTGCTCTGTTCTCTCTCCTCTCCTCCCACAACCAAATCCTTTCCTTGCACAGACTGTTGCCTAAAATTCTACTATTAGAATTTCATCCATTTAGCCAAAGCTTTGATTCCTATTAAAATACAGATGCTGTGGGAGGGATTCTAGGAACTATAGTTGCTGCCCTTGGGAGCATGTTTGGAGAGAAGATGAAGGAAGGGAGCAGTAAAGCATTTTCTGTTTCATTTGGATATGGAAACAGTGAGGTTCCTGAAAATATCCTGAAAATGTTTGCTATACAAGTGCCAAAGTGATCTCTTGGAAGCATGGGCCTGATCCCTGACTTTCTTGTTCAAACCTTTTATTGCCTCCCATTTCCGTCTGGGTGAGCCTTTTTATGCTGTGCCTTGACTGTACCTTCACTTCATCGTTTCTATCCTTGCTCTTCCCAACCAGTGAACCAGAACTTTCACTTCCCCCACTCTGAATTGAAAATTGTGCTCTCACCTCTGAACTGTGACATGTGCCATTCCCTTTCCTTGAAAAATTCTTCCCTAACCCTCTTCACTGGATTGACTCTTACCAACTCAGCAGGTCTTAACTTAGTTATCACTTGCCCCCCAAGGCCTTCCACAAACTCTCTAATTAGGCATGTTGTCCTTCTCAGACTTTGCATAGTCCTTTTTACTTCCTCTTCATTGAGGTTTCCTTTAAACTTAAAAAGTAACACCCTCTAGACCAAGGATTAGCACATTACAGTTCATGGGCCATATCTGGCCCCCTTCTTGTGTTTTTAAATAAAGTTTTATTGGATCACAGCTATGGCCTTTCTTTATTATTGATAGCTTTTTTCATGCTATAAAGGCAGAGTCAAGAAGTCATGATAGAGGGGCACCTCAGTGGCTCAGTCGTTTACGCGTCTGCCTTTAGCTTGGGTCATGATCCTCGGGGTCCTGGGATGGAGCCTCGTGTTGGCCTCCCTGCCCGGGGCGGGGGGGGGTCTGGTTCTCCTCTGCCTCTGCTGCCTCTGCTGCTCCCTGGTTGTGTTCACTCTCTTTCTATCTCTTTCAAATAAATAAAATCTTAAAAAAAAAAAAGAAGAAGAAGTCATGCTAGAGATTGTATAGTTTGCAAAGCCTAAAATGTTTACTATCTTGCAATTTAGGACAGAGTTTGCCAACCCAGCTCTAGATGATGCATTCATCTAGAGCCCCTGCTCTGACGTACCCCTAGCAATATGTGCATTAATCTGCTCTTGAATTCATAGCTGTCATCACTCCAGGATCTAGCCCAGAGTAGATTTTCACTAAATATCTGTTGAACAAAGACAAACCTCACAATATTCCTCCAGCCCCATCTTGTCTACATGTTACAGCAAATTAGAGTGGCTAACGTAACAAAATTAAATGAAAAAAAATTGTCTTATTTTGTATTTATTTCTGAAGAAGAATTTACCATTGGAAGAATGTCTATAGCTTATTCTTAGCTTTCTTTTATCACATATTACATCCCGAAATAAAAAAGGACTGATCTCCGGTTCAACGGAGCCCACAAACCTCATTAGCCAGAAATAATCATGTGGTCTGGCTTCAGGTTAAACTGACACTGACCAGTTTTACTCATCCTGAGATTGTTGAAGACTCGGTGGCACGTCCCAGCCCAGGACAGATTAAAAAAATAATTTGGGATTCCCAGAGAATGTCCTGGTGAAAATGCCAAATCTAACCAGATTAACTATCATTCAATAAGGTCACGGACAGGGGTGCCTGGGTGGCTCAGTGAGTTAAGCCTCTGCCTTTGGCTCAGGTCACGATCCTAGGGTCCTGGGATCGAGCCCCGCATCCGGCTCTCTGCTTAGTGGAGAGCCTGCTTCCCCCTCTCTCTCTGCCTGCCTCTCTGCCTACTTGTGATCTCTCTCTCTCTCTCTGTCAAATAAATAAATAAAATCTTTAAAAAAAAAAAATAAGGTCACGGACACATTAAGATTTCCCAGGCAAGTGAAGAGCTAAAATTAAATTAACAAGAGTAGGAGGTGGACAGAGAGAAGCACGTTTATTCTGCTTGCTCTGATGACTTGGAAATGTACTTCACATTCACTGTAGGAGGGCCCTAACATACACCTGCCTCTTTTGGGGGGTGGGGGGTTGTGGATTTTATTATTCCTCCGAATATGAAAAAAATATAGACTTAGTTTTTAGACTCTTGACTTCCTCTGGAAGAGGGTTTAACATCAAAGCAACTATTTCTACAAACATTTAAAACATCTTTTCTCTTCCTGGTTTCCTCTCCTCTACTGCTTTGCTCTTGGAAACGTTAAACACACCCAGTTTTCCAGACTCTGATGGCCCAGCCATACTCCTTTTCCTTCGTAAGGACCACATTACTGCCATGATTTATGGCTGGTGAATAATTAGGAGGCTGTTGCTATGGTCTGGGGTTGAGATCAAAAGAACCATGTGTCAAAGTGAAGGGAGGGGTGGCTGGGGAGAGGCAAAGGGTGGTGGTGTTTGTTTGTAATCCTAACCAGAGAGAAGCTGGGCCATCGCTTAATTGGGAAAAGGCTCAGCGTCTGAAGAAAGCCATGAAAGGAGAGCCTGTTCTATGAAAAAATCCGTGTGTTTTGCAAATCAGCAACATTTAGTGATAGGTGAACCCCTAGGGGGCCTGGAGCCTGGACGGTTTGAATTAGTACTCAAAGGTCTGGAGAAAAATGTGAAATATATGAATGCAGAGTATAAAAAAATTGCCCAAATGGGCTCGCTTATGAGATTTCTGGTATTTCCTTCTTCTGGTGAAGAGGAAATGCCAAGGGAAGGACCGCAGTGTCTCAGTACTTCTGTATCTGTCATCCGATTTCCCAATGAATATCGATTCTCTGTTTCTCTTTGTCCCACCCCCTTCCTGCCCACGGAGAAGGAGACCCTGGGGGCAGAGGGATCGGGTGTCCAGGCCCGGCTGGACTGGGGTGTACGGACTTGCCCAGTGCACGGAGGGGCGGGGAACCAGCTCAGAGGGTTCTGAGGTTTCATCTGCTGTATATTTATGACTCTCTATAAATCACGCAGGGAGCGATGGAAAAGGCCCTGGGTAGGGTGTCCGGAAACTAGTTTTCCAGTCCTGGCGTGGCTTCTACCAAGCTGTGTGGGCTCGGGCAAATCTAGATTTCTGGGTCTCAGTTTTCTTATCTGTCAAATGGGATTGACTGACTTGGATGAACGCTAAGCTCCTATTCATGTCCAAGATGCTGAGAGCAGATTCCCCTCCTTTAGCCCTTGACGTTGTAGTATGAATGCCAGATCTGAGCAGAGGTCCCATTTGAGCTTTGCCTCCTCTTGAGACGGGAATGCTGAACCGCGGTGCAACTGGGAGGCATTTTTCAATGGAATAATCAGTCCTGCAAGGAGAGCCTGCCGAGGCAAACCCATCCGGTGTGCATGATGCACACACAAACCCGAAGGGGCATGTTGGTGCTCACAAAGTGAACACAGAGCAACTGCAGACCTCGCTCACCTTGTAAAACCACAGGCATCCACGGATGCGATTAGCAGCAGGGTTGCACAAAGTAGAAGTCCATTCACACAGCGTTTGAAGAAACCCACAATGCAGGAGAGAGGATGGCTGCAATCGGAGGGGTGGCTTTTCCAGCCCTGAGACCCACTGTGCCAGGGGAAGCAGAGTCATAGATGACCCTGGAGAAGCTGGGACCCCTTAGAAGTCACATGCATGTGCACTTGTGTGTGTGTGTGTGTGTGTGTGTGTGTGTGTGTGTGTGTGTTCTGTGACTGAGCCTTGTGGGCTCTGGCTGCTGGGGCCTCAGCTCTTCCCACATGACCTGTATACCATGCTGCCACCTAGTGTGGACTCAGGAACTTCTTGATGTGCTGAAGAGAGGCTGAGGAACAGAGTAAGGAAGGCAGGGGTTCCGAAGGGCTCCCTGGGAGAGGCACCCTCAGTATTAAGTGGCAGGAGCACGGTGACTCCCTTTCTCCTCGTGACAACTCCATCTTTGGTTAGAGACGTATTCGGTTCTCCACTTGCCTTCTTACCACTTCGGACAGAATCCTTGCCTTCCACACAAAGGTTCCAGCTTTAGAGCACCGGCTATTGATCCTCACGCCCTCTCCCTCTAAAAAACGAAAGGTTGAAATCAGAGGTGGTGGGAAAGGAAAAATACTGGGTGGAGAGCCAAGAGGAGGAATAAAGAGGTCATCACGCACGATGCTGCTCCTCAACAGGGGACCGTGTGAACCTGGAGAAGTTTACTTTGCAAATTACGCGAGGGGATTTCTGTCTCCAAGTTTACCATGAAGTCGGCGAAAGGTGGGTACATCAGGATTGACACGAATACATACCCCCGATGTCTCTTCAAATGTCTCTGCAAAGCACGTGCCCACAATGGAAACGTATTCTTGATAAGGCAGGGACCGGGGAGAATTATGCTAATCAAGGAAAACCTTCCAGGGTGAGTAATTTAGTAACCTCTTTCTGAGCATAAGAGCCTATTTTAAAGTTCTAAATGGCGCCATAAATGTAGTCAGGCATATATTTCCATACTGATACTGGAAATGGATAATAAACACAGTCGGAGTCTAAAATACCCTAAGGGACATCCTGCTGTGCTTGTTATCTTGTGCTTCCCTGCTAATCACTAGAGCCTAAACTTTAATACTCATGGTTTTGTTTACCTAACGCTTCAAGTCCAACACATTGTGGTTCTTTTACCTTTGCCTGGAAAGGCAGCCACAAACACGGGGCTCTCGTCCTGTTGCCTCTCAGCACGGACTTGAGATCTTTTGTTATAATCTAAGTCCATATTCTTAAAATGGAGGCATTGCTTCAGAACTTTTTAAAAACCTAATTAGGGCATCACATGGATGCTGAGGCTGAAATAAGTCTTAAGTTGCCGTTGACAAACTTCACTCAAAAATGGAAAGTATTTATGTTTTTAGGAGCCCTCTCTGGGCTCCTTTGACTGAATTATAAACAGCCAATAGTTCGGAAACTTTGAAATAATAAATTTGTATTACTCAGGATTTGCATATGTGCTTGATTTTTCCATATAGATAGATAGCTGTATATATATATACGTGTGTGGGGGTGGGGTTCCCAAGAGTCTTTTCCTCAAAAGCATAAGAAGTTTAAAGACCACTCTGCCTTCTCTATCCCTTTATATCTGCAGTGATTTTTTTTTCATAAAAATACTGATGGTCTCCATCTTAGCCAACCTCATTCTCCAAATTCTATTGTTGGTGATCCTTCTCTTTTTTGTGTGTTTTTTAACGCTTTTAATACATTTTATCAAACTGTCTTCCAAAAAAGTCTTGACCTACTTGCAGTCTTTTTTCAATTGCACTATATTTAAGGTGCACAACTAGATGATTTGATAGATGTATAGATTGCGAAATAATCACTACAATCAAGCTAATTAACATACCCATTACCTCACATTAGTTACTGTGTGTGTGTGTGTGTGTGTGTGTGTGTGGTAAGAACACTTAGGATCTACCTTCTCAGCAAATTTCAAGTACACACTATAGTACTGTTACCAGTAGTCACCATGTTGTACATTAGGTCCCCAGGACTTATTCATCTCGTGTAATGAACTTTGGAACTTTGTACCGCTTCACCAACAACTTCCCCGCCCCCCGCAGCATCTGTTAACCACTATTGTGCTCTCTGCTTCTGTGGGTTTGACTAATTTACTTTCCACGTGTAAGTATGACTGCCCTTACTTTAACCCTCTGAGAAATGGGGGAGTTGGGAGAAAATAGTAAGTATACAACTCTCTGAGAACAGTGACCACATGTTCAATCCCATGCCTACGTGCAAATCTCAACCTTTCTGGAGGAGAACTAAAAGTTCTGGTGATACTCAAATGTGTGAGTAGGAGAGAGGGAGTAGAGGAGGGGACATGGAGAAGAGGAGGGCAGAACCATTTGATGGGGACCATCGGCCACCCCATGCTCCATCTCAATGGTCTTACCATCTCCCACGTGGGGGAGATGTGTGCTCCAATTCAGGACATTTTAGTGGATTATGGATCCTGAAACCCACGCATAGGATGACTTCGACACTTTCTTTGGAGAAGATCCTCCTTCCTTACATTGAAGGAACTCTATGTGGAGCAGATTTCAGGTGGTAGGCTACATGTTAGATATATGGAGACAAAGGTAAGAAAAATCTCCACAAATGTGAACCCAGGGGATGAAGGTGACCAAGTAGTGTGGTTAACTGCACAGACTCTGAAGTCACACTGTCTGGGTTTGAGCCCCAGCTTTTCCCCTTACCAGTTGTGTGACCCTGAGTAAGTTGTTCACCACCATCTGCCTCCATTTGCTAATTTTAAAGAAGAGTGATAATGATACCTACTCATGGGATTTTTATAGTGATTAAATGAGTAAATAGGTGTAAAGTACATAGAAAATGCCTTGCACATAGTAATTGATCAATACTGTTAGCAATTATGTCATTGTGAAAAATTAATAGAAAAGTGGGGTCTGGATACTCTTAAGGGAACAAAAGATGAGACAAAGAACTCAGGGTTTGTTTTTTTTTTTTAACATATTCATATTTAGAGGTTGGTAGATCATCTAAATTAGATACCAATCAGTTCTACTTTGGGCCACGTAGAGATACAAAGGCCCGGGGCTAGTTCCATAATTTGTAAAGCCCCATGCAGAATACAAATGTGGGTGCCTTCCCCCCCCAAATTATTGACAATCTCAAACTGATGACAGTAGAACGTTAAATGAAGTGTGGCGGCCCTTCTAAGAAGGTGGCCCTGTGTGATGGCACAGGTCATGTGTCCATGAGGTTGATCCTGCAAAAAGCCACATGATATATGGCTTATAGGCCCACAGAGCTTGCTCTCAAACCCCCAGCTTCTATATGATCTTTTCCTTTTCTTTCAATTCCTATTGTTTTACCCTTTCATGGTAGTGTTTTGGTGCTTTTTCGCGGTTCAAAACACAAGCTTTCTGGAAATCATCTAAGAGCATTGAGACCCTCTGTCTCTATTTTTCCACATTTCCCACACTCTTCAATTCGCTGTAGTCTGACACTTACCACCCCCCAAACACCCATCCCACTCAACCACCACTATCATTTGGAATTTTTTTGGATGGAGTACCAACAGCTTCTTAATTTTCTCTTTACAGTACCTGCCCCACTTAAACTGTATTTATCAACTACAGTTTGACCCTGATAACATTATCCTAAAACTCTCTCTCTGAATTCAGTAATGCCACTCCAGGGTTGTGTCTCTCCTCCCTTTTTTCACCTCCTATAGATCATCTCCCTGTTCCTCAAGATTTGATTATCCTCATGGGTTTATTTGTGATTTTTGTTTCTGTCTTCATTCTTTCTCTGCACATATTCTTTGATGATCTCGTTCACCCTGACGGCGTTGACCACCATCAAATAATCCCAACTCCTAAATAAATATATTTACTCCCTTCTCTGATGGTATAGACCAATATTTCCAATTCACATCTAGATATTGCTGACTGACATTCCTAAGAAACCACACCCCAACACATCTCAAACTAACTTGTGTTGTTCTCATTCCTCTTTCTTCTACTGTCCACTTCTACTGTGGTACGATTTGGTAACCCCAGCTGGAAACTCCGGTGATCCTCAACCACACACTCTGTCTCACCACCCAGTGTCCAATGCTTCCCCAACTTCAATTAACCTTATCATCTAAATCTCTCTTGAATCTATTCCCCCTTTTCACTTTTCATTACTAGTTTTGTGTCTGTCACCAAAGTAATTCTTCAGTCTATATCCGTACTATTCTATCTTCTCACTGGACTCAGTCTCCAGGTTCTCTAACTTCCAGTTATATACATGCTTTAAAAATGTTTCCTAAAATGTAAATCTGTTCAAGGTACAGCCCTGCTTAAAGAGCCCTGTTGTCTAGTGGATATAGTTAAAACTTCTTTGGAAAATCACAAAGATTCTTGTTTATCTGTTTGATCCCAGTTTATCTGAGGTTGGCTTTAGCTTTATGGTCTTCCTTAATCACATATTTTAGCGCAAGCAACTCCGAACTGCTGACCTTTGCTTGGTCATGTTGCCCTTCTCTTTTATATCCATGGTCTTGCCAGTGATGTTCCACATGATGTCCCATGATGTTTCCCTACATTCTCTACCCAATAAATTCCAAAATAACTTTCAAGGTGCAATTTATCTGCATCTTCTGTTTCTTCCAGTAAAACTTGTCTATTCTCTGTGTCCCCATAGTACTTTCCAGGTACTTCTGTTGATTGCAATTACTCATTTGCCTTCTTGATAATTAGTTGTGAACTCTGAAGAGTCAGGTAGTATGATATCCTTTTCTTCATATCCTCAGCACTCACCATGGTCCCTGGATCTGAGTAGAAACTGACATAATGCTTCATGAATGACTAACCCATGTATAAAGACAAAGATTTATTAGAACCTTCAACTCAAAACATTAAAATGGTATATTTTGTTTCTCTGTTAGTTATAAATGATAGAAATTCAAACAAAAGGGAAAAAACATCATAACAAACTTGCCTTGCTGCCTTGGGAAGTGGTCAAACACAGAAGATAGTTACCACTCCGGAGGGAAAATCTGCATTGAGATTGAATGATATCTTAAATTTCCTACACATAAACAAGTCCAGTATTACAGTAAATACCCTTTAGTAGATAAGATACAGCAAAAACATCTCAGATATTAGAGCCTGGGATGTGACTAAAGTACCAGCAGCCCCTATTCTGTACTTACTCCTTTGCTCCTCCTCACTCAGTGTTTTTTAAAAAATTTTGTTTCTATTATTGAGTAGTTATTACACTTCTACTTTTAAGAACTTTTGAAAAGAAAGCAGAAAATACCAGACATTTCTTATCTTTGATCATTTAACTTGTGTGTCAGGCTGCTAATGCCATTTGTTTAAGCTCCTTCTGGTCACAGTGGCCAAGTTATAGAATCAATCCTTATAGAGATCAGTTATGTTCCCAAAGAGAATTGCCATCTACTGCAGTCTAAGGCAGCATGCCTTTCTCCCACTAGGTGAGGAAAACTAGGTAACTTTGAAGAACATCATCACTGGAAATACAACTTCAGCTATATGATAAGTCTGTAGTATTTATGTGTGTGTATGTATTTTCACGGATATTTGTGAAATTTCAAGTGTCTACAGCACCAGAGCTAATTTTATAAGGACTAAATTCAACATAGTTGGGGAAAAAGCAAGGTGTTTCTTGTATATGTATCTTTGGCATCAAGACAGACTAAGCTAACAATGGGATACAACACAATGGCAAATTATTTTTCATATTACATTTATATTCTTCTACAATGTTTTAAGCAAATTGCAGTTGCCTCCTTTTATCAAATTAAAAGCTGCTACGAGTCATGCTTTAATTACCAAACTACATATGATAATAGATGTTACCAAATTTCCTAGTGAAGACCACAAGCCAGCTCCCAAATTCAAATTTCTTCATTTGTCAATTGTGAACAAGGCTCTTTCATGGACTTGTATACAACCATCATTCCAAAGTTCTGTAAAGAACTACACCAAATTTTTGAAGCAACAAATTCAAACGTGTTAGAATTGTGTTTGCTTAGAAATGGAAATGCTTTGGGGTAGGCCAAGTTTGGGGGGTCAATAAGAGAATTCATGGAGAAGAATTGTTCACAACAGAAAATAAAAGTAATTTACATAGCATTGTAAACACTGGCAGCTCAAGGCAGTTCTGTGTATATAATGTAACAAACAAAGGACCTAGTCTCTGACCCTGAACAATTTTCAATCTATCACTACAAATGCCGTAAGAACTCAGAACAATGCAGCACAGACTAAGGACGCATTAACTACCAGGCATTGTCATTAAAATCCTTCTCCAGTGCCAACTTTCTAAGAGGGTTTTAAAGGTTTTAAAGGGAGGAATGTTGGCTGATATTAAATTGGCAAATGAGTGTAGGTCAAAAGAAAGGATTGTAGGAACAAACAAAGCATGACCTTAGGATGAACAGAAATACAAGGAGAACTGGGATAAAAATACTAGGAAGGGTTTGGACATTAATGAGGTCAAAGATATTGGTTAGATGAGAAGCCAGAAGTCTAAGATAAATAAAAGAGACCGGCATATATTGCAATGGAAAAACAGTACATATAGAGTTAAGTGTGTAGAATAGGGCTGGCAAACTTTTTCTGCAAAGGACCAGATGGTAAATATTTTTGGCTTTGCAGGCCATATAGTATCTATCACAACCATTCAACTCTGCGATAGTGGTGGGAAAGCAGCCATAGACAATCCATAAAGAAAGACTGTGGCTATGTTCCAATAAAACTTTATTGACTAAAACAGGAAGTAGACTGATCTGGCCCATGGATCAAAGGTGTAGAAGAATAAAGGAGGATATCACACCCTTGGCCATGGCATGATAACTCTGCAGTATCATTGAAATCATAGCAGTATGCAGCATTCCTGATAATTAAGTGAATGATAGCAATGGTCTTGTTCAAAAGTGACTTAAAATTGCGCAGTAGGCAAATTGCCTACTTTTTCCTTATTTGTGCTTCTCCTTTGGTGGGTACCTCTCACCACCCCATCCCAAATACCTCTCTTTAGAGAGGGATAGCATGAATGGGAGAGAGGCAGAGGGAGAGAGAGAGAATCTCAAGCAAACTCCACACTGAGCACAGAGCCCAACACGGGGCTCGATCTTACAAACCTGAGATCATGATCTGAACTGAAATCAAGAGTGGGATGCTCAACTGATTAAGCCACCAAGACACTCCCCAAATACCTCTTAAATGCATCTTCCAAGATACCAACAACCTACTCCCCACAATTGCTGGTCTAGGTCATGCTTGATCCTGCATTTTTGACTACCATAAAAATTAAATAGAACAGAGTTCAGAAGGACTTCCTAAACATGATAGTGGTAAAAATCTAGCAATATGACAACAGACACAAAAAGTTACTTCAATTAACCTTATCATTGTCATTATAAAGACTTTAGGTATCTCTTCATATCATACCTAGAGACGTAGGGGTAAAAGGGATTCATCACAGAAATTATGTATAACTTAGGGCAGAGCACAACTAGAACCCAGGTCAATAGATTCCTAAATTAGAGCTCTTTTGTCCCATTTGATGCTACTTTATTTATGTTGTTGTTTTTCAAAGCCATGAAAGCTGTTTTCAATAAATGCCGGCAGATTAATGATCGCATAAGATCTGGGATGCAATCTGCACTCTTCCTGTATTGTGGATTCTTTAAGTAGGATAGATTCTGTCCTGTTTAGCGTCAGGGACATGGATGAAGCAATCTCTTTTTCCATTCAAATATCACACTATCTTCATGAAAAGCAGATTGCACTCTGGTCCAGGAATTTTCCACTTGTGAAGATAGACACGCATCCATTCATCTGCTGTCCCTCACTTCCTTGTCATCAGTAACCACATTTATTCAGGGACTGGTCTGGCTGGGGATGTAGGGCATCGCAGTGAAGGACAACCCTCCCAGGTGGCTTCACCCCCTTTATCACCAACTGTGCTAGCTAGTCACAAACACGAAAAGGTAGAAAAACATGTGTGTTTCTAAGATGAAAATCATTCTGTTCGCAAGTGGTCAACACTGCGGGGACTGCTTTCACTAGACATCCTTTTGCCAAACCCTAGTGCTGCTAGTTTAGCTGATGAAATCCAAAGCATTCAAGTCAAATAAATTGGATTACCACCCTTGGATTAAGATAAATCATTTCCCCAATTTTTGGTCTGTTTGCTTTGGCTGAACTTGAATCCTGCAAGCTCTGCTTTTGATAACCACACCAGAGCAGCAGGGAGTGAACTAGCAGGAGATGTGAGAAAGATTGAAATAGAAAATACATAATCAACAAATAATCTTTTAGTTGTTTTTGTTTTTTTCTGGATGCCTTAGAACTTGGAATCCTCCTGTAACTGCCTTCATTACCCATGACCCAGGAACAACACCCCGAAGAAAATGATTTGGAGATTCATGACAGATTTGTGAGGAAGGGACAATATTACCAGGAATGCCTCTGTCTGTTCTTCACAAGTTCAGTAAGCTTTTCAATGAGGTGGGTAGGAAGGTAAGGTATATGTGCTTCCCACCTGGCCAGGTGTGAGGGTGCCATGTTCCCATTCAGCTTCCTTTGTTTGGGAAGAAACTCTGGTCTGGCATGGTGTAGGCAGTTGGGAGGCTACTCCAGGATTTGACTTGGGCCTCTGTGACTCACTTTTATCTTCTGTGATATTGTAGTCATTCAAATATTGCAAATTAGCTACCAAATGTAGCCTAAGGTCTTTGGTAGCTTTCAGACTCTGTTGTTATCATCATTGGAATTATAGTCTTCCACAGGTTTCCCAATGGTTAAGTGAATGATACCAATGGTCTTGTTCAGGGGTGACCTAAAATAGTGCATTCGGCAATTGTGCAAATTGCCCACCTTCCCTTTATTTGTGCTTCTTCTTTTGCTTCAACCCCCATCCCAAACACCATTTAAATGCAGCTTTCAAGAGGCCAACAAGCTTCTTCTCCCTATGATGGCTGGGCCATGTCTTATGAATGACCCGTTGTCTTTTTCTTTCCGATGCCTGACTTTCTCCCAGTGATGCCCTCAATTAATTCACGTTAAGTTATTAATGATGGGAAATAGTTTAATCTCTCCTAGGAGTAGTTGCATTTACAAAACACAAAGAAATAAACCTCCATTCATACATACGCGTATAGAGGGGATCATTTGGGGTGGGGAGGATGATTCTATCATCCCTAGAATCACGTCATTTACTACTCTTTAGTCAGTACTTAGTTGCCTCATGGAGTATATGACTGCTGAGGTCACGAAACCTCTTGGAGGACACATTGGCACATTGGCTTCTATGGGGTCCTTCAAATTGGGTAAAATAGCATGTTCTTCAATTTAGGGAATACAGGCAAAACTTATCCTTGCGAAGTTTAATAGAGCAGATCTCGAAAAGACATGGAAGCCAATAAGGTGCTCAGTGTTATTGTAGAATAGCCTGATCTGGGTGCTTTCAACTCCCCTTCGTGTTCCAAACCCAAAAAACACAGGCACAGAGCCATGCATGGCCACGACAGGAGTTGGGGGTTTTTTCTAGGAACTCTTGAAAATCTTTTTCACTCGGGGAAAAAAAGCATGGGCTAAAGAATTTAATAAGATGGAGCCTTTATTTAGAAACAACATGTTTTCCTGTGAACACAGTGCTCACTCAGAAAGAAGCTAAGAATGGACCTGCACAATTATTTTCTGGCAAAGAACCAATCACATTTGGAGACCTGAACAGCTGAACACAGAGTGACAGCTGAAAACTACAACATGTTACAAAGATCAGAGACATTGCTGAATGCTCCATTTTGAAGTTTGATCCAAAGACCCAATTTATGTCATGTTGATTTTATTGAAGAGAGGAGGTTTACTCCAAAGGCCCTTTCAGCCCTAACCCCTTCTTCTGGTCTTTTGCCCCTTCAGCCCCATGGGATTTTCAATGTCCCTGGAAGGTATTTGCCCTTCAGAAATGAGTCCAGCAGTGCTTTGAAAAGCATTGGGTACTTCTCCAGGCTTGCTTCCTGCCCCCAGAAGTGTGGATACAAGCAGGCAGTCCCCCACCTTCTAATACGAGGATGTATTTCTCATTCTGCCTCATGGCTGCTTGTCATTTGTGAGTTCGTTTCAAATATGTTGGGTTTGTCCAAAGGGAAAGAGAATAAGGACAAAGTGAAGTCGTAGTTTTTGGTTTTTTTTTCACTGCCGTTTAAATTTTTAAAAATGTATGAAATACATGGAACAAAACAAGGGATGAAAACATAAGGGACAGTCTTGGGTTAGGGTTTTGGGCTGTGGAGGTCAATTGCTCAGGCGAAAGGAGTCCATGTAGTGACCGTGGACAACTCATTTCTTGAAGTCTCTGTTCCTCATCTTCTTTTTTTTTTGTTTTTAAGGTATAATAATCTTTACCTCATAGGGATACGACATGGATTAAATAAGTTTAAAATGCCTTCTAGATGAAAAAAATACGTAGGCGGTAATAATACTCAGTGTAAGCTGGCATGGCTCAAAGTATAAATTCGAAACTAGGAGATGAAGGGCGTTCAAAGGCCACAGACAAGGGGTGACGCAGCCGAAGATAATCAAGCAGAGGTGTAGATTTTGTCTTTCCCATATCTCCGTCCAGAACCAGTGTGTGAATTTGCTGCCATCTCTAAGGAACTAATAGTTTTCTGTTCCCATTTTTTATTTCAGGTCAATTAGTTTACATACATATACTTCCAGAGCCTTTTGAAACCGCGAGTGAATATTTTGGCTTAACTAGGCCTTACCCTGTTCTCCTTGTTCCTCACTTGCTCACAGTTGGCAGGTTAGCGTTCCCGTTGTGTGTGCGTGGACAGCCGGCCAACTCTCTGCTTCTGTGGCTGGCCTCCATCCGACCCAGTTCAATCCAATTCTTCAAATCACATCTGAGGAGAACACTTTACTTTTGGGTGTTTTATTAAATTCAGATGCATTGTGTTCACTGAGTTTCCTATTCTAATTCTAGGATTCAGTGTAAAAGACCCAACTGGTATAGCACGACACATTCCCACGTTTTCAAAATAGCCCGGAGAATGTCGCGGAGACCCCTAATTAAAATGGCTGCCTCACAGTTCACAGCCTCTGACAAGCGACGCCTTTCCTCCCTTGCTCATTACATTTCCTCTGCAGTTGCGTGACCCACAATTTGTAGCCTACACACTTCTGGATTTTACATCCATTTTGAAGGCATGTTTGACGAATATCTTTCCTTTGCTCTGACCCTAGCCCTGAAGAGCATCACTATTTTCTGTCTCCCATAGAGAACACCAGCTCCATTCCCACCCAGCAAGTCTACTGGACAACCAGAAGGCTCCGTCCTAACTAAGCAACCTTCTGGATAAAGATTGGATGTGGTAATTCGACTAAGGAGCATCTGAAATGCTTTACTCTTGATTGCTTCACTGTTGTTGATACAGATAAATCACCAAATCTTGCGTTCCCTTACTTATCTTCGGGAACCCCTGATTATCCAATATGTCCAGCCCAGCTTCTCAGCTTCTGCTGCCCCTGGTTTCCCTAACCAGGGGTTCTAAAAAATCATTTGTGGAGACATCACTAGCTCTTTGGGACTCCTGTCCCACAGCTACAATCTACATGTCTTTGATTCTGTGGCAAGTTTTCAAGTTGTTTTAGCTTTGTTTGTTTTCGACAGGTTTCCTGTGGGAAAGGCTGCTGAGCTCTGGAATGTATTTACCCCAAGTGAGATTCCTAGTTGCGAGATAGAGCAGTAAACTCACTTTGCAAATAAGCCGTGGCCATACACATATTTTTCACACACACTCTTTTTGTTAATATTAAGCAGTTATTTGCAAAACAAGCTGGTACAATTTCTTGGTAGGATTGATTTACAGAATTCTATCAGCTGTTGCAAGAAAAGAACTGAGCAGCAAAAGGGGTTTAAGATGTATCTTATTACTCTTTGTTAGAGAGGGTATTGAATTTGGTTAAAAATCAGTCAACTCATTTAGAAATTATGTTGCAGACAGATAAATGCAAAATGCCAGATGGTGGAATTGAGTAGAGACCTCATCTGACTCAATGAAAAGTCCACTCTGACTTAGTATTCTTGTCCCATTAAATGTTATTTACTTTTATTTTTTTCTCCCACTTAACTGAGTTTTGCTGTCTTATGAAACATGAAAGTTCATAATGTGCTTTAACCCTAATCTTATTTAGAAGGTTATTTTATATAGATCTATTCTAGATTCTCACAGCCTTTATAATAACAAAATGTTCTCAGTTGACTAATTTCCTGGTACCACTAGTCCTAGGAAATAATGAAGATATACAACAGGCCACTTGTCATTTAAATTAATTCTACTTTTTATTTATATAATGTCCTGTATAGGAAACTGATTATGCCTTAAAAGGGTTCCTAGCTTGTATCTCTTCCTTCCAAGACCATAGAGAAGCTCTAGTGATTGTATTAAGCTAAATAATACTTCATTATTCTGCCATTACAGAAATCACGAGGCAGAGATAGATACACATCAATAATCCGGCTTTGTCAGTAAATGAGCTACTCCTTATAAGTGGTTTTGTCAAGAAACAAAGTGTACCCTATTATGAGTTTAAAAATATTAGTATTAATCATTTGGCATAGAAATCTCCTTTAAAAAAAACAAAACAAAACACTGTAAACTTCCAAGCTAGTCTGGCAGGAGATTGCCACTTTTTATTTTTTTTTAAAGATTTTTTAAAATTTATTTATTTGACAGAGAGAGATCACAAGTAGGCAGAGAGGCAGGCAGAGAGGCAGGCAGAGAGGCAGGCAGAGAGAGAGGAGGAAGCAGGCTTCCCGCTGAGCAGGGAGCCCGAGGCGGGCCTTGATCCCAGGACCCTGAGATCATGACCTGAGCCGAAGGCAGAGGCTTTAACCCACTGAGCCACCCAGGCGCCCGAGATTGCCACTTTTTAAAAAATCCCACTCTTAGGCTGGTGAGAGAAAAGAAGATAGGTCAGGAAAGAAGAAAATATCAGCTCTGGGACTGGCTGGCCCATGGCCATGCCTTGCCTTGTCCCCATGGGCTCCTGCTGGGACACCCTCTTTACTTGAAGCCTCTTTGAGCGTCACACCTGTGTTCAGGTGATCCAGCTCAGTTCATTGGGTCACCTGGGTCTCTTGCCTCCGATTAGAGCTTTCTTTGACGCATGGTGCCCTGTCTCCGAGGTTGGTATTGACCACGCTCAGGTGATAACTTGCAACTTGACCTAAGGAAATTCTGTCATGACTTGCCTTCTGGGAATTCTGGCTCTAGCAGCTCACAGTTGAATCATTATTATCCTCAAAAATGTACATATATTCATATACATATATGTGTATATATATATTTCCCCCAGAAAATAAAAATTCCATGCCAAAAATAAGATAGCTGCCATTATTATTGAACTAGTAAGGGCATCAGCACCATGACTTCCCTGTACAGGAATACAGCAATGGCCACAGGCACGTGGAAATGTGTCATGCTGTTTATTCTTCACTTAGCCCCAGATTGCTGTAGCAACCCTGTCCTCATTTAACCTGTCAGCTATCAGCTACTGCTGGTAGAATCATATCTTCAGCTCCTCGGCGCCCTTTTCTAAAGCTTTATCTGTTAAAATAAATTCAATGCCTTTTTTTCAGCATGCAATTCTATATATTTTAACATGGGTATAGCATTAGTCAACCAGCAAACACAATGAGGATACTAAAGGGTTCTGTCACTCCAACAAAATCCTTTGTAGTCACAGCTTCCTTCTACCCCTACACTCTGACACCCCAGATCTGTTCTCTGTCTCCACAGTTTTGTCTTTTTGAGAATGTCATATAAGTGGAATCATACAGTCTGTCACCTTTAGGGGTCATGATGCCTGTGAGATTCATCTCTCTTGGTGCACAGAACAAGTCATTCTTCTTTGGTGCTGAGTAATATTCCATCAGAGGCATGGACCACAGTTTGTTCATTCATTCCTTTGTTGAAGGACACCTGGGTTGTTTCCAGTTTGGAATGATTATGAAGAGAGCTATTTTAAACATTTGTGTGTAGGTTTTCATATAAGTACATTTGCATTTCTCCTGGGATTGCTGGGTTCTATGGGAAGTGTATATACGCTTTAAATTTTTAAGGAACGGCCTGTTTTCCAGAGTGGTTATCCCACTTTACACTTCCCCCTGCAATGTGTGAGAGATCTGGTTGTTTTGCATCCTCACCATTGCTTGGTACTGCTGCTACTTTTTATTTTAGCCATCCTGATGAATGTGAGTTAGTGTCTGATGGTGGTTTTAATTTGCATTTTCCCAGCGACTAACGATGATGAATGTGTTTTTAGGGGCTTACTTGCTATCCCTGTACCTTTTCTAGTGAAGTGTTTCTTCAAATCATTTGTCTATGTTAAAAATGGGGTTGTATATTTTATTGTTTCTGAGTTTTAAGTGTCTTTATGTATTCTGGATACAAGTCCTTTGTGCATATATGATTTGCAATTATTTTCTCTCAATCTGTGTCTTGTTTTCTCATTCTCTTTAAAATGAACTTCACAGGGCGCCTGGGTGGCTCAGTGGGTTAAAGCCTCTGCTTTCGGCTCAGGTCATGATCTCAGGGTCCTGGGATCGAGGCCCGCATCGGGCTCTCTGCTCAGCGGGGAGCCTGCTTCCCCCTCTCTCTCTGCCTGCCTCTCTGCCTCCTTGTGATCTCTCCCCTGCTGTGAAATAAATAAATAAAATCTTTAAAAAAAAATAAAATAAAATGAACTTCACAGAGCAAAAGTTTTTAATTTTGTGGAATTCCAACTTATTGCTTTCTTCTTTGTAGATGATGCTTTAGGTACTATATCTAAGAAATGTTTGCCAAACTCCATGCCATAAAAAATTTCTTTTATGTTTTCTTCTAAAATGTTGATAGTTTTCTGTTTTGTGTTTAGGTCTGTGATCTGTTTTGAGTTAATGTGTGTACAAGATGTGAGTTGTAGTTTGAGATTCTTTTACATAGGGATGTCCCTTTGATATATTATCATGGCTCTCTTAATTTGGTATTGGTATTCTCTTGAGATTACAGAAAACAAGATAGCCAAACTTATTAGCCTAGCTCATAGGGACAGAGGCTGTGTAATACCTGTTATGGTAATTTAGTGGTCTTTTCTGCTTGCTTCTTATTTTGAATTGTGCTCTGGATGGTCAAAGGTAACCTATTAAGGGATATCTGGATAACCAAGGTATGGCCATAAGTAAAGAAAACCAAATCAACTAAGCTGAAGTGCTATTTCAATGCAACCCAAAATACATGATTGCTGAAATTATGTGGATGGTGTTTACAGACTGGTACAAACTTAGTGACTCATTTGCATGGGTCTTTCTTTCATGTGATAGCCCATTCTACTTACATGTTATTGGTCCATCCATTAGTTCACTTAACAAGTAATTATTAAACACCTTCTGTGTTCCTGGTACTACCCTACATACTTAGGAATCATTAATGAGTAAAAGCAGGCATAAATCACCCCTTTGTGAGGCTAATATCCATGTGGGTAATAAATATATACTTATGTATTGAGGGTGAATGACCATATATCATTAATTTATATTAATAACATAGTTAAAGGTGTATAATATAAGATACTATAATGAAAGGCCCAAATCATACATTTGTAAATGAGACAGGTTAGCTGTTTTCAAGGGCTTAATAAAATAAGATATGCTTTCCAAGTAATACCTTTTCATTCATTCATTCATTCATATTTATTCTCTGGTAATACATGCAAGTCACCATGCTGGCCAATTAATAGTTATATTTATTTATTGTACAATAAGTATATTATTTCTCTATTCTGTGTGTGTGTGTGTGTGTGTGTGTGTGTGTGTGTGTATGAGCACATGCATGTTGAGGGTTGATGTTGACGGAAAATATAAAATACAGTACACATATAGATATGATGCTCTATATGAGTGATCCAGACAGGAGCAAGGAGAGTTCAGGAGAAAATCTCTGGCTGCTGACATATACAGGCCCTGTCTGTTTGGCTCCAGGCCCACCATGCTGGGGTTGATAGCAAGGATTTCATTCTTTATTTCTGAAACATTTTCAGTACAAACACTTTCAAGCATGTGAAGTATTTGAGAGGACGGTATTAAAAACCCTATGTAGCTATCATGTGACTTCCACAGTTTGTAGCATTAACAGCAAGGATTGGGGATTGAGGCACATGTGAGAGTAAGTCCTAGTTCTTCACTTGCTGGCCAGGGGACTGAGATCAAATTGCTGACCGTCTCACAGCTTTCAATTTCTTATCGGCAACTTGGAGTTACGGATGCCATCCACAGTGCGTGTGTGAGGATCAGGAGAGAGAATGAATGCGATGTGCTCAGGCCAGTATCTGTTACATCGTGGAGGGCCTTGGTGCATAGAGTCAATGTCCTCCTTCTCCATCATCCTGGAAGCTTGTTTGTAGTACCACAATTGTTTCGTGTGCTCTCCACTAGGCTAGGGACACCTTGAAGGAAGGGTTTGTGCTTTTCATCAATCCCCACCCTGCCAGGCATGTAATACGCAGTCAATAGATATTTATAAGCAAACAAGTGAGCAACTGGGCAAGATTTCACAGGAGAGATATTGAAAGATGTTGGCGTATAGGATAAATATTCCACGCAGTGTGTATCAGGGGTGGCAAAGTCTCACATGTGCTCATGAAAATGATGGATCTCACACTGGCAAGTTCTAGAAGACAAGAGTAGAAAGAGGGGTTGGGTCCATGGCATAGACCCCGGTATGTCAACATCATGTAGATAACAGGGAGCCCCTGAGGTTTTCGAAGCCAAGTTATTTTTAATTTGTATGGCTATGATCAGTTTTTAAATGTGTGTTTTGGAAGCATCTAAAGAGAATTTCACTATTAAACAGTGTTATGGGTTGAAGTGTGCCTCCACTCCCCAAAGCTGTATTTAAGTCTAAACCCTGGTACCTGTGAATGTGATCTTACTTGGAAGTGGGGTCTTTGCAGACAAAATCAAGTTAAGGTGAGGTTATCAGGGTGGTCCTAGTCCAATATGACTGATGTCCTTGTAAGGAGGGGTCATTTGGACACAGACACACAGCAGAGAGGAGAACCCCATGTGAAAACAGGCAGAGACTGGAGAGGTGTGGCTGCAAGCCAAGGAATGCCAAAGATGATGGCCACCCACGGAGCTGGGAAGAGGCAAGGATGGATTTTTCCCTACAGGTTTCAGAGGGAGTAAGCCCCCACCAACACCTTGATTTCAGACACGTAGGCTTCAGAACTGTGGTAGAATCAATTTCTCTTGTTTTAAGCTACTCAACTTATGGTACTTCGTTAATGACAGTTCTGGGGGGAAAACAAGCAGTTTAAAGAATTCTCCCTGGAAGTCTGGTTGGCGTTATCAATTCACATAACGAACATTTGAGGCCTAATCTAAGGATAAGCTTTGGCCCCATTCCCTGTTAGACAGTCCCAAATGCAAAATTAAGAGAGGTCTTAATGAAAGGTCAGAGGGAAGCTGTGGACAAGAGCTATTGATCCATCACTCTCTGCACTGTGCATAGTTAGAGACGGGCAGTACGAGAATTACACACAGCAGTAGAAATATTAATATATGCACTTTCTATCCCAAAGACAAAAGTAAAACGTAGGACCATCCCTTTGGCTCTCCTGCCTGGCAGGTCCTCCAGACTTTAGGAAACATGTCTAGAAACCGCACTCTTAAGTGACTGGCGAGCTTGTTTGTGTGGCAACTGCAGGCGGGGGACAATTTTGCAAGTGAATTGTGATGGCTCAGAGAGCAGAAGAGGGTGGGGTGAGCACTGCCAGAGGGCTTGGAGCCCATCCAGGTCCATTGTCTTAACACTCAGGTGTCTCCCCCAGCTGGGCTTGGAAGCAGCCAAAAGGATTGCTCTGGAAGGAATTCACAGAATGCAAGTGGGGACTCCGACAGCTTCTGACTAGTCAGGAGCATCTAATGAAGAACAGAATTCACTTCAGAATGGCTAAAATAATTATGTCACGACTAGAGACCAATCTTCTGCAACCTAATATGGAGGATCTTATCCATTTCCCTACGACTGAGAGCTCAAGTCAGGGATGTGCATATAGTAGAGTTGAGAGAAATAAACAGAAAGCAGGTTGTTGTAAACCACTTCTCAACTGACCACCACAGAGAATGGCGTCCTGGTCATATCTGCGATCACAAGGGGAGCTCATGTCCCCTTCACGTGTTCGTTATGGACACGGGAGCCATCCGAGCTCAACGTGACAGTGGGAGGCAGGGAGGCTAGGGCATTCCCGTAACAGTGACGGTTCTGGCACTGTGGGGTCAAGCGGCTCTCAACCTCGGAGACTGTTCATGCTTTTGGGTTGTTTAGGAGGCCCTGAGAAGCTTCTCAATTGTTCCCAACTTCCAGACATTGATAATTTTCTCCTTGGACAGGACAGAACAGATGTGGACCTCAACCCTATTCAAGCTTCTCAGGGCCGCAACTTCAATTTTGTCTCTAGCAGCTGGAAGCGACTCCTCCCCATTATGGGTTGAATCTGTGCTCCCACATTCATATACTGAAGTCTCAGTACCTCAGAAAGGGACCTTACTTAGAAATAGGATTGTTACAGGGCGCCTGGGTGGCTCCGTGGGTTAAAGCCTCTGCCTTCGGCTCAGGTCATGATCTCAGGGTCCTGGGATCGAGCCCTGCATCAGGCTCCCTGCTTGGCGGGGGAGCCTGCTTCCTCCTCTCTCTCTGCCTGCCTCTCTGCCTACTTGTGATCTGATCTCTCTCTCTGTGTCAAATACATAAATAAATAAATCTTTAAAAAAAATTAAAAAGAAATAGGATCGTTACAGTTGCAATTCATTAAGTTGAGAGGTTCAATCCAACATGAGGGTGTCCTAGTAAAAGGGAAAATTCGGACCCAGAGAAGTGAGCAGAGGGCGAGGCCATGTGAGGCCGAAGCCGAAGTCGAGGGGAGGCTGTGACACCCCACGGCACAGCAAAGCACCAGGAGCTAAGGGACGGCCGCGGAACCCGCTCTCCCCCACAGCCCTCAGAAGCGACCGACCCCCGGGCCCCTTGCTGTGGGACTGCCAGCTTCCAGACCTGTGAGACAACGACTGTTCTGTGGTTTAGGCCTCCCGGGCTGCGGTGCTTTGCTACAGAGGCCCGGAGCCTGAGTGCCCTCCCGGTTATTAAGTATGACATCCGACTTGGGGGACAATAGGCAGAGAGTGGGCCGGCCGGGCAGTGTCCCCCACCGTGGGGTTGCCATAGAGAGATCTGGAAGGCTGGCCCATGCAACCCCCCCCCCATCAACCTGACACCCACTGCCCTTGACTTTTCTTTCCCCCGAGCACCCCTCCCTGCTGTTGTAAGAGTCATGCAGGGGGGTGGTGGTGGGAGAGAGACCGGCGGGGGCAAGAACTCCAGGTCACACACACGCACAGATGAGACATGACAACCGACTCCTTTTAAATTTAATCAGCGGCTTGAAGACAGGAAGCCGCAGACTTCAATTCCCGAAGGGATGATACATTAGGATTCCAAGTATATCAGTTATTCTAAAAATAAAAGCAAACCTGTGAGGGAAATAAATTAATAAACAAACTAGCCAAGTTTTCAGGAGGAGGCTGCTGCTTTTCCTGCCTTAGAACTCGCGTGTCCTCAGCAGAGCCCCTTTTCTCCCGCAGGCTGATACTCCTGGTACCAGAGGGGGCATCGAAGCCTTTTCTTCTTTCCTTTCTTCCCTCTTGTCTCTCCACCTCGATTCTCAATCGCCTCCCTCTTCGATAAATGAGATAATGCCTATCCTGATGCGAATGCTGGGCTCGGCAAATAGAGGCTGAGGAAAGGAGCAATCTCTCATCTAGTTTCCTGCCTCTTAAAGGTCCTCTTATTTTAAATATACGTGTCTCAAACATCCAGATAGTCATAACATCAGGGGCGCCCGGGTGGCTCAGTGGGTTCAAGCCTCTGCCTTCGGCTCAGGTCATGATCTCAGGGTCCTGGGATCGAGGCCCACATTGTACTCACTGCTCAGTGGGGACACTGCTACCTCCTCTCTCTCTGCCTGCCTCTCTGCCTACTTGTGATCTCTCTCTGTCAAATAAATAAATAAAATCTTAAAAAAAAAGAAAAAGATCACAGACCTGTTCCCCTGGGGCAAAAAAAAAAAAAAGAAGATAGTCATAACATCAGAGGTCACAGGCCCAGTTCTATTTTCATAAAACGAGATTCATTGTCAACATTTTGAAAGAGTGAGATCGCGTGTGTGTGTATATATATATGTGTGTGTGTGTGTGTGTGTGTGTGTGTGTATATGTATATAATTTGTATTTATAGATCTCTCACTCTAACGTCTCTGGAAAAGTCGGGAAACCCGGTCATGCTGGACCCACTGCTCTGCCTGGTCACCTCTGACTGGAGCTCAGCGGGCGACCCCGTCGGTTGGGGTCACGTGTGCTTGTCCGTCTCGCCGTGGCCCCATCCTGCCTGTCTTCCTCGGGACGCCACCGGACTCTGTTGTGGCTGCGGACAGCAGCTCAGGGCATGACAGGGATGGGTCCTTGTTGTGAATTTATGCCTTCTCCAAAGCTGCACCCTCTTTCCTGCCTTCATATTTATTCTCCACGTAGCTCTATAGTGACCAAATTCAATCTAAGACTGTTCTTGTTGAAGAAGAAGCCTGGCTAACATTTACATTAATGGGGTATTAGTAGCCTTAGCCAGAAATGCCTGCTTATGTCGAATTTGGCACAATGAACCAGAAATCTGCAGCATTGGTATTGCTTAATTAGAATCACGACAGACCCATGCCTATTAATACTTTGAGCTCGCGGTTGATGTTTTCCTAACACTAATTAATAAGTCAATATTTCCTTTTAAATTACATTTTCTGAGCCAGGACTCTAGTGAAGGAATTGGACTGGGATTGATACCATAAAAGAAAAGCACTAATTTTTATTAGCACTTCACAGTTTGCAAAGCTCACGAAGTTCCTCTGTATGAGGTGTTAGCTGCCTGTCATCATCAACTTGGCTTTGGCAATGTTGTGTGTTAGAATGTCATCGGTAGCAAAAGGAAATAGGCAGGAATTCAGGGATGATTGGTTCTAATACTCTTCTGGAGGAGACGAGCAAGAGAACACAATGTCCCAAAGAGGGAGCGAAGAGCAAAATGGAGCTCAATCCAGGGTGATTGAAAGCGTCAAATGAGGTAGATGGGTTTCAGCCATGGTAATGCTCATAGGTGAATTTCCATGCAGCACTCTCCCTCGGAAACTGTTCATAGGGTTTGAAGCAGGAATCCACAGAGGGTTAATTAAGATGGACAGGGACGAAAGCTAGGAAGGTTGTCAGACTCCCAACCCAATGGTCTGGGGGCCAAAAAACAAAAACAAAACAAAAAACTCTATTCCAAGTGTGGAACTGGAAATGTTTAGGTATTCAGTAAATATTTGTTGCAAGAACAGATTAATAGATCCAGCCTTGCCACTAACCAGCTGTGTGATTTGGGGAAAGTCATTTAAACTCTTAATGAGTGTTTGGTCAGGAAAACAAAAGCCATGTTAGGTATTTCAAAAAGGTTTCATGCAGGGAATTAGAGGCTGGGAAAGCAAATATCAGGAAGTCTAGAAACACAGGGGTTGTATATAGGGAAGCTGACTCCAGCTGATTCCTCTGAGGGGGGTGGGAGCCACCTGGAAGCCACAGGCAGGAATTCCCACCTGCAGCCTGTAGCTCACGTCTTGGCTTGGCGGCAGCCAGAGGACATCTTTAGACCCCACACTAAGTCCTCTCCTGTGTAGAGTCCATGGGAGACCTGTGGGCCCAGGATGTTGGGAAATTGAATTTTTCCTTTGTGAAACTGGCTATTGGGGGGAATTTAGAAAACCAAAACCTGTTCTATCAAAAAATAGCATCTGGCATACCTCTCTGGGCTTTAGTTTCTTCATCTGTAAAATGGGAATGAAACTCCTGGTGTTGTAAACTGCTTGTGGAGATTTTATTTGCACTTATGACAAAGTAGCTTCTCAGTTATTGATAGCCTCTACTTTGGAGCCCAGAGCACTAAGGAAAAAGCAAAATAATATTTCTAAGAACCACAGTGGCCTTGCCCATTCAGGTCACATGACTAAGCCCACAGACTCATGGAACCATGGGCCTGGGTTTCAATCCTTGCCTTGCTACTTAAGAGCTGGGTCGAGTTAGACCAGTTATGCTTCAGTATTATCAAGCACAAAATGGTACAATAGAGGTACCTTCATCTTAGGGATTTTGTATAAATTAGGGAGTTCATATTTATGTAAAGTGCTTGCTTATTTTCCTTGAATTCTCACTATTTGTTCTTCTAAAACTTTTTAAAACTTTGAAAATAATTTTAGACTTAAAAAGGAGTTGCAAATACCTTATAGAGACTTCCTGTATACCTTCCTTTCAGCTGCCCCTAATGTTGACGTCCTATATAATCATGGCACAATAATCCAGCCTAAGAGAGTAATATCAGTCCAGTACTATGAACTAATGGCAGACTTTACTAGCATTTCACCAATGTTCCTTGTTTCCCTCCCCCTTCCACAAGGCTCTAATCCAAAAGACCCTATTATATTTAGTTCTCGTGTCTCCTTCATTTTATCTGATCTGTGACAGTTCCTCAATCTTTTTTTTTTTCCATAACCTTGACCTTTCTCAAGAGAACTGGTCAAGTATTTTGTGGAAAGTCCCTCAGTTTGGCTTTGTCTGATTTGTTCTCATGAATAGATTTAAGTTACATATTTGGGGGAAGAATATGGCAGAGGGGACAGACCTTTCTCAGTCTATCTTATTAGAGGTGCATGAAGTCACTATGTCTTACTACTGGTGATGGTACCATTGGTCACATGGGTGGGATGGTATCTGTTAGGTTTCTCCACCTTAAATCATTATTTTCCCTATGTATGTCATAAATGCTTTAGGGAAGGTACTTGGAGACTCTGCCAGAATTCTGTTTCTCTTTAAATGTTTCCACATTTAAATATTAGCTAATATTAGCATTCATGGATGACTCCCACCTACAGCAATTATTACTGTGGTGCTCTGATACTGATTCTCTGTTTTCATCATTCCTTCTACATTATTAATTGGAATTTTCTTATAAGAAAGAGTTGCCCCTTCTTTCCCTTGTATTTGTTTATCCAACCACTTCTATCGGTATGGGTTCGTGGATATTTCTTTTAGTTTCTGGGTTGTAATACAATATTATTGTTATTTACTTGTTGCTCAAATTGTTCTGGTTTTGGCCAGTGGAGCTCTGTGGCTTGACTCCTGAGTCCTTCCAATATGCTCCTATCCTTTGTGAGCACGTCCTTACTATCTGACACCACCCCAGCCCTGGAACCAGTCATTCTCTAAGGGGGTTCTAGCTTTTTGTTTTGTTTTTGTTTTCGTTATTACAGAACAATGTTTGGAAACCATGACCTGAAAAGGAGGTAGTTGGTTTTAATATGTCTTTATAATTTTTTTCTTGGGAGTTCAACATTTTTCTCTCCCTCGGCCATTTTTGTTTATCTGACACACGCATGAGCTTACACGAGGCATAGAGCTGCACACGGTCTGGAGGAGAGTCAGACACACATGCGACTAATGCTGAGAAAAGAACGTGGCAAACTCTGCGTGCGCTCTGAGATGTAGGAGAAGCATCCTCTGGAGAGAGGCAGAGGAATCAGGGAAGGCTTCACGGGGGAAAGAGATCTCTGCAGAGATGTTTGAAGCAGGATCACTTTCCTTGGGTGCAAGTTTGGGGGACAGTGTTTTAGGGGGGCCGACAACATGAGCCTGAGTGATGGCAGGACCCAGGGGAATAGAGGGTCTGTAGACGGAGCCAGGAGGCCCACATACCTGGGGTTGTTTGGGGGAAGGGTGGCAGGGCTGGCAGCTCAAGCTGGGCCCTCGGCGTCCTGCTGGTTCTTGCTGAGAATGCCAAGAAGGCAAGGCCCTGACCACTTCTGACCTGGACCCCTGAGCCCTCTGTTTCTTGGAGTGTTTGCCATGGGCTGTCTTGAGGGATGAGGTAAGAGCAGGCTTGCACCTCCTCGCTGCTCAAGAGCGGAATCCCTCCGTTTCTGTTCCTCTCCTTTGCTGCGGCTCAGTGTCCATCCAGCAATCCGCAGGGGGCCCTTGCTTGGGGGACCCGTGAGAACAGGAAGACATGGCTGCTTCTTTTGCTATAAAAAAGCCCCTTGTCTCTGTCCCTGGAGGCTTGATTCTTCTGCCAATATCCATGAAATGGTAACAAGTTATTTATAAGTTTAGAATAGGGTAAAGTCAAAGACCCTGCCCAGTTCTTGATAAGAAAGGAACGGGAGTTCGATTTGGGGAGACAGGTTGCACCGGAAAGGCCAGAAGAGTCCGGAGCCTGTTTGGCTCTCAGGTGTGCTCTGAGTGGAGAGATTTGCAGGAGGGGGACCCTCCGTCTCCCCTCTTCCCTTTTCTTCAAATGGATTACTTTTGTTCATGGCTCGGGTATGATGGCACACATTCATTTTGCATAATTTTTTAAAGGTTTATTTATTATTTGGGGGGGAGCAGTAGAGGGATAGAGACTCCCAAGCAGACCTGAGGCTCGATCTCAGTACCCGGAGATCATGACCTGAGCCAAAACTGAGAGTCAGCCACTTAACCAACTCCCTCCAGGTGCCCCTCAGTCTGTGTAATTTTTTTTTTTATTAAATGTCTGTTTATCTGAAGATTTTATTGCTCTTTCCTTGTCTCTGTTGTGTTTGTGGGTTAAAGAAGGTCCTGCTTCAGTCCCATCTTTTTAAGAATTTTAGGTTGAATAAAACCAAGGGCATAACACAGGGCATGGATGTCCACCAACTGAATGCAGCTAGAGGAATCAGAAGCAACTTTGCTGATGCAAGAAGTTGGCACCATAAAGCCCTGAGATAGCAGTGAATCACTGAGAGGTCTACAGGCCAGGCGAGGCAGCTGGGATGGGTGACATTTAAAGCTAGAAGCAGGTCAGAGGCCAAGGGTACATACAAGAACCAGGACCCAAAAGTTTACAAGGTTAGATGCAAATCCCAGAGTTGTGTAAACAGTCGAGAACCAGGAGACCTGAAAAGGTAAGACAGGTTCAGGGCAGGGTGAGCAGAGTTGGGGGGACCTTGGTAGCAGGGGTGAGCACCAGCCCGGGGGAGGGCCGATGCTGGGCTCTTTCCCCAGGCAGAGCTGGTCCCACGGGTGACTTGGGCTGGGCTACACATGGCGGCAAGTGGGGGGAGCGAGGAGACCAAGTCTGTGCTTTGCAAGTTAGTCCTGGGTTAACTCATGTACCCGAAGCCAAGAGGGAAAAGCTGCTTTGAGGATGACATCTTATTTTTGAAAGGCTATAATAGATTTTCCTGGAGGAGAATAAAAATATAGTGCATCACTCTTCATGTGCCCTCATTAAACTCTGGGTCTACTGACATTTATACTTTTCAGCAAACGCATTTGCCAGCAGATCCGATCTTGATGATCTTAAAAAAAAAAAGATGCTATTGGTGAGAACAGTGTTGCTCAACATCATAGCATTTGATACCAATTACAACCTCCAGATACACATGATAGTCTCTCTGAAATGTGAATCAGGCAGGGGAATTAAAGATATGTTTATAATTCAAAATGTGAGATAATGGTTTCGGGGAAGCTGACAATGTAGAAATCCGCTTCTAAAAAAGGTGCTGTCTAGAAATAGACGCATGCTCCCTCTGTCCCCTCTGTCCTGGCACACATAACCCAAAATTTGGACCGGCACATTTGTACCTCATTTGCATATGTAAGTGCCAGTTGGCAGTATTTTGAACACTTCGGCAGCTCTCCGTGCATCCGTTTGAGTTGGGGCTGCTACTGAAGCCCTGTTTCAATGTGTTTTGTTTTTCCTGCCATTTCAAAATGAAGTCATGAGCATGGGACCTCTTCCAAGAAGGTCCAGAAAGTAACTTTCTCTTACCCTCTTCCCGTCCTATATCCCATATCATTCGATATCTCCGTCAAACTCTAACTAAAAGTCCTGTGGTCACTTCAGTGAGTTCCAGAATGTCCAATCGTGACTTGGGGAACATTTGGGAATTCACCCAAGGAAGATGAGTTTCCGGTGACTCTGGACATTTTTGCTCCTGTAAGCAGCAGGCGGATTTTAGAAGAAAGTGATCACAGGCTAACTGGGGCAAGAAGAAAGGAACATCACACACATTTCATTTTCCCTAAACCTCCAGCTTTTTTCCTAGGTTAATTCTTCGTGCTGAGACAGGGTTCATTTCTTCTTTTCTCCTTCACGCCTCCTCCGCCATCTTCCAATTTCTTTTCTCCTCCAAGAATGCATCTGCTAATCGAAACTCAAACATTTGACTGAGCGACATGTGAGCACGGTTGGTTTACCACCAGAAACATTCACGACCAGGTAGCCTTTGCATAGGATGATTTTTCAATTTCATGTTTACTTTAAATTTATTTTTTTTCTTGGTAAAGCCTCATACCCTAATAGTTACAAGTGGGAATACAGGGAGATACCACCCACCCCTGTTTCCAAAGCCACCCACTCCCTCTCCCTGGAGGTAATCATCAGTTTCTCTTTATCATTTCACAGACATTCTATTCTTAGGTAAGTGGTGCAATGGAAGGTTAGCATGAGACACCGAGAAATAAGATTGACTGCATTCAAAAAGAGGTGCTGGGTAGGATGTCAGTTGATGAAGCTGGGTCTCTTGTTCCGGGCAGTAATTCTATCCATGCTTTAATAAAAGGTGCGTTGTGCTTTGAGAGTCAGAAAATGTGCAGTCCAAAGGCATTTTCAGGATGGAGAGAGAGGAGATATGATGCTGACAATTCAGGGGTTAGAGAACCTTTACCGAAGTCTCTGGTATTTTTACCCAGATAAAATAAGGTGAAGATGGATATGAAGGGCAGCTGGCTAAAGTATTTCTTCTCGAGTCATTGTCCTACTACTAATACCAAAAGGCAGGTGGGAAACCCAACTCTGGGTATGAAGGGTCAGATCAATTAATAGGCCCTTGAGCGTTTATGTGCATAAATGTGTCTGCGATTCACCTGGGGGTCTTGGTAACATGAAGTCGCCAATTTAATTCATCCTGAGTTTGGCTGAAGAGTCGGACTTTCCAACAAGCCTCCAGGTTCTGTTGGTGCTGCTGGTCCCTGGACAATCCTTTGAGTACCAAGGACCAAAACAGCCAACC
The DNA here is from genome assembly GCA_002007465.1 of Ailurus styani. Classification (NCBI taxonomy): domain Eukaryota; kingdom Metazoa; phylum Chordata; class Mammalia; order Carnivora; family Ailuridae; genus Ailurus; species Ailurus styani. The sequence continues at coordinate 8,726,481 of LNAC01000015.1, read as the reverse complement.
ACCTCTGTTTCCATGGGTTTAAGGTAGAGCTAAGGGATCTGTCTTTTGATGTCCTTTCCCACTTAAAAAGGTAATGCAGGTTGGAAGGAACTTGATGTAGGTTGGTCTCAGAACGTACTTTGGTAAACCTATCTCCTGTGCCAGGGATTTTCTGTCCCTCAAGTAAATAGAGAGGACGTGTTCATAGAGGAGAATAGAAAGGGCATGGGGCAGGGTAGGATAAGGCTGTGGGAGGACACGCATCACTGTGGGGAAGGGGGTTGAATCAAGTGTATCGTTTCCAAATGAGACGTAAATTTTCTTCTCACTAGTGAGCAGACTTTCTTGGAAGGAGGGTCATGGGCCTTACCTTCATTAGGCTTTGAGATAGTAGCCCTGGAGAATGTCACCTAATTATTCCTTGAAGTTTCTTCTTTTCCATGAGCTTTGGTTCCAGTCGTGTAATCCTTCACCAATCCCAGTGAATCCAGAGGGAATCCTGTCCCAGTATGCAGAGTTCCAATGGGCTTCCTGGTATAATCTCCATCTCAGGACACTCCAGATGCCCTCACAAGGGCTGAGATTGTTCCTGTACTCAGATTTGGCTTTGAGACAGAGAAGTGCAAATGCTTAAGGGGAAACGTGCGCAGATTTTCAACACAGCCATAACCTCTATTCAGGCTGACAGTGGGCATGGTTCAGAATCCACTTGGCTTCTGTGAAATGAGTAAGTCACATCTGTCTCTAGTGTCTGGAAAACTGGGCTCTTTCTGCAAACTCAGGCCCCTCTGAGAGGCTTCTCAAGGCATTTCCTCACCGGTAGCCATAGACACCGTGCAGATGTGTGCATCTGCTCCTGGGGCTGCGTGAGCCACAGGGTCAGGTGTCTGTTGGGCGTGAGAGGGGAAGATGGAAAAGGCTATAGATGATGGATTTTGTCTCCTAGATACTGAGACCCCTGCCTCATGACCTCCATGGAGAAGTGACTGCTCCCTTCTCATCATGACTTGCTAAGCCCCAGCTGAGGAGGGCAAGAGAAGTAGCCTGGGTTGAATTCTTTGCCACTTTGTGCCCCCTTGTGTTCAGTGTGCTGCTTTTAATCATAACAATTTGACCACAAACAAACCCCCTATGCAGACAAGGAGGGATGAAGTTCTCCATAATTGTGCACCTGCCTTTGCTAATGTAGGAAGTGAAAATAACACAAACGCGCTCCAGCCCACGCAACACAGAAACACCGGCCAAAAAAATCCCCTCGCGAAATGCCACTGAGGCTCCTATTCAGCCCACACCCTTCCACAGGCACAGCAGCTGAGCACCTGGCATGTGGGACATCACACCGCACACCTCACAAACCGCCTTGCTCAGGACAGGAGCAGGAAGATTGAGGCATCGACACCTAACACGCGGTCCTTCTATTTGACCTACTTTATTTAACTCTTGCAGCATCCCTTTGGAGTGGTAGTAGAGGTATTATTACTTTCCATAATAGTAAAGATTACACACTCCATATTGTGCATTGAATTGTGTACCTACCACCCAAACTCCCATGTTGAAGTTCTAACACGTAGTATCTCAGAAGGTGACTTTATTTGGAAATAACGTTATTGCAGATGTTCTTGGTTACGATGAGGTGACTAGGATGGGTCCCAATTCAACAGAAAGGAGAAATTTGGACACAGATATGCACGTAAGGGGGAATGCCACATGAAATCAGAGGCAGAGGTCATGGTATTCAGCAACATCAACTTACAAACGACCATTCCTTTCCACCCCCAGGACACCCTTATCAGGGCTTTTAGCACTGACTCCCAGGCTGCATACACTTCTGTTCTGGTTACCGTTGCTGGGTAGCGAACTATCCCCAAACACAGAAGCTTAATACAGCTTGTGTTTTACTACATCTCCTGGATTCTATAGTTCAGAAAGTCCGGCAGGGCTCACCTAAGTGATTCTTTTGTTCCTCCTAGCACTTACCAAGGTCCACGCTTGGTTCTTGCCAGCGGAAGGGCTGGTCTGGAGGAACCAGAACAACCTCACGTATCTGGTGTTTGGCTGGGAGGACAGGCAAGTGGGGCTCAGCTGGGAGTGGCCATTGAGGTTCTTTCATGTAGCACCTGCACCGTGCTGGCTGCTGGTCACTCGGACTTGCGTGGGCACTGGCTTTCCCCAGTGTAAGTGTCCCATGAGAAGCAGGTACCTTTACAAGGTGCATGGCCTTTTATGACCTGACCTTGAAAGTCACAAGTATCATTTCCACCACCATCCTAATGGTCAAAGCAAGCATATAGGCCCACCCAGATTCCAGGGGAGGCTTCGAAGACCTTACCTCTTGACTCAAGGAGAAGCCAAGGATGTATGGCCAAAACCCAGTAACTAACACTCTGCCTTTCCATCTCTTGAGTGAGAGAGAAAATAAGGACTACCTCAACTTTTTGCCACCCTCTACTCTTGCGTTCAGGGCTCAGACAGAGAATGCAGGCCTGAGGTATCCCCTAAGAAGCATTCATAGTCACCTATTTGCCTGTTCTACTGTTGAAACTGTGTTCACTGAGATCAAAGTCCTGGCCCATGCAGTGTCCAGCTCCAGGCCAGGAACCTCTCAGGAGGCCTCAGTGGAAATGAGAAGGGGTTGAATAGGACCCTTCAGAAATCAGCAAGCTCAGGGTGCCTGGGTGGCTCAGTCGTTAAGCGTCTTCCTTCGGCTCAGGTCGTGATCCTGGCGTCCTGGGTCCGAACCCCGAATCAGTCTCCCTGCTCTGTAGGAAGGCCTGCTTCTCCCTCTCCCACTCCCCCTGCTGGTGTTCCCTCTCTCACTGTGTCTCATTCTGTCAAATTTAAAAATCTTAAAAAAAAAATCATCAAGCTCTTGGATGTTTTTGGTCTCAGCTGGTCATCTTCATGCTTCAGGAATTAGTTAGCAGCCTCCCAAAGACATTCACCTTCAGTATCTCTTCAAGGCAGCCTGGAAGGAAGGCCTCACCTGGGGTATTTACTGCCTGCAAGAGGCTCAAAGACAGGTTGAGGAGTCTGGAAGAACAGACGTTCTGGGAGAGTTGGAGGCCACACCACCAGTTTGTGCCATTTGGAGCATACCTCTCCTAAAACATAGGCTCTATGAACAAAATGCATGAAGAAGGGAACTGCACTTTCTGTCTGCCTTTTTGGCCCTTCCAGTTGTTGTTCTTGTCTCTCGCTGCTCCTAAGCTGCTCTACCTTGCTTAGTGCCCAGGCTGTCTGGAGTACCTGGGAATGCGACTCTACCTGCAGAAGCTTAAAGTTAATGAGGTCTGTTAGATTCAAAGTATTCTACCACTTACTTACCTATAACAAAAGGTACAGTAGAAAAACAGGCCACACTGCAATTGTTGTTGAACCCCAATATCATAATCTCGTATGTGTCTGCGCACGTGCACTGTTAGTGTGAATGAGTGAGAGGAAGAAAGGGAGAGTGAGAGTCTTAGATCATCATCTAGAGTCAGTTCCTTAAAGATAGGAGCTATATGATATTTAATTTTGCCTTCACAAAAATCCATAGTCATGTGGCAGACAGTAGGTCCTCACCCCATATTTGTAGGAGGACAGAAGGGGGAAAAGAGGGATTAGTCAAGCCAGTCTGCCCTTCTCATCCCTTGCAGGACGCCTAGTGGAGTCCTGTGACTATGCTCATGTGCATATGGTGACATGGGGAACAGGAGTGAAGATGATAGAAGTGTCAAGACTGAAGCTGGGGATCTCAAACCGTAAAGAGACTGACCAGAAATGAGTGAGTTGGGGGTTAGGTCACCTGTGTTAGCTTTGGACATAAGTGATAGGGACAGGGAGGGGCATGAGTCTGACTGGCCGTTTTCAGCATGGAGAGGTTTCGCTAGTGTCCTCAGGCTCATGTGCTATTGAAGAGATGCAGGGTGAAACTGTCCACTTGGGGCTTCCCATCAGGGAAAATGCTGGTTCCTGAGCAACACTCCAAATTCACCAGCCACGTGCCCTGCACAGCCTGCACTCCAGCTGTCCACGTTCACCTCACAGCCATCTGCCTGAGCTTGAGGCTGCTACGTTCTCCCATGACTATTCTAGAAAGGGCACCGAGTAACCGGAATTCGAAAATGGGTGAAGTTTTCCTAGCTGTGATTCTTCTAGCTCCAGCATTCAACAGCACCCCATCTATACTAAAAAAAAAAAAAAAAAAAAAAGCTATTTCATTAAGTAAATGATAGCTGTTCATTATCAGTTGAAAAGTCCATTATTCCACGTTACTTCTGTTGCTCTGGTCGGGGCTTAGAGGCTTGTAAGTCAGATAAGTAACATCAGAAAGTCACCGTTTTAGGAAGCTGAATGTCAAGGCGGTGGCAAAGCTGGATGGGGCAGTGGGCCTAGCTGGGAAGATAGTCTGAAGGCCTTAGTAAGAATTCAGTGGGGGAAATGCTAAAAGCCAATACCCAGTGGACACAAAAGGCATTTGGAGGAAGAATGGACAGATTTGAAAAAGAAGAAGAAATGTTGGTTGACTGACTCGATAAAGGAAAAGAATCTAAAATGGTTTCTAAGGTTTTGAGCAGCATGATTATGATATGACAGCTGACAGAAACTGAGAATCTGAAAGGGAATTTGGTTTGGGGGGAAAGATAAAGGTTCGGTTTTACATATGCTAGGTTAGAGGTGTTCCGGATAAGAACTATTACACTGTGGACTCGGTGCATGGAACACACGAAACTTGAGCTTCCCTCCCCTCCTTCTGGGCCCAAGGAGGAGCCCTGGTCTGGTCAAAATCATAAGCAGACTCAGGCGTTTGGGGTAAGGGTGCCGGGGAGGAGTGGGGTGGTTAGTGCTCTCTCTTCTGCATGCAAGGACCGTTTCCTCTTTGAATCGTCTCTGTCTTGGAACTGTCTCTCATGCAGCTGGTGTGGTGAGGCGGGCGTTGGAACTTTCCCTGCTATGGAGGCATTCCATTCTATCTTTAAACTCTTCCCACTTTAGAAACCCAGAGAGGAACCAGGGCAGGGCCTTCCAGAAAGTGTGCGTGTGTATATGTGTGTGTGTGTGTGTGGGGGGTCTCACCCTTTTTTCCCTCCCAGGCTTTAAATAAATGGACAAAATTAATCTGTATACTTCACATGTGGTCCAGAGATAGGAGACGAGGTGGGTGTCTGAGTCCAAACTTTCAGCAGGAAATAATGCTCCGTTGCCCAGGGAGGTCCCAGGAGGGTCAGTCCAAAAGGGGGAGGGGATGATAGTCAAGGACTTGAACCTGGACTTTTTCATGACTAGTGGATAATTCTGTTGGTGCGTAAGAGAGTAGAGAGGTGGGTACATAAAACTGCAAGTTACTCATGTTAAGAGGATAATCCAATACATAATTGATGATGAAACCTGTGAAGCAAAATACATTAAAAGAGGAGATACAAATAAAACCTTTAAAAAAAAAAAAGGAGATACAAATACAGAAGTGTCGTACAACCCAGACATTCCATTGCTATAGTTGTCTGACAGTGATGGGGGCATGTATATTCACAGAAGGCGTCTCTAGGTGACGGTGAGAAATGGAATCGACCCAAGAGTTGATCAACGGGGACTAGGTTAATGAATCGTGGTTTAAGTGTTCAAGGGGATGCTACACAGCAGAGAGCATTCATAGATAATAACTACGGGCAACATGGCTGGATCTTGCAAGAGTAACGCTGAGCAGATGAGGTCAAACTCAAAGGAATACCTACTCTGTGATTATCAAGTTCAAAGACAGGTCAAGTTATCCATACTATTAGAAGTCAAGAGAGTGGTTACCTTGGGAGTGGGGGTGCAAGGGGCTTCTGGCATCCTGGTTTTTCTTTCATTTCTTGATCTAGGTGCTTGTTACAGAAGTGTGTTCACTTAAACATATTTTGAGATGGACTCATGATTCATATCTGTATATATGCTATACTGAGATAAGATTTGCAAAAGGACAAAAAAAAATCAGAGGGCAGATCTTTGCGCAAAGTTCTCTTTTAGAAGCTAATTACCAGAAGATCTACTAGAGACATTGTTAGAAAGGTAGCTTAATTGCTTTGTTCACCTCCACGAATGCTAAGAGGAAGCCTTGAGGAATAGGGACCCATATAAAAATGTTTAACATACTAAGTCCAAACACAGAATCAGTTAGATCGAATGAGATTTTCTAGACTGTTCTAGAAAATGCATTTACACTGAAAAGGAACTGGGTGGTGGATTTTGCAGGCTAAGTTCAGATCTAGGAGAGCTGATGGTATTGTTCCAGTCTGAGTCTGAGGCTAAAGGCAGAAGACCGATGTCCCACCCCAAAGAAAATTAGGCAGAGAGAAGGAATTCTTGCTGCTTGGCCTTATCTTCTATTCAGGCTTCAATGGGTAGGATGAGTCCCACCCACATTGAGGAGGGCAAGCTGCTTTACTCAGACTACTGATTCAATAAGAAACAGCCTCGTAGATATACCCAGAAATAATGTTTAACCAACCATTTGGGCACCTCGTGGACCCATCAAGTTGACACATAAAATTAATCCTCACAACCATGTCTAAATAGAAACGAGCAAAAGACCCAAATGGGGGATACGAATAGTCAACAGTGCCAGTTCACATAGGATGCCATTCAAATTCATAGCAATTCGACAGAGTCGGAAATACAATTTTTCCCAGTTTCAGAGATGAAGAGTACAGAGTTGGAGCTATTAATCTATTTGGTGAAAGTTTGGACATTCAAAGGGGCAAAGGTTCTTAGATACACTAAGTACAAAAAAAAAAAAAACCAACCAAAAACCAAAAAACTGTTTGAAACTTGAGCTTGAAAACCGTAGGCTCAGAGGTGAGATACTTCAGGAATATAAAGTCGTGGATGAACACAGGTTTCTGACTAAATTCTGGAATCTGAGAACTGGGAATGGAGAAAAGCCCGAAGAAACTTGAGAGCCTGGTTTTCCAGAGAAGCGCGCATCTCTTGGAACTTGAGAACAAGCCTAAGTAATGAAAATGAAATGTGACTTTGCAATAGGGAGCCCACCTTGGAATTTCCTCTGCTGAGAGAAAACAGAAGCTGAGAAAAGTCTCACCTGTGACGGGTGTCTTGCATTAGGGAAATGGCTCACCTCTGGAAGAGGAGGTAAGAGAGGGGCGGGGAGGCTGCTAGCAGAACGTGCTTTGCTGTCTGAGTCAGCCAGGCCCCAGGTTAGTGCAGTGGTGTCTTGGACTCTGTAGAGGACTCTTTCCCCTCAGCTTAACATTATTTCAGCCAGCAAGTAATGCAGAGACGGCTCCAAGATCAAAAGTGATGTGGACATATATGGAACAAATATGACTCCTCATGGCCATGCTAGACCTTCAAGGATCTGCAAAGACAAGTTTAGTGAGCTCAGCAGCCCAAAGGTAGTGAAGGACTGAGCAGTGGGAATGGAGGCCATTTGAAGTTTACTCTGGCAAAGGTGGTGGGCAGTGGGGGAAGGGTCCACATGAGCTCAAAATGCCAGTTCCATACTCTATCTCTTAAGGCACTATGAGACTTATACAAGCTTAGGGGCCACTGGCCTACCATGGCCAATGCCAATGTCAAAGATAGTATGAATGAGTTGGGTCACATCGACATAATATTAATATTTGCATTAGACTCTCATAGCTCATGTACACTCTCATTTAATCTTTCATAATTTATGAGTCTTCACATAATAAACAACGTTATTTCTATATGGGCATGTGAAAAACCACAAAAATGGAAATAAGCTTTAAGAAGTTGAACTCAGTTGGTCAAAGCGTTTACCTCTCATGCCATCACTTCACTGGATTGCAAGATGCTTAAGCCAAGGGCCATGACTTCTGCACCTTTGCATCTCAGCACCTAAGACAATGCCTGAGCTCATGAATGAGCCAGTCATGACCCAGGGTATACTGTAATTTCGGTTGGTTGTGTGGGTTATGGTCCACCTGGCTGCCTGTCACGCCAGGCCGCCCCAGAGTAGGACTGCACGACCGTCACATGAATGGCTGTCTTGATCCCCTGAAAAAGCCAGAGATGACTTTGATATATCTGTAAACATCACTGCTCACTGGGCCCTTCCTAACCAGGTCTTTTTAGTGTGCAAATTCTCTTATAGTCTTCAGATGATCTAAATCTCATTAAATTTAGATAAAAATGTTACACCTTTAATTGAAAATCCCTAGTTCATTTTAGGACTCAGAGTTATCTCTGATAAGGCAAAACGTAGTATCTTCATTAAATACCAGGTAGATATTAATACAAATATTCTAAAGCTGTAGCTCAGGGGAGTTTCAAGAGAAAAGAAATCATTGTAGTTTGTAGGGCCTTGACATACATGGTGAATACATACATCCATTTCTATGTATTTATGCATATCATTTGTGTGGAAATTGCTTTGTCTATTGCAAGTATGTACCACAGGTATTTAGTCTGAGCTACTTTTACACTTTTTACTCTTGGGAGAGTTAATTACAAACAATTTAATTAAGATCTCTTACTCATTAATGTTCTCATAGCTTAGCAACTTTGGGTTGGCTCAGCAGGTTGCAAAGGTTTAATTTTATCAGTTACCCTCCCATTAACTCATACACCATCAGTACTGTGCTTGTTTTTTATCCTTCCCTGCCTGGGGTACCGACAGAATTTAAAATATCATTAAAACTAAGAATTCAGGAAAGACTCCGTTAGTTGCCACCTGTCCTGATGAGACTCAGATTTCCATTTGAATCTTTACAATACAAGATCAAGGATGTCTCAAAAACATTCTCTTCAATGAGATCAAACAAACACAAAACATTGTATTTTTTATTATAATTAGAGCCATAACGTATTGTCTTCATTAGCTTTGTGAGAAAGATAAATTTCAAAGAAAAAGAAACCCCTTCTGCACTTTAGTAGAAGCTCAAACACTAAAGATTTAAGTTTTGACTAAAAGAGGATCACAAGGAATATATTAACTTGGGGGAAAACACAAATCAGTTCTCAAGGAAATGTTTTTCTATTTATTCTTTCTGAGGAGGTTATATAAAGGCATAATTTATACCTTGGTCTCCAGTATACAGGCTTCTAGCATGGAATAGTTTAAGGTCAATGCAATTTTTGTAATTTTTTTTAACACTGTCTAACCTTTTTTTCCCAGGTAGAACTGATTTAGTTAGCATAGAGCAATTAACTTCCCGATTTCAATAGTAAATAAAGAACAGCTAATGCTGTGCTGGGCTGGATCTTATGTTCTCTTATTAACCATGATATTTACAAATAATCATTGGGCTTGACTCTCTCTGTTCATGGGAATGCAGAAGGTTGGATACCAGTCTTGTTATGTTTACCAAAGGGAAAATTGTTATAAAAGGAAAGACACTTAGAGTTTAGTTCTTTCTTTGACTTCAATTTGACAAGCCTTGCAATAACCTGGGAGCATTTGTTTTGATCTGCATAAATTCTAATATTCTGAGATCGTATCCAAAAATGATCACATATTCTTAGGAAACATGACAAATTCAAAACACCTTTGGAAAATTAATAGAGAAAAAGAATATTTCTTTAACAACTTAAAGATTAACAACTCAAAGATTAGTGAGATGCAAAATTGCAAAAATATTTCTTGTGAATTGATAAAGGAAAACAGAAAGGAAGAGCTGAGACAGAAACCATTGGCCTCTGACGATAATGTGACCCAGGCTGAGTGCAAGATAGAGCAAATCAAAATAAAGAAAATCTCAGCTAACTCTGAATTCAGATAAGTAACAAATAATGTTTCAGGATAGGTTTTCCAATGCAATATTTGGGACACTTTTTTTTTTAAAAGACTTTATTTATTTATTTGAAAGAGAGAATGAAAGAGAGAGCATGAGAAGGGGGAGGGTCAGAGGGAGAAGCAGACTCCCCACTGAGCAGGGAGCCCGATGTGGGACTCGATCCTGGGACTCCAGGATCATGACCTGAGTCAAAGGCAGTTACCAATTGAGTCACCCAGGTGCCCTATTTGGGACACTTTTATCCTGAAAAACTATTTATTACTTTCTGAAATTCAAATTGAACTAGGTGTCCTACATCCTATCTGGCAACCCTAGACCTAGGAAATTCAGGTGATAAGTTCAAGGTCACAGACTTGCTTTTGTGGCACATTTACCACTAGAACGTGGATCTCACAAAATCAAATTATTCCCATTCTATGACATATTGTTCTACATAATTGTCCTGTGGACAAACATCTTTAATCAGTGATTTTTTTTTAATAAAAATATTTTTCTTCCATTTTCCAGGTGTTTCGTATCCGAAAACAACTTTTTCTATTCCATAAAATGACACTATTAAAAATCTTAAGATAAAAACCACATTTGGCTCTCCTGCTTATCCTGTAAAGTGGTTATTTTAACATGGAGTATCAAATTGTTCTTCACTCTGTGATTTTATAGCCAAGTAATTTGACCGTACATTAAAACTTAAGGAGAATTATGACCAGGGAAATCACAATTAGGGATCAGACTTGCAATGTAAAACTTTGAACCCTCTCATAAAAGCCATTTGTCCTCCTCTGTATTATTTTACCATCAAAAATGAAAGCAGAGGGTGGCTACTTACTGATGAAATGTACAAACACTGTCTGAAAAAAACAATGATTTTTGCAGCTGAGAAATCTAGATGGAAATGGGCAGCAGTTTGTTTCAGTGGCTGTGATTTTATGACCTAAAGCTGTGTTTTCTGGCAGGAAAATTCAGTGCCTGGATCAGACGTGTGAAAACATGAGGTGCTCTGCAGGATGCTGGGAAACGAGGCTGGTGATTCCCACGGCCTTCGAGGCCAGCCACCAAAACAGTGGCTAGTTTAGGAAAAAGAAAACACACACACGCGCACGAACGCACACACACACACACACACGCGCGCACACGCACACACTCTTTAAGAACTCGTCTAAAAGCCACCGTGTCATTTGTCTCCTCACACCATCTCCATGGTTTATCTCGAAGGGAAATAACAAAGGGGCTGATCTGTTCTCGGTGCCTGTGTGAGTCAGGGGCTGGGAGGGTAGCCGGTGGGCAGGAGGGATGCCGAGCTCTTCAGCACCGTGTAATTCGGCCAGCTTCTGTCTGCTAGGCCAGGAGCTCAGACTTCCATGATCCTACCATCTAGCAAGAGGGACAATCTGGAAACAGACAGACGACCAATCCTGTTCTAGTTGAGAGTGAGCAAACTGTCATGGAAGCACAAAGGAGGGAGACCATAGCTCTGTGTGCTGGGCTAAGAGGTTTCGCAGAGATGCTACTTAATTTCCTCTTAAAGATATATCCCCAAATTATTTACTGATAATGTGATAGAATACATAGGACTTGCTTCGCAATGATATCAGCGTGAGAGGGAAAATGAATGGATAAAGTTGGTCCTGAGTTCATATTAGTCGAAGCTGGGTTTATGTACATGGAGCTTAATTATACACCTGGTCTACTTGGTATAGTTGAGATTGTCCGTAATAAAGAGGCAACATATGTGCGTGAGCATGTGCACCTGCTGTGTTTATGTGTATATGTAGATAGAGACAGAAAGAAAGAGAGACAAGGCGAGGTAAAGGTGCCTAGGAAACGGGGAGTAGCCCAGAGAGAACAGCTTGTTTCAAGGTACCAACTGGCAAAACAGAGAAGATTCAGTTCTTGCTTGGTGACCCCAGGAAGGGGGTGAAGGAGGCACATGCACGGACAGGAAAAGCTCCCAGCATTACTCCTGGCAATTACCCAGCAGGCCTTTGGAGGGTGGAATGGGGTACAGCCACTCTAGTTACCAACGTGGCCAGAACTGTCCAGCCTGTACTTGATTGTCAAGGTCAGCGATCTCCTTCCCAGGATCTGGAAAAGACAGCTTGGATGACCACTGCCAAACTGACGGGACGAATTCTCCAGACAGTGTCTAGAGCGTTCGAGAGAGCAGGATGCCCTCCTCCTAGAAAATTGCAGGCCCTTGAGCTCCTGGGACGATGTTCCTTTGTTCTCGGTAGTTCTAGCACCCCTTGGTCAGTATGGCCAGTATCCATGAGCCCTCAACTGTTTGCGGAGCACTGTGTTGGGTGTGTGGAAGACAAGGGGCTCACTTCTTGTCTCCGGGGAATTGCAAAGTTTGCTGGTGCCTTTACAGTCTTGCACGGAGCGAGCAAAGAAATGGATGGGTATGACCTCTCGGGAAGCAAATCATGCCCTCTTTTTCAAATGGAGCCATTCAGTCACAAAAGAAAGCTTGGTTTGAAACCAGTCCCTCTCCGTCCTTCCTCGGCTGGGTAATCTAATTTGAATGCAAGGAAGTCTGGCAGTTGCAAATGCTAGCTGGCAATAGAAGCGCATTTTCATTGACTTCCTGGGATTCTTTGCCTCCCTCAAATATTTTGGATACAGAGAACATGGCACAGATTCTTCAGTCGGTGCTAATGATGAGAAGAACTGCATAATGGAGAGCGCGCCTCATCCAGACAGAGAGAAGTCGTGCAGATGAACGCAGCCCGCCCAAAAATGGAGGCCGCCTCCAAGGCTGCCAGGCTGGCGACCACGGGCGGCAATGACTGTGACATCCAAGTGTCGCAGCTCCCGTCAAAGTTGGCAGAGTCTGCCAATTGAAGACAATTAGCAAGCGCGACTTCTCAATTGTGTTGACAGATGAGGGAGAAAAATCAAATAGATGTGAGAGCACTGTTTATCCTGCTGCAGTGTTTTGCAATATTATGTCTATTGATTTGCTTTTTGTTCCTGAGTTATTGGGTGGATGGTGCGCTGCTCTGCCTGTCAACCCGGCAAGCTTGCTTTCACAGCTGCTTGTCAAGTGAGAATTTCTACACAAATCACCCCAACCCGTCTCACAGGGGACATTAGGCCAAAGATACTCTGTTATGATTTAATGGAAAGAAAAAAAAACCATAGCATGTGGCTCAATTTTCTTTTTATAACAATTGGTTATAGCTTTTGAATTCTGTAACGTGGCGCAGCCCGCCGTAATTGGTTTTGCGAGCGCTCTGCAACCCGGGAAGGTAAGCCGGGCTGCGTGTGTCATTTGTTGTCATGCATGACCCTCGTTCTCCAAGGCTGTAGGAGTTCCCATTGCCATCCGATAGGTCGCAGCACTTTGCAGATTGAGATACAGTGGTCAGTGGTCCGAAGGGTGCGTTGTTGTTTTAAAAGAATGTGAAACGTCTGAGCCGGTGAAAGAAATAGGATTGTTTTTGTGGTTTTGACTGGCTCCTCTGGTTGCGCCCCCTGCACCCCCGGGCACGGAGGGGCTGTGCGTGCTTCCCAGGGTGGGATCCTTCCTCCACTGCACCAGTCTCCTTGAGCAGGGCGCCCCTTATCACACTGCAATTAATTTTAAACTCTAGTGTAAAAATGTACTGAATCCATAGACCAGTCTCGGAGAGTCCTGTGTCTACCACAGGGGAAGCAGGTTCAGGATAACAGGACCAGCCCTAAAGGATAAGCATCCTTATACTCAGCCCTGTCTGTCACTTGTACTTTGGAGAGAGGTCCTTACAGAAAGGAAAAGCATCCATGGCAGGAAATTTGGAAGCCGTGGCAAGAGAATATGGAAAGAATCTGGGGTCCCAGGGCTTAGGAGCATCCTTCAGATCAATTTCGTGCCCCCTCCCTTCTCCTTTCATGAGGAGCCCCAGACTTGGAATTCATCAGAATGACGAAACGCATCCTCACTCCCCACCTCTGTGCACTGACTTGAGTCGAAGCATTCCACAACTGGGTCAGCATCCCCGTCGCTGCCCACGGGCTTCGGGGTACCCCGTCTGTGGGATGGGTGCTGAGCTGGATGGAGAAGCTCCAGAAGGCAAAAGCACATACTTTGGGGCTATAACAACAACCACAGCAAAATCTGCATCATCGGCATGCGTTCCGGTGTACAAATTTCTGCTCGGTATTTCACATTGAGGGCCCTGTGTCCAACGCACTCGCTGGTAGAGAGTTAGGTGCATTTAGGGAGATGCATTACTTCCCCGCAGACAACACAGGGACTGTTAAGCAAACAGCAGGAAGACGGCTCAATTTTAAATAAAATTTACAGGCCTGGAATGAATGCCCCTCCCTCAATAACTAACTTGCTACCAGGGAATTTCTTAGGCACTGGGGATTAGAAACGCCGATTCTAAAGTTAATTACAATACATAAACATGTATTTAAAAAGATAATTATTTGACATTATTTTGGAACTTGACTGGAAATTGCTTTCTAAGGACAGAAGCTCCTTCTTCGGGGTCTCATATGACTTGGTACACGAGGAGAAGGCATGTATCACACAGCAAGTGGGAATCTTTCTCAGCCATGCAGGCTTTAAAAAAAAAAAATTCAGTGCTTCCAACTCTTTGTTCTGTCTCATGTGCTGTTATTTCTCCTCTCCAGAGTCTTCCTCTCCTGCTACCTAAAATGTCATAAATATCATCATGGGAGAGAATGTGGTCTAGTGCAGTTTTATTAAAAAGTCTCACACTTTTTGCAGCCAAATCATCACCAACATATGCTCTTCCCAGCCTCTCCTCTCTTTCAACAGGTTCACAGGGAATAACATCAGTAGCACGGAATGCTTCACAAGTCTTCACATGCTTTTTTATTCATTTAGGCAAATATCTATCCAGTCAGTGTCTGCTATGTGCACGAGATGCTGTAATGTAGAGATCGATTCCCAACCACAAATCCCTGTCCTCAAAATGCTCGCCGTCTAGCTGGGATGGGACGTGCACAGGAAGACGTCTCCGGTTATGTTCTAACAAAGGGCAGGCATTTCAAGAACTGCCACAGGGAAGAGGTAAAGTCATGGCAAGGAGGCGGCCTCCCCTACCGAGGGGTTTGGACGGTTGTGAGTTCTGGCCACGTTTAATCCCTGCGAAGTTGGCGATATAGGTGTTTCTGTCTCTATTTTACAGAAGTAGAAACAGAAACCCAGGCAAGTTAAATGACTTGTCTAAGACCACAAAACTGTTAAGTGACAGGCCCCAAGACCTGCAAGGGCCACTTGGGGTAATGAAAAGGCAAGAGAATGGGGTCTGATTTTTTTTAGCTGAACAGTCTCTGTGGCTTCTAGAAGAGAACAATGAGAACAGTGCTACCTACGTCCTAGCCTTGCTGAGAGAAATGAACGAGGTGTGTTGTATTACCCCAAATCTAAGATGCCCCCTTTTGTAAATGGCACCATTATTTTGTTTCATTAAGGAAGGAAAAATATTGCCAACTAATCTACAGTCTTTCTTATGACTCAGAATTTTTATTTATTTATCCGAAGCACCCCTTTAGACTTATTTAGACATAGGCTTTCTTTTCAAAAATCCAATATGACTCTTGGGCATACATATAAAGGAGAATATATGAGGAATAAAAGAGCTATGTGTTTCTAGACTTCTTCACATCTGACTTTCCATAGTTAAGGAGAAGCAGAGATATTCTGGAAACACAGTGGCACTAAGAAATTTCTTCAGTGATGCTCTGATTCAGAGATTTTGATATCTATGCTTTCCCTACATCACCCTGTGCGCCCCGCAGGGTCAGTGTTGACGTGGCACATTTCCCACAAGAAAGTTGGACTCTTGTTTTTTTTTTTAAGATTTTATTTATTTATTTGACACAGAGAGGGAGATTGCAAGTAGGCTGAGAGGCAGGCAGAGAGAGAGGAGGAAGCAGGCTCCTTGCCAAGCAGGGAGCCCCATGTGGTCCTTGATCCCAAGACCCTGAGATCATGACCTGAGCTGAAGGCAGAGGCATTAACCCACTGAGCCACCCAGGCGCCCGAAATTTGGACTCTTTTATCTGGGATCTCACCCATGATGCACTCATAGAAGGGCAAGCTTAGATGCTGGACAACAGAAGGCTTTCAGACACCAGCTAGAATTGAGAAACATGCCTACCTTCAGGCATTGACTTCAACATGTACTAATGATCCTACTTAAATGATCCTTACGTGTTTGGTTGACTGAGGTGTCAAGGGGTTGGTGGTGTCCAGTCATTTCATTAAGAATAATGACTGAACAAGGATAATTATGTCTAATTGTGAGGAGCATCCCAATTTCGGTGGCATTTACATGCGAAAAATATAGTATGTTTCAGAATCCATGAGATACAGATCCATACAGTACAGTGCTATCACCAAAACTTAGTAAATGATTTTAAAATAATGGTTCATTCTCCTTTTTCACATACATAATAGCTGTCAAGTTGGTGACATGGTCAATAAAGATTAAGTTGAGGAGGAAGAGTAAGTATCTTGAAGTAGAGATCAAAATTGCTTCATGGAAGAGATGCCCTTAGCCGGAAAGAAAGGATAAGCAAAGATTCTGGAAACAGTGTCACTAACAGATTGCTTAACCTCCACCCCTCATGATCACTGCCAGCCCAGCCAAACACAATGGGCTTGCTATGCAAATACGACTTTAAGGAAAGTTCTTAGCATCCCCCTTCCATGTATATTGCCAACTGTAACTCGAAAAATTCTACTAAAATTTGCAAAAGTCAGAATATGTATGGCCGAAGTCTATATTCTGAGGGGATATGTAGATAGTGACTGGAAGAACTGAGAAACGGACTTGAGTTGCAAGGTAGACAATCAGGCTGACCTTGATCCTAAATCTGGCTCCAGTCCTTAATAACAGTGTGATCTTGGGAACATCTCTTTACCTTACTGCACCTCAGTTTCCTCTTCATAAAATAGAACTTACCTATCTTGGAGGAATATTAAATGTAAAGAAGACATAAAATAATGTATATAGAATGTTTAAAACAGTGGTTCTTATAAACACTCATCAGGACTTACTCTGCGATGTAATCCTAATTAAGGTTCTAGTGGCAAGTGAGGAGTCAATAGAAGGTCTTGGAATTGAGAAACCTGCCTACCTGCAGGTATTGACTTCAACATGTACTAGCTGCATGACCTTTAACAAATTACTTGCTCTCTCTGGGGTTCAGTTTTCTCATCTGGAAAGCAGAGTTATTAAAGAAAAATCTATTCCAAAGTAAGGATTAGATGAATACATTGCTTTTAATAATTTAGACATGGGAGGACTTAGTAAGTGCCAAATAAATGTTAGTCATTACCATCTATCCTGGAGGTATGTACTGTTTGCAGGGGATTTCTGGAAATGGTGAAAGCTTAAGCCAATCACTTAACCGATATTATAAAATACATACAGAATTATGTAATATGGTAAAAGGCCAAGCAATGAGCAGGGAATTCAAGTTGTTTGGGGAATTCTTTGTGCAGAGAGGGTTATACAAGTGATTACCTGCTTTACTCATGAGTCAAACTAGCCTTGAACCCTAACCAGCTTTTAGAGCCAGTTTGATGGGTCTCTCCTGGGCCATGTAGAAGTGTTAGATAGAGCTAACACCTGCCTTCTAACCTGAGTTAGAACAGGATTCACCACAAGAACTACCCCCGCCCCAAGTCTAACAAGAGTTCTGGATGCAAGAACCTCCTCCCCATTCTCTTTATGCTCAGAGCACACATTTTTCCTACAGTCAAGAAAACAAGAAAACAGAATCTCCCCAACAATCCAAATCAATCTGGAGACGTCCCTCCTCTCCTGTGCTGGCTAGCAACTCAAATCTCCACAATAGAGCATTAAACCTTTATTAGCTCTTCTAAAATTCTAACCTGAAACCCAGGGAATTTTACTGCCTTCTGCCGTGGTTCAAAATCAAAATATGGCTCAGTACAGTTGCCATGCCACATTTACCAAAATGTTGCATGCTCACTCATTTTCAATGAGTCATTTATTTAATTCATCAATATTTTTTTCCCTTCAGTTTGGGTGAAAAGAAGCTAATCAGTGATGTGGCTCAGATGTTCTGATCCTCCAATATATTATGTTGGTTGCACTCCAGAGTCACATTTGAATTTAAAAAAAACAAAACAAAACAGAGCAAGTCACTTCTTAAATAGTGTTTGTGCTTTTTTTGCATTCAGTCTGATTCTTTTAGGAAGTACAGATCTAAAGATTTAATTTTACCATCTTCAATTCGGCAGGAAGGCAAATGAAAATAGTATATTTCTCTTAAAAAATGTTCCAGGAAATGAAAAAAGATAACCTTTAAAGTCAAGTTTTAATTTTTTTTTTTTTTAATCAGAATGAGGTCTTCTGTCTGGCTGCTAGCTACCTTGTCTCCAGCTTCCTGGAACCACTGGTTCTTCAGTCAATAAGTCATTATAATTAGTATCTTGACTCTTTGCAAGTTCTGGACCCTCAGAAGGAGGACCTTTCACTTCTGTCTTTCTGGAAAACGCATAGTCATCTTTCAAGATGCAAACGAGATGCCACCTTCTCTAAAGAATCTTAACCACCCTCACCCTCTCTCCTCCAGGGGAGACTTAGCTTCTCCTCTGTGCTTCTTGGCATTGGACATCTATATTTGGGTAGAGTGCTCAGCTCATTCTATCCAACCACTGGTTCATTTACTTTTCCCACTCAAGTGAACATACAGTCTTTTACGGCCTGGATTATAATATTTTGTCTTTTACTCCTGACTTTTGAGAATACACCATTCACCAAGGGCACTCAATAAATACTCGTTGAGTGAATGGTTACCAAAACACTTCCAGGTATATTTATGGTGAATGCAGAGAAATGGACAATTATGAAATTTGCAGCAATGATGAAGATCTATGGCACATTGCAGACACACAAAAACCCAGTGTGCTAGTTGTTATTGATTTTTTACCTTTTAGCTCAAAATAGGCCCTTCTCCTACTGCTGCTCTGTAATCATGGGGGCAGGCTTTGCAAATATTTCTTCTTTGCGAACTGGCAAAGTATTAAGTGTTGTCATTATGGAGGGTGTTGGAGGGACACTGGAGGAGAAATGGGCTTCTCTTCCTAGATGTGCCTTGCTCACCAGGTTCTTACAGGGTACAATTTCTCTAGAACCTTCCTGCTCCTGTCCTGTTCTAGATCCCAGTTCCTGAAGCTCAATGGGATCAACAGCAGCCAGAAGCCTGGAAGACACAGGCATATGAGGAGACTCTCTTACTCCTCACTTGGGTGACTTTACAGTGAGTTCTGTGGCATAGCATCTGCCTGTGGAAGGCTTTCCCCAGCACTCCAGAAGACAGATTTCCAACAAGTCTGGACCGCATGATACCTCAGCTACTCCTCTTTTTTTATTTATTTATTTTTAGTTTTTAAAGATCTTCTTTACTTACTTGACAGAGAGAGAGGGAGAGAGAGCGCGCACGCTCACACAAGCAGAGGGAGCGGAGGAGGGAGAAGCAGACTCCCCACTGAGCAGGCAGCCTGATGCAGGGCTGGGTCCCAGGACCCTGGGATCATGACCTGAGCTGAAGGCAGTCACTTAACCCACTGAGCCACCTACGTGCCCCAACATGTCAGCTATTGTCTGTTCTCCAGTAACCTACAGCCATGCCTTCTTTGATGAAGTCTGCATCTCAACCCTGTTTGGGGAGCAGCGCTTTTCCTGGGTGCTCTCATTCAGTCCTAGGCATGGTGGCTGCTCCTAATATCGGCTATTCCCATATTTTTTGTTGTTTTCTTTAACTAACCAAGTACTTGTTACTCCAACCGTATGTTAATTGTTCTTTATATCATTATTTACATTATCCATTCAAGTTACTGTGTGGTTTTTGTTTCCTGAGAGGGTCCTGACTGATACATTAGTGCTAAAGGAATAAAAGTACAAAGAAAATTGTTTATGTCGAAACGTGGAAATCGATGCCAGAATACAATGAAGTCTGTAGAGGTATCAATCTCATGAATGTTAGACATTTTGTGTTGATTATACTAAACTGAATACTGAATTTGGAAGTCATCTCTCTCACGCTTATGCCAGTACTGGAGTTCTAGAAAAAATATGAACTTATACATTCTCCATTTTGAATTTGTAATAATTCAGATAGGTGATAAGTCAGAAATCTCCTTACCAAAGATTTCTTCTTTTATAAACGAACAGCCTGATCACATCTGCAGACAGAAGATTTTTAAAGGATCATTCTGTGCTCAGATAATACACAATGTTTTCTACATGGTATGCCCTTAATCAATGTTGATTATGTTATAATTGATGGGGTGAATTCAACTAAATCTTTCAGTTTGTTAAGAGAGTTTTTCTAAGAACTTCTTCTAAGATATACCTAGCCTTCCTGGTGGGATTTGTTCCATCTATATAAAAGTCAAATTTCTGTCTCTAAAAATACTCTCATTCCTAGTTAACTAGTTCAAATTAGAGGAGTCTTGGTGTGTATTACCTTCGGTGTTGCTGACGTTGTTCTTTATGGTGCTTAGATGTTGATTTTAAGAATGCATTGAATTGATTCAATATAAATTTTAGTGAAATAACAGCTAGAAGAAAGATTAGTGGGAGTCACCTACACACGATAGCCCCTTCTGAGAAATCAAAGTCACATTAGAAAACTAAATACCACTTAGATTACATTACTGAGCTTGGATTTCATATCTGAATCAATTAGTTGCATTAGTGAAGACATCCACCATTATTAAAACCTGCTTAAGGATCTCATTCGCTGCCAACTGCGACTTTCAGACTTCCAGGGGAGATGCCCACATGATCAGTTTGGATGATAGCATGGGTTTGTAATGGCTCATTCTGTTTGACTAAGGCATCATTCCTGGGCTTTTCTCCTTCATATATAATTCTCTTGGCTATGAAATTTAACACGGGTCTGCTTATTGATGAGATGGACTTCTCACTTTTATTTTAGATACAGGGATGGCATTCTTTTTGCCAATTTTCATTCTCTAACTTTCCAAATCTTTTCCAGCTAAATAGCACATTTTAGGCTGATTACCCCAACTTAAAGCATGTGCTCTCTCTCTCTCTCTCTCTCTCATCTGACTATTTACAGCAATTTTATAATATCTAGAATAGAAGTGAGCAAACTTTTCTGTAAAGGTCCAGATAGTGAATATTTTAAGCTCTGAGCACCATACAATCTGTTAAAACTACTCAGTCCTGCCGTTATGGTGTAAATGCAGTCATAGACAATATGTAAGCCAATGAACATGGCGGCATTCCAGCAAAATTTTATTTACAAAAGCAGGCAGCAAGACAGATTTGGTCCATAGGCTTGCTGATCCCTTATCTAAACAACAGCCTTCAATTTGGGGGATACACAAAAGCTCTCCAGAGGGTGCCCAGGCATGGATAGCTTTAAGGGAATCTTTCTCCCGATTATGAACTTCCATTATATTTTCCCCTGCAATTAATCTTCCTGAGGTCTGTGGTGGGTCAGCGTTCCTCCCCTGCCACCTCTTTAAAAATCATTCCATTTTACCAAAGAAATCACACCTCTCATCGTTCTTGCCCCACAGTGTAAAAGCTCTAGGGCATAAAAATCATTGCAAAGGGTATAAAAACACTTGTAACATAAAACAAACAGGTTTGTTATGGAATAACTCACTCCTAAGGGACAGTTCTTTGAGATCTAAGCAAAAACAACTGCTGTAAGAAATCTTGAAGGATACTCTGCCTTAATTCATCAAGTTGAAAAATTCAGGGCATAGTATTGTACTTTCTCATCTATCTGTCTGTCTATCTAATCTATCAATCATTTATCCATCATCTATCTATCTACCCATTATAGATGTAATTAAAAATAGAATTCAGAAATGAAAAGACTGCCATGGGGACATTCATTAATATGTTAATTTGAATTAAAAACAATAAAGTCAGGGGTGCCTCAGTGGTTCAGCTCCTCAAGGGGCTGACTCTTGGTTTTAGGTCAGATTGTGATCTCAGGGTCCTGGGATGGAGCCCCATGTTGGGGTTCCATGTTCAGTGGGGAGTCTGCTTGTCCCTTTCTCCTCTCTCTCTCTCTCTCTCACACACATACACACTCACGCACACTAAAATAAATAAATAAGTAAATCTTTAAAAAGTAATAAAGTTAGATTTTATTTTTCTAGCATGGAGTGAGTTTGGTTGGCTGATTTCTTTGAGAATGAGGACTGACTCAGCCTACTTGGTTATATGGCAATTTTCCACAAATTAAGTAGCTAAATTTGCAATTCAATATATATTGCCAGGTCAAAATGTATTCATAAAAATATATGCAAATCACTTAGAGAATGCATAATATACTGCAAAACACATTTTTGGAGCTATAAATATACAATAAAATTTGTGTACGTATATTTAAAATGTCTAAAGGAGTGCATAATTTAAAAAATTATCAGGTATATAAACAAAAATTTAAAATTTCTGGTCTAGAAAAATCTCTGACAATTAATCATTCACTACTTCATTATGCCTGTATGTTTGTCTTGAAGCTTACTGAAATCTTCTATTGCTATGTAATTTTTCATGTATGTTGGGTATTGTCTCCTAAATGGATTAGAAGTTTCTTAAAGGCAGTGTCTATGGCAATATTTTGCACCTCCCAAAGTTTTGAGTGTATGTATGTATATATATTTTTAAAGAAAGGTTAAGTTTGCTAATTTAATTTGGTTTACCTTGGAAGGCACTATCCTTGGCTTTTCAAAAAAGAATGATGAAATGGAAGAATGTGTTAAACTGCACACATTAATCATTCAGCAAATATCTATGAAATCCTGGAATTAACTAAGAGACCTATCTGGAATCAGGGGTCAATGGTTAGAAGAAACATACTTTGATTCTGTCTTCAAGTCTGCCTTTAGTGAATGGAGACAGACATTAATTAAATGATCCTCAGGTACTGTGAAATGTGTAAGCCTGATGATTCACAGACCTGTAACCCTGGGGCAAATAATACATTATATGTTAATAAAAAAATAAAATAAAGATTAAAAAATGATCCCTCAGGTAAATAAAACTGTGAAAATTGGAATATTTGTTCCTCAGAGTGGTTTATCAGTAAGGAATAGAATGAGCTGTATTTTTTTCAAATTATACACAATACTTTGAACAAGTTTGAAGTATTCAGAGAACAAAGTTAAGAAAGCCCATTTTTGGAATTTTAAATTAATTTTTATTCTCTTTTTTCAGAAGATGATATTCTGCTACCTTGTTTTCCTTTCTTTGTTTTTGTTAATACACTATCATAATTCAAATTTTTAAAAAATCACTTGAGACTTCATTTTTACTCTCTCTCCTTCATTTGCAGTTACTGAGGTCATGGCTTTTGTTCCTGAAATTCTTCATCTTCCCCATTCTAGTCACCACCACACAATTTCTAGCATCTTTCAATTTCGTTTATCTTTCCTCTCTCTCCTCTTGTTCACCTCTCCCCTCTCCTAGAACAAATGTCCTCCCTCCTATACTCTTATACTTTTACTCCATATCCCATTTTTGCTTCTTCTTGGGGATTTTCCCCATCAAATTATCTCCTCTCTGGCTAGCATCTTCATCATCCTCCTTCTCTTGTCTCTTTCACCCTTCTGTTGAAACCACATATCTACTCTACAACTTTCTTGGACTGTGATCTCATTTCTTGGTTTCCATCTAGTAGCAAGTATCTATAGTGCCCATCACCACCATGATTAATCTGGTATCTTGCCCCAAACTTCACTGAAATGGTTTCCAAAAGTCTCCAGTGGTCTTCTGTCCCAAGGATCTAGTAAGCTTTGCCCATATCCCTTTCATCTCTCCTGAAGCATCTGATACTCTCACCTCCTTTATGAAAGTCTCTTTTGTCATGGTAATTATGCCCCACTAACCTAGTTGGTCAACAAGCCTTGGAGCACCTCATTCTATTTACTCTGTCTGTGCCCAGACATTTGTCTCACTGTCCTGTCTTTTGCTCAACTTCTCTACTTCAGCTAAGTATTGACTCTAAATGATAGAAGGATTTTGTATCCAGATTAGAAACAAACAAAAAAACAGCAACAATGACCAAAAAACCCTAAAAACCGAAAACCAAAAACCGAAAAACACACCAAAACTTTAACATCTTGAAAAAGCTCAGACTATTCTCTATTTTCAATCCATGATAAAATATTTCAATTCATGATAGAGTATTTCAATTCACGATAAAATAAACATAAGCCCGAATCTAAGCTTCTCATTCTGAGAATGACCACAGCATTTTTTTTTTAAGTTTATTTTTTCCATTCAAGTGATCTTCTGTTTCTTGAGTTCCAGCTTCCTTTGGAAGAATTGTGAGGCAAAGATATGAAAGCAATATAAAAAAAATCTCAGGACTTGCAGTGTGCTTAGAATTTGGGACAGATGATTTATTTAGTTCTGAGATCAAGATAGATATTATAATATGGTGCAAATTAAAATGAAGATACTAAATAATTTACGCTAATGCTCTCAGTTATAAAGATAACTGCCTCACTTTGCAACTGATATAAATTAAGGGAATATATTTAAATGTATATTTTAATCAATCAAGAAGGCTCATCTGCCAGCCGGTGTCAGATGCTAATGCATGCTCTCAATGAAACGGTCTGTTTATTAACTAATTAAGTGCCAACTGACTGCGTCACTGAATTCAGACACAGAAATGCCGACAGGGTACCGTTCTTGTCATTGGGCATGCTCCACAGTACGAAGTTCAGCCTCCCCTTAACTGTGAAACATAGTTTGTTGCTAAATGACCTAAGCTGCCGTTTATCCAAAATATGAGGCCTCTGCTGGGCTTAGGAGAAATGAAGTGTCAAAATAAGGCAGAAAGCTGCAGTAAGGAGAACTTGCATGTACATTGAGAGCCCCAGTTTCCTGCTTTGCTGACCAGCTGCCAAGCGCCTAGTAGGCTTCTCGGTGAAGGTTTATGGAATTGAATGAAGCTAAATGTGCTATTAGATATTCTGATGAGCTGGAAGAAAAGACGTCCTTTCAGGGAATCTTGGGGACTTGATAAAAAAGCATATCCAAATAACTACCAGCATCAAAAGATGCCGAGTAATAAAAGAGCTGGAGAAGGTACAGGTATAGGTAGTGAATGCCTGAGTTGAAAGCAGAACCAACAAATTAGGCTATATTAACAGCTCGGGGAGCATAAAACATGAAAGAAAAGGCTTTTGAAAGGAAAGCCAGAAGAATGAGATGAACTGCAAATTCACAATCAGTACCATTTCCTTACTAATCAAAATCCATTTTTTCAGCTTTTTATTTTTTCTGTGCAGGCATTTTTCTCACACATCAAGGGCATAGAAAATAAAATCAGCCAGGAAAGTGGCATCTCTTCCACATCGTCGACGAGTCGCTATCAAACTTATCTTATTTTCAGGTTCCTTCTTCTTGTTTTTAAATTCGACTGCTTTATTTGTGAAATTAAACAGGAAAACCTGAGGATGATTCATCCTGCATCTAGCCCGCTCAAATAATGTATTTACTAAAGAAAATTCTCCTATCCAAATTTCATCCTCCAATGAATTGCCCTTTTCATGATATGTTAATTTTTTTGCATCTTAAGGACTCACAAAACACTTTAAAAATGAAGATTAGTGCACTGACTAGAATGCAATTACGTGAAATGTGGTAGTTGCTGAACCTAAAGCAAATGTAAATATAATTTTGATTCAAAGTTGTTAATATCTTTTTCAACTATAAATTTGAAAGCGGACTCGTAGCAGAAAACCCGAAGTGGCAGATACTCTACGGAATCCTTAATAGCTATAATTTTTGAAGTTTTATCTTTGTCCTTCTATCTAGCTACGTTTTGATTCTCTGTACATCTTGAAAAAGCTTCCACAAAAGGATCACACCAAACTGGAGAGCTTAGTAGAGGGACAGCCTTTTCCATGGAATTTGGGTGTATGGGGATAATTTAATGGCCTTCTTATCACTTGATCATTTGTCCCACTTTGATTAAGGAGACTGGTTTGAATAATGCTTATCTCCAGAGTCCTAAGTTGGCTGCTGAACTGATTTTTAAAATCATAGTTTTTAAAAAAAAATTATATCCAGGGGGTGCCTGGTGGCGTAGTCTGTTAAGTGTCCGACTCTTGGTTTTAGCGCAGGTCTTGATCTCATGATCGTGAGATAGAGCCTCATGTCCGGCTCCATGCTGAGCGTGGAGCCTGCTTAAGACTCTCCCTCTCTCTCCTCTTGCCTCTCCCCCACACCAGATTCTCTCTCTCTCTCACTACTCTCTCTCTCCTTCTGCCTCTCCCTCAGCCATAGCTCTCTCTTTTTCTCTCTTTCTGTCTCCTTCTGCCTCTCCCCCACCCCAGGCTCTCTCTCTCTAATAGATAAATAAAATCTTTAAAAAAAAATGTATTCAGTGAGAACCATAAAAAAAGAGGACAATGTAACAATGCCTAAGACAAATTCCTTCATTCTTCTAAACTTAGATAAATACCCAACAGGAGTTTGGATCTGTGCTTAACCTGGAGTTATTTCCTATGTGAAAGACCAGCTCCTGGATTCCTGAAAGTCTCAGTGAATTACACACTTCAGTTGAGATGCTCTGTACTTGAATTTACTTCTCTAGACAAATGGGGATAAAACCTTTCTTCCCAAACCAGCATTTCAGCTCAGGAAAACCATGGACTTCCCAGAGATGTGAACACTTCCTTTGTGTCATGATGGTGTCAGCAGGGATGGTAATGTTTACGTTGACTAGAGGAGGAATTCCAGCAATGCATAATCCCACATAGCCAGATCGAGATCACCTATACTTCCACCAAGAGATCCTGTGGCCAGTCACACCAGCTAGAACCACACTAGCTTTGCTTTGGGGATTGAGTCCTAGGGTATTGCTATTTGTCACTCAATTTCTCCTTGTCCCACTCCAGCAGCACTGAAACCACTAGTAATTCTGCAAGCTATAGATTGCACCAAAGATGGCCAATAGCTTCTTACTGATGAGGCGTCAGCCAGTAAGGAGCTGAATTCCAATTACTTTGGAGGCTTTTCTCTTTTTTTCCTTCAATTCCATGTTTTATTCCCCAGGATAAAATTGGGTAAGTTTGAAAAGGAAGATTTGGTAGGAGTTAGGAAAGCATGGTCATTTTAATTTTATTTATATGACATCAAAACTTTATGCCAAATATATCTTATTTACTTTCCCATTCTAACTTTGTTGTCTCCTTTTATTGCCCATTTAGCAAGTTAATATAACATCATATCACTGGTATATTGAATAAAATATTAAATATTTTGGATACCTAGAGTTGCACTAGATACTTCACGTTCAAATGTTTTCCCTTGAAGGTAATAACTTCTTCCTTTTATTTTGAATTTTAGAAGAGGGGAATATATCTAGCAAGTTCTTCCTATTTATAAAATTAAGTGGAATGTATTACAGAGCTAGTGGTATTGAGAAAAAAAATGCAGTCGAAAGCTGGAAGGGTCTTTAGAAATTGGATCTCAAATCTTCTCATCTTATAGACAAAATTGAGGCCCAAGTTGGACAAGTAATTTATTAGAGATCATACCATCCAACTAAAGGCGGAGCAGGAATTCGAACTTAACTCCTGAGTCCTCTAGTACTATATGTCTCCTCTGTCTCATTGTCTCTCGTAATAGTTATTTGAGTATATATGGATCCCTGAATACCTTAGTCCCATGATATGAAAAAGTATTCAGATGAATGAGGTCTGCTTTGAGCTGTAGTTCCTCTTTCTACAGTTGTATTTAAGATCAGCACTTTATTTTGCCCTGAAATAAAAAGAACAAATGCACAATATTACATGAGAACATTTCTAAAGCTCCATGAATCACTGGAAATGATATAGATGCGACAACATCGATATAGTCTATGCCAATTATTGCGCCTCTCTTATGGGATAATTAGGAGATGTTCACTGAAATATGCTTTTCATTTCCATTCACTGGTAATGACCATGCACTCCTTCGCAGATTTATTTTCCCTCCACCTCTGCTTCTACTAAGCTAAGCACTTATTCTCAACTCATGCAAATGAAAGGTGTATATTCCATGCAAGAGAGTATGTGTGTGTTTGTGTAATTAAGACGTACATATTAACTTTTTAGCTGACACAAGAAGATACAGCTTCAAAATATTGGAAATTTGCTCCAGATAGAACACATCTTCATGTCCTCCATTCTATATAAAACAAGCGATATTTACAGGAATAATTCTCTATGTAATTACACAATTATTAAAAACATAGTAGTGAAGTAGGAGCTTTTATCAAGTCATTCAAATTAGTGCTATTTCATACTAATCACTATCTACTTGAATGTGTATTGCTTGGATGTGACTGTAGAAAGCTCATTAAATAAATTTTCTTTAAAATTTAATTACTAGGAACTTCTTCAGATAATAATGATTATGGGTATAATTAGGATCTTTGTTCCTCTTTGTTGTTAGACTAAAAGGTACAAAGACTCCGAGAAAAAGAGATCGAAATTGCATCTCCAACACTTGGAGAGTGGTTGTCACAGGCGTTGGAGAATATTAAAGAGCCCAATCCAGTAGAGAAACATCAAGATCGAAGTATGGAAATTGTGATTTGGCATTCGGTTTTGTAGTCTTTCATTTTCCTCCTAAATTGCCTGGGTTGTGTTCATGAACTATACGTGAGAAACAATGAAAGGCTGTTTCCTTTAATGTCTGACTGTAGACTATGTTAGAAATGTATCATGTCTTCCCTTACACAGACCAGAGGACCCAGAGCCTGTTCTTTGGTAGCTGAATCAGATTTACATGAGAGGTGCTGCGTGTCCTTTGCCACGCTGAGTAAAACTAGCATGTACGCTGACTGCAGTGAATGCCTTCTGATCCCTGTTGTTTGGAAAAAGGTGTAGGTGTTTTTGTGAAGTTTTTCAGACTTCCTTTCTAAAAACGGTGATTGAACTTTTGTATAAACTGAAGGTATTTCCTAAGATTACTTCATTTAGAAATGATATACACTTTGAGAAGTGCTGCCTCAAATTTCTGGGTTCAACTCCCCAGTCAAAGATAGTTCACATGCAGTGTTTTAGGACACCGAAATATTCTCTGCTATGAAACTCTGAGCTAAGAAATGAATTGTGAGTATTTTGTCAAAGACTACTGACAAATGTAAAAAAGTAAATATGCTTTAGCCCCGCTAAACATGACACAAATTATATTTATAAAGTATTCAACTTAAGAAGTTAGAAAATATTATAGCTAAATAAGAAAGCCACTCATAAGAGTGAAGAGGAAGACTAGACTCCTGTTCCTCCCTCAGTGCTAGAGTATAGGAGGAAAGGGATCCCATACATATTAGCAAAAATTATGACTTTAGGTAGAAACCTTCGGACCTGGAGCCTTCACTACGAGTCAGCGAGGGCCTTGTGTGTAAGCTGCTGTGCTGGGCATCTCATAAAGCATTCCAACTCACCTTGACATCAGAAGGGTATAGAGAATCAGAAGTATCACTGAGCAGCTCAATGCATGTTCAGAAAAATATAATTGGCTGTGAGAGGAAAACTCATTGATCTTTACACAGTGTTTGAGTTGCTCGTGGCATTGTGAGTTACACAGTTACTTAGGGTCCCTGGAATCACATAGGTTGAATAGCAACCCCTTGTCTTCACTTAGATGAGAGAGGCATATGGAGACATCCAAGGAGGAGGAGGAGAAGGGAAGAAGTACTACCACCATCACCACCAAAACAGTAACAATCTACCACAACCACAACTCAGAAAGGGTGTGTGTGGGTGGGTGGGGGGGGTGTTGTTTGTTTGTTTGTGTTCCCTGTTGCTAAAAAAAGCCATTTTCTATCAGGGAGGCTGGAATTTCCTTGACAGGAAATAGAAGCCAAGGGTGTGATTGTCTTCTCTTGGGCTCCTCACATTTCTATAGTTTCCACAAGTACAGAAATTTTCTGTCCCATCCCAACACTCAGTATTAAATGCATAACTGCTGGATTTATTGATTAAATGTTAAGTTTGTATCAATGGAGACTTGATAGGCCACTTTCAGCAAAGAACAGAAATTAGAGGCACATTTGACACAGGGGAGCCCTGAAATGCCAGTTGTCAAAAGGGAAGAAACGAGATCATGGAAAAAGCCAGCCAGAAGTTTCTCTGTCCATTTCAGTGGCCAGGATATTAGGTCTGGCTTGCTGACATATCAAGAACTCTGGTTCTGCATCCAAGCCTCTCATTTCTCATATATGATCACTTGAGAATGTCTCTTGCTTCAGTAAGAAGATATGTAAGATACAGCTTGATAGGTAGTTCAAGTCTAATGTTTATGGGAGGAGTAAGTGACTACTTACATCTCTGGGCATTTTAAAGAATTTTGGGACAAAGGACATTATCATTAGTCTACATTTTTTAGATTCCAATTTAACAAGATGAAGCTACTACCTTCCCTCGTACTCAGAGAGATTCACATACAAATAATGTTTTGTTCTTTTTAGAGGTCTTCTGCTTTTTGTTTTTGTTGCTGTTAATTCATTAAGAGATCTTTAGGCAGCTTATTAGACCTATAGTGGGATTTTTGCACCTTTCATTGTAGGTTCATAGATGGTAGATTACCAAAATAAAATTTTTAAAGTAAGAATTTTGTAAGTGGAAGAGAGGGGTGCAATTATCTCTAAAAGTCCTAATCTAATATTCCTTGGTTTGATCACCTTGGGTCTCCTCTCTCAGATTGGCATCTCCTGGGGGCAGAACATTATGCTGAGTGTGTCTATGTAAGAACAGTAAGTAAAAGAGGGTAACCACCAGGACAGGGACGCTTTATGCAAAAAATTAGATGAGCATCCAGTGTCTGACAGATGCACCAGGGAGAAATTGTATCTTCCATCTTCTGCTCTCTAGAATGAGAATCTCAGCATACATGTCTGTCTCTAGATTTCACTTCCTGGGAGCCCCAGACTAATACATCCAGCTGCTTACTTCCTGGCTGCCTCAAAGCCAACATGCCTCTAACTGAACTCATCATTATTTTTTTTTTCTTTTTGGGTTTTTAAAAAAAAGACTTTATTGAAGTATAATTTATGTTACATTATATTCACCTGTTTTAAGTGTGTAATTCAATAAATTTTAATAAATTTATAAAATTTTACAAACATCACCACAATCCAGTTTTGGAACATTTTCATTAACTGAAAAAGATTCCTGTGCCTACCATATGCAGTTAGTCTCAGCTCCTACCTCTAAACCCAGGCAACTACTATTCTGTTTGCTGTTTTTATAAATTTGCCTTTCCTAGGCAGTTTGGATAAATGAATCATACAATATGTGACTTTTTAAATTAGCTTATAATGTATTATTTGTTTCAGGGGTCCAGGTCTGTGATTCATCCATCTTACACAATTCACAGCACTCACCATAGCACATACCCTCCCCAATGTCCATCACCCAGCCACTCTATCCCTCCCACCCCCCTCCCCTCCAGTAACCCTCAGTGTGTTTCCTGAGACCAAGAGTCTCTTAAGTTTTGTCTCCCTCTCTGGTTTCGTCTTGTTTCATTTTTCCCTCCTTTCCCCTATGATCCTCTGTCTTGTTTCTCAAATTCCTCAAATCAGTGAGATCATATGATAACTGTCCCTCTCTGATGGACTTATTTCGCTTTGCATAATACCATCTAGTTTTATCCATATCATTGCAAATGGCAAGACTTTTGGTTTTTTGATGGCTGCATAATATTCCTCTGTGTGTGTGCATGCGCGTGCACACGTGCGTGTGTGTATCAAATCTTCTTTATCATTCATCTGTTGATGGACATCTAGGCTCTTTCCATAGTTTGGCTATTGTGGACATTGCTGCTATAAACATTGGGGTGCACATGCCCCTTCGGATCACTACATTTGTATCTTTGGGGAAAATACCCAGTAGTGCAATTGCTGGGCCTTAGGGTAGCTCTATTTTCAACTTTTTGAGGAACCTCCATACTGTTTTCCAGAGAACTCATCATTATTTTAACCCTCAAATGTTTTACTCTCCTCTTTCCAATCCTGGTTCTTACAACAGCAGGCTAGCTAATAGGTTTCCTCTTTTCTAGTCTTGTTCTCATCAGATCCACCCACCCCTCTAAGTCTGCATGATCTTCAAAATATGAAACTGACCATGCAGTTCTTCTGTTTAAAATTTTTCACGGCTCTCTTTTGCCTCCAGAATAAAACCTGAGCACTTTGGGATGCTATTCAAGGTTCCTCAGAATCTGGTCTTCATTGACCTTTCTGACTTTCTTAAGGGCACCCTCTGAATGAGTTCCCTTTCCACAATGGAAGCTTTATAAGGTGAAGAACTTCACCTGTTTTATCATCTGATGTAGCCTGATCCATAGAAACTACTTAACAAGTATTCGTTGAGTAACAAACTGAGTGAATAAATGCATGAGTATCACTCTGCACCTCATTATTATTTTCTATTGACATTGATTTGCTCTCAGAATGCACCATGCTATCCATACTTTCTTATCTTTGCATATGCAGTTCTCTCTTCTTGGAACATTGACTCTGCCTCTCTTTTCCTAGTTAATCATTCTCATCTACAAGACTTAGCTCAAAAGCTGTTTTTTGGTTTGGTTTGGTTTGGTTTGGTTTGGTTTTTATGAGGCCTTCTCTGAGCCTCTAGGTAAAGCTACCTATCTTCCTCTGTGCTTCCAGAACATTCTGTACAAGCTTCTACAGCTTTCACTTCAGTTTATCTTGAAGTTTCATATGTCTACCCCATTAAACAACAAGCTCCTTGAAATCATGCTTATCTCAGAGTCTTGCACATAGCCAGTGCTCAAAAACTACCTGATGAACTGATCTGTACTGAGATTGATTCTCATACATTTGGGTCTGTGCCACATCCTCTGGAAAACCTTTCATACTGTCCATGCTGTGTGTTGATCCAGCTAGAATTCCCACAACGCATAGTCCCCAAATCATCGTCTTCCAACTTCATCATACACTGCTTTTGCTTTTATTTTTGTTTTAACTGCTTTAATAAGATATACTTGACATGCAGTAAGCTGTACAAATTGAAACTATACAATTTGATAAGTTTTGATGTACTTATATCCCCTTGAAACCATCACCACAATCAAATAGTGAACCTATCATCCATAACTTCCCAATATTCCTTTGTGTCCCTTTTGCTTCTCTTTGTATCCCCTTCCCCAAACAGACACAGCCTTTTTTGTCACTCCATATTAGTTTGTATTTACTAAAACTTATATAAACGGAATCATATGTATATTCTCTTTTGTGTCTGTCTTCTTTCACTAAGCATAGTTATTTGAGATTAATCCATACTGCTGGGTTACCAGTAGTTCATTCCTTTTTGTTGCTGAGTAGGATTCCATTGTATGGATATATCACAATTTGTTTATTCATGTATCTGGTGATAGGCATTGGGTCAGTTATTACAAATAAAGCCACTATGGCCAGTTATACTCAAGCCTTTGTATGGACATACATTTTTATTTCTCTTGAGTTAACAGCCTAGGAATTGAATGGCTGAATCATGTTGTCAGTGTATGTTTAACTTTTTAGGAAATGACCAAACTGTTTTCCAAATTGGTTGTACAATTTTTTTAAAGATTTTATTTATTTATTTTGACACAGAGAGAGAGATCACAAGTAGGCAGACAGGCAGGCAGAGAGAGGGGGAAGCAGGCTCTCCGCTGAGCAGAGAGCCCGATGAGGGACCCTGAGATCATGACCTGAGCCGAAGGCAGAGGCTTTAACCCACTGAGCCACCCAGGTGCCCTGGTTATACAATTTTATATCCCAGCACAAATGAGCATTGGATATAATACTCAACTATAAATCATTGAACACTACATCAAAAACCAATGATGTTGGGTAACTGAACATAATAAAAAAAATCAATTGGCCATAAACAAGGGGAAAAAAAGGAGAGAGAACCATGTATGAGAGTTCCAGTTCCTTCACTTCTTCATCAACACTTGAGACGGTCAGTTTTTAAAAGCTTGCCTTTTAAAATGGGCTTCTAATGACATCTCACTGAGATTTTAATTTGCATTTCCTAATGAGGAATGATATCAAGTATCTTTTCATGGGCATATTTGCCATCTGTATTATCTTTGCTAAGGACAGTACAAATGTTTTGTCTGTTTAAAAAAAATAGGTTGTTTTCTTATCCTTCAGTTTTGAGAATTCTTTATATATTCTAGATATAAGTCCTCTATGGTTTACAAAAATGTTCTCCTGCTCTATGATTTCTCTCCTCATTTTCTTAAGAGTGAGTTTGTAAGAACAGAAAGTTAATTTTGTTAATTTTGACAAGTCTGACTTATTAATTTGTTCTTTTATGGTCCATGCTCTAGGTGTCAAATCTAATATATTTTTGCCTAACTCAGGGTCACAAAGATTTCTTCCTATGTTTTCTTTTCAACTTTTGTAGTAACAGTTCTTACATTTAGGTTCGTGATGCATTTTGAATTAATTTTGATATTGGTGCTAGGTAGAGATCAAAGTGAAGAGGTTTTGTTTGTTTGTTTTGCATCTGGAAATCCAATCGTTCTTTCACCATTTGTTGCAGTGATAAGTCTTTCTCCACCCACTGCTTTTGCATCTTTGTGGAAAAACAATTTTCTACATATTATATACCTATGAGTCTATTTCTGGACTTTCCTGTTCTGTTTTTCTATCATTTATCTTACACCAGTTGTCATGGTGTCTGATTACTATGGCTTCATAAACCTTGAAATTAGATAATATAGGTCCACCTACTTTGTCCTTTTTCAAAGTTGTTTTAGTTTACTGTGTTTTTTAAAATGTATTTTTTGAATATTCTATATACATTTATTGCCCGTTTTTTAAATTAACATATAATGTATTATTTGTTTCAGGGGTACAGGTCTGTGATTCTTCAATCTTACACAATTCACAGTGCTCACCATAGCACATTCCCTCCCCAATGTCCATCACCCAGCCACCCCATCCCTCCCAGCCCCCTCCACTCCAGCATGTATTGTTTTAAGTTCTATTGTTTACAACAGAACTGTAAACTTAAAGAGGTCACAATGTTTTATTCTATCTTGCCCACCTGGAAATATGTGACCATGTGCACTAAAATCTTAGGTTTCTTTTTTTCCTCTACTGATTTTATTGACTTATATTCTCCCAATAAACTTAGAAATACTGCAGCTTTTCCCAGTCTTTTTGGAACTTGTTCTTGCCATTTGCCAGAATTCTCTGAGAATTTTTGTGTGACAGTTTCTCCCAACTTCAGTTAATCATACATAAAATGTTCGCATACTGACAAGCCAGCCATTGTATATGTTGGGAGGCATGCTTTCCCAAAGAAGAAGAAAGAGAAAGAAAAAAGCCATAGACATTAGTGCACAATGCTGCAGAAGGTGTTTTCCTGAACTCTAGACAATGGACGCTAATGGATCATTTGTGCAGTGTGCTAAAGCCTTTTGAATTCACAACAAGAGAAATCATCTCTGATGATGCTTTGCTCAGCCAAGTTCTCCAATCAGCCAAATTACAAAAACTGAAACTCCAAGGAATGAGACCATCTTTGGAGGGACAGAAAGTCTATTTGGCAGCTTGACTACCGAATAGCATGTGGAGCACGCTGGGAAATTGTCTGGAAAGGTACAAATGTGTACAGGGTCCAGTATTCTGTGTGTTAATATTGCCTAGTCCTTTCTTTATCCTTAAATAAGCAGTCATAATGCTTCCTTTGTGATGCAGGATTAGTTGGTTTCCACAACAATCCATCCCAACCCATCAGTTCAGATTCCAGATAAAGCATATGACATGTGAAGGTTTCCAGAAACTTGCAGGTGTTAAAGCATCTTTTCATTGTCCTAGTCAGACCCTCCTGCCACTGAATTGAAATCACTGTAACCAATTCAAGGAAGTGGTTTAGGAAAAGAAAATTCTTCTTCTCATTAAAGCCCAATAGAAATGTAACAGCTGGGACAGCAGCTTTGTTCAGAACTAAGGCAAGGATTGGTGAACCAGGGTCTTCATAAATCAGGCTACACCACAGATGTGTGGTAAACACTTTTGGAAGTTTCTTGAAGGGTGTAGCTTGCAGGTGGCTGGTGAAGTGGAAAGACCTATCCTGTCCTGATTATTTTGCTCACCTGAAAAATGAGTCTTCCTTGCTACCACATATTGTAGGGAGTGGGTGCAATCGTATCATGGATACCATTTCATTGTAGTATAGTAAATTGCTCTCTGAAATCTCTTTTGCACCAAAAACTTTAGACATTTCAAAAACAAAGACTCTCATCATCAAAACACAAATTCTGTAACATTTTCTTATACCTAATTCTAACCTAAGGTCATTGAAAAATTAATTAACTGATTAAAAAATGGTTTAGTCTAAACTCTCTTAGTGTAAATATTGAGAACACTTAACAAACTCTCTTAGTGTAATGTTTAAAATGTTTAACATCAGTGAAGCAAAATCTGTCTTGAGAGGCCTATTTGGTATTGTTTTCATGTTCAACAATGCATAATTCATCCGTTCAACAAATATTAAGTAAACACCTATCATGAATCATTGTTTAGGCACTAGGAATGCCCTAATGGACAAAACTTCATGAAGAAGCATTCCTGTTCTTATTCCATCTGGGGGAAACCTGAGGAGCTCAGAGCTAGCTTGTGGGTATGCTGGTCATGACCCTACAACGTATCTGAGAAGTTTCGATGGTTTCCATGATATAGTTAGTATAGAACTATAGATTATAGTATAGAAGTTTTGATGGTCTCAATGGTATATTGATGCCTTTATGGCCTTAAACTCTAAGCTCCACAAGGGCAGGCTCATAAGATTTTGACCACAACTGGATATCCAATGTTTAACGTGATCTTTATCCTATATTAAGATGCTCAATAAATATTGGACAATATAAGTGAAATTAAAATATAAATATATTATGAGGTCATAAAAAATAAGGGAAGAAGTTCAAGGTTCATAAATGTTCAATGTTTCAGTATTTGTAAGCTAGACAAATGTCAGACAATCTTTGATTTATCTGTATTACATTTGCTTTTAATTTGTTGGTGAAAATCTCTGACATAAAACCAACATTTGGGAACTAAGGGTCACTTTCTAGTCTACAGTAGTAAAATAGTGGCTCTTTATTCTTGAGTACCTGCCTTAATAATGTATTTTTATTAAAGTACTTTTTATTATAGATGGATTTGACCTTGATTATTGTTGTTGACCAGGCTAATGGTATTTGTAAAATCCAGTGACACAAAACTCAGGCCTTATTTTAGATGGTGTGTTGGGAGAGAAAAAGCCAAAGCTCTTACTTGAGCATTTTTCATCTGGAGATGAATCATAGGCAATTAACGGGAACAATTCTAATTAACTGACATAATTAAAAAACTAATAATGTTTAACATTATTGTTTTATACAATGACATTAGCTTTAACAGCCTAGCAACACATCAAGGCCTCATTTCCATAGTCACAGAATATATTATTTATCCTAGGTTTCTCTGGTAACCAGTTTGACAATAGTAACAGCAATGTGGGTTCCTAAATTGTTTTGCCATACAGCTTCATAATTTATGCCATTGCCAGTAATTGTAATGTCTGTATAATTTTCTTTTAATTATCAACTAATGAAATTTACATTCATTTGGGTAAAACAAATATTCACATTCAACTTCCAATCACCTGTCCATATTTCCACTTAATTTACTCAAGTTTGGTGTCTTTTATTTATATTTTTAATATCAAACTGTGAGAGGAATATTAACATTTATTTTCTGATTAGTGTTTAGGGAAATATTGATTATGTGGTTCTTTTCCCTTCTTTGCCTTTAAATTTTCAGTGTGTGAATTTTTTAATCCTAGAAGATACATACTTCGGAGTTCTTTTGCATTAAACTCCAAGGAGTTTAAGTGGAATTAATTTAGTAAACTTTAATTGCAGAATAATCTCTGCTGTTCCCTTATCTCTTGATTTATTACAGGCATTTATTTCTACTTTGAAAAATTCTCATCAGTTTCCCAGGGAATTAATTTAGATTTCTAAAAAGAAAAAAAAACCAAATTGCATCTAAATTCAAATTAAGATGCTAATTACAATAATTATTTCATCACATTATATAGAAACTTTGTGCATATGAGTACAGCAATTTTGAGGCAAAAAGTATTATTTTTTCACAATTCTAATTCTTGCAATTTTTGAACAGATGAGTTCCCTAGTTTAATTAGTTATATACAAAGACACTGCCCCTTAAAAGAAGTTGCGCTTAATGTCAATCAACTGTTTATTTGAAAAACTGATAATAAATAGTCTTTGTAAGCGAGATGATAGTCAATATTAATCCACCAAAGTAAGATTAGCTTGTGATTAGGAAACTATGGGGGTCGATCATTAACAGGCATGAACAGTATGCTTTGGACCAGGGAGATCCACACTCATGAACTGCACTTATCCAAATGGGAAACAGTTATTTAAAAAGTAATTATAACTTTTTTATTATTATTAAAAAGGAGAGCACATTAGGAAGAACATTAGTTTATTCTGCACCTGGGCCCAGATCCTCTAGGACAGCTCCCCTTTGTGCCCAGTCATTGGATGTCCACAGGCTGTACACTCGGGGTCTAATTCTAGAGAATAAAGTGGTGCAAGAGCTGATGAAAGGGAATGCGTGGTTCAGTATTTGGAGAAAGAAGAATTCGACTGTTCTGGATTGTTCTTTTGATTGGTGAAAAAATATCTAGGACTTTGACTCTTCATTTTACAGGTAAATTCAAATTATTTCTCTATATCTCTCCTGAGATAAAAGTAGACTTGGTTCCTATCCATAGGTAATACACATGCCTCATGAGTACAGTTGGTTGATGGGTAATCTTTTATTTCATCTTTTTTTTTTTTTTGGTCAGCTGGTGATGAATGTGTTGTAACTTAACACATCTGTGCAATGTACTAATTATGGTATTCCTCATTTGATCTTCCCTGGAAAGGAAAATCAGATGTTGGACTTGAAGTCTGCTACTGACCTGTGCTAAGACTATGAAGCATATTTTGTTAGGGAGACCACTGGATTTTGATCCAAATAAATAGGTCAAGCTGCTCGCTATTTATGGGATCCTGGAAAGGAGACCTGACATCTCTGATCCTTGGTTTCCTGTTTTGTAAAATGGGGATGGATACTAATACCTGCTACTTTGGAATTCATAGGAGAATTAAATAAAATAATAGAGGCCAAAGTCATTTATAAACTACAAAATGCTATGCAATGGTGAAACACATTTATGATTATCCTATTCTGGTCTCCAGTTAAAAAACAAACTAACATCAGTGCAACTTCCATTTTGTAGAAAATTTGAATCTGGGGTGCCTGGGTGGCTCAGTGGGTTAAAGCCGCTGCCTTCGGCTCAGGTCATGATTCCAGGGTCCTGGGATCGAGGCCCACATCGGGCTCTCTGCTCAGCGGGGAGCCTGCTTCCTCCTCTCTCCTTTCTCTCTGCCTGCCTCTCTGCCTACTTGTAATCTCTCTCTGTGTGTCAAATGAATAAATAAAAATTAAAAAAAAAAATTAAAAAAAAAAAAAGAAAATTTGAATCTGTAAGTTGGCATATTTTCTTAGAGTGAATCTATGACATCTTTGATTAGTGAAGGCTGTTTTATAAATATAAATTACAAAAGTTCCTAATTTGTTTTTCCCTAATTTTAGATTTTTCATATTGATCCTTTTGCTTCTAAAATTGCACAAACTTTTAGTAGTCTCTGATAGATCTTAACAATCACACTATTAAATATTGAACTTTTTTTGCGCAATTGATCTTACCAGAGGTTGAGACTATACTATTGTCATTTAAATAGTAGTTAATAAGTAGTTATACATATTCCCTGAGGTCACTACAATATGACATCTAAGGAGTCTCAAAAAATTCTTAGATCTTCTGTGGTTCAGATTGGGAAATTTTTTCTTGATCATTCAATTTAAGAAATTTCCTTCTGATTTGTACAAGCCAAACGTAATGAATTCCTTAATATATAAAATGAACCACTCCTTGTTAAAACTGGGACATAGACAATGAATGGAATACCTATTCTTCATGCTTATGTAGCTAATTTTTTTAATATTTAGAATGTCCATGGCAAATTGCATTGGTCAGTGTAGACTTGTAGAGTTTGTGTTTGGGTCCTGTATGACTTGTGCCATATTCTTGTTTTAATAAGAAGACCTAGAGTGTGGTAGAAAATACTATTAGAGTCGATGCCTTCTTTTGTTATCCATAGTCTGCAATGCTCTCCAACACAAGAACGTCATTAGTATCAAAACTATCTCTTGACCATTTGAAAGGGGCTTGCATGACAAAGGTATATTACATGGAATTCTTCCCTTCAAAATTTTTTTTTTAAGATTTTATTTATTTATTTGACACACAGAGAGAGATCACAAGTAGGCAGAGAGGCAGGCAGAGAGACAGGGAGAGGAGGAAGCAGGCTCCCTGCTGAGCAGAGAGCCCGATGTGGGCCTCGATCCCAGGACCCTGGGATCATGACCTGAGCCGAAAGCAGAGGCTTTAACCCACGGAGCCACCCAGGCGCCCCAAATTTTTTTGTTAGTTGTGGAAAAGCATCCTAAAGAGAGGGGGAAAATAATGATAAGACAGTGTAAAATGAATGATAGAAAATTCCAGAGGAGTTGTTTTGGGGCAGAAATATCAGTGTTGCTCTTGTAGCATTTTCATGGAAGAAGTACTGGCTGAAAAGATCAGGATGCCAGTGAATCTCGCTGGCACTCCTGACTACTTGAGCCATTGACTCTCTGAATCTCAGTTTTCTGACCTGGAAATGAGACTCAATGCAGTACCGACTTTCTAAGGTAGCACTTTATATTATTATTTTTTATCTTGATTATTGTCAGCTGTTACTATTTTCATATTCTAGATGAGGAAAGTAAGGCACAGTGAGAATAAGTCACTCACCCACTAAAATGTCTGGGATTTAAACCAATTTCTTAAACCCTACGCTACCTTGCTTTTCAGAAACTCTCTGTATACAAATGAACAGATCATCCCTGAAAAAAAAATGTGTTTCAAATTTTAACACAGATGGTAAATGTATCCTGAAGTTATCACTGAGACTTGAATATCTGGAATTCATGAGTGAAACTCAGCAATGAAGCAGCTTTCAATTTAGTTGGAAAAAAAAAGACAGGTTTAATACATGGAAGTACACAAGTTGAATTGTAATTAATGTTTTAAATAGGAGCTCAAAGCAATGGCAACAAAAAAAAAATGTCAAAAGATGGTTCTTGACAAATTGCCAGTTAACTAATAATTGCCACAGTACCAACCATTTAGAGAAACCAGGAGAAAGGTACTTTATTCCGCCTGATTGCAGAGCAAACTACAGTGCCCAACAGGTTGCTCCAGCTTCTCTTAGGTTCAGCTATGAGTAATAGAATAACTAACCCAAAATAACAGTGCCCTAAACAAGATAAAAGTTTATTTGTTGCTTCAAGAAGTCATGAGATCCAGAACTGGTAGGGCAGGACATGGTATCAAGTTTTCTCCCATCTTGTCCCATCTGTGGCTTTAAACTGCAGTGATTCTTATGGCTTAAAGTGGCTGCTGAAGCTCCAGCTATTACATTCATATTCCAGCCATTAGGAAGGAGAAGAAAGGGAAGGAGAGAATGCAATCTGCCTCTTACCTTTCAGGCTGTTCCCTGGAAGCTGAACATTCAAGTTCTGCCTCTGTCATATTGGCCAGAAGTTAGCTGCCTGACTCAACCAACTGCAAGAGAGTCTGTCCTTTCATTCCCCTCTGGGTGGCTGTATGATCGGGTAAAGTATTTCTGTTATGAAAGAAGGTGGAGATGACAATTGTCAGTCTCTGCCATACAACCTCATAAATAACCATTTATGAGCACCAACCCATGAACTTTTTCTGACAGGCTGGTCTGCAGCCTGAAAAGACTGGAAGGTAAGAAAATGGATGAAAACTATGGTCATTTTCACACTGTGACCTAACTTTTTTTTTTTTTTTTTTGTCCTGGCTGAGTAGCCAAATGGCTTGGTGGAGCTAACTAGCATGACCATGTTTTTACTTCCCTGCACACTTGTAGGCATCATCACTTGCAGAAGGGTTCTAAATGAGGTGAACCAATGAAATAGCCTCAAATAAGCTTTTGCAAGCAAATACTGTGGTCCCCAGCTTTACTGAGGGAACTATGGAAAGCTGAATTTTCCATTTCATTTTTAAAAATGGAATTTGTCCCCACGATCCTCCTGAGAAAGCTTTGTATTTTTAATAAAGAAAAGGAAAGATGTGCATGAATTTGCAACATATTTGCAAAGGGTACGTCATAGGTCAGGCTTAGACCTGTGTTTAAATAAGAGGCTGATTACGTGAACAGGTTGCTGGACTAAAATGGAGTCCCAAGATTCAAACTTGTATTTGTTCCTTTTGTTTTATTGGTGTTCTATAGGATCTTGAAAAATTTATTTAAGCTAGCTGTCATTTTCTTCTTTTGCAAATGAGAGACCAAAATTAGTACCCTATTCCTTTCCTCACAGGGGAGAAAGCTAATTAGAATAAAGTTGGGGCAATTATTTGAGCTCTGTGGAGAAAAGTACAAGCAATTTCCTATAAATTCCTGCAGGGAAGTTCATCATTATTAATATCTATCTATCTATAGATAGATAGATGATAGATAGATAGATAGATAGATAGATGATAGATAAATAGATAGATATTTTAACCTAGAAAGCTCTTCCAATCTGTCTCTTCAGGATAACTTCACTGATACCCCCTTGGTTAAATGTGGGTGCGCTTCTTCCTTCTCTAACACTTGTGTGATTTCTGACACTTGAAGGATATATCTGTATCTTTACTCTGGTTTTTATGATTTCTAATCTTGCTCAGTACTTATTAGAGCCATGCCTTTTCCCTATTACCTACCGAATGGTGTCAGGACTTGAGCACTCAGGCTTTGTGAACAAAAACCAGTCTGGTTCAAACTCCACTTCTACTATTGTAAGCTTTATTAAAAAAAAAAAGATTTTATTTAGTCACTTAAGGCAGAGAGAGAGAGAGAAAACATGAGCAGGAAGAGAGGCAGAGGGAGAGGCAGGCTCCCCGCTGAGAAGGGGGCCCAATGCGGGGCTCGAAGCGGGGCTCGATCCCAGACCCCTGGAATCATGACCTGAGCTGAAAGCAGATGCTTAACCATCTGAGCCACCCAGGCGCCCCTACTTAAACTTTAGTAATGTAACCTCTTTTTATTTTTAAAGGTTTTATTTATTTGACACAGAGATAGAGAGTACAAGTAGGCAGAACAGCAGGCAGAGGGAGAGGGAGAGGGAGAAGCAGGCTCTCCGTTGAGTATGGAGCCCAACACGGGGCTTGATCGCAGAACCTTGGGATCATGAGCTGAGCCGAAGGCAGCCGCTTAACCGATCCACCCAGGCACCCCAGTAA
This sequence comes from Ailurus styani, assembly GCA_002007465.1. NCBI lineage: Eukaryota > Metazoa > Chordata > Mammalia > Carnivora > Ailuridae > Ailurus > Ailurus styani. Next base: position 8,683,338 of record LNAC01000015.1, on the reverse strand, counting down.
TGTAACCTCTTAAGCCACAATTTCCTCAACTGTCGAGTGAATATAATTAATCCCTGTTTCATAGGACTCTCGTGGGAATTAATAAGATGTATGATGTATGTGAAGCAGGTTAATAGATCCCGGTATGGAGTAAGAACCTAATGAATGAATGCTATCATCATTTGAGTAACATTACCAAAGATAGGCATTTTCTTCATTGCTGTGTCCTCTGAAACCTAAATATTTGTTGGATAGTGGTTAATAGAAATATTTAGCATTCTTGTGTAGAGTGGGTGGTAATGATAAGATTACACAGTTTGAAAATGGCTGGGCTAGAATTTGAATCCAGGTCGTCTGACTCCAGTCTTCCTAGAAATAGTCCCCTCTCTCTCCTCCAGACCATGGAGACACTTACGAAGTGCACACAGATACCTCCAAGGACTCTCAAGAGTTTTATCTCTGCTGATGCTTGGGAGGCTCTGTTGGGATTGACAAGTCACCTGTGATATCTCCTGAATGGCTTTAAGCTCTGACAGCCTCCAAACACTGGGATCTCCCACTTGAACTTCACCCAACCTTTGGCCCTTGGAACTGGGAGGTGGTGCTGGCATCCTCAGCACAGGGCTGTGCTCTCCAGAACACACTAGAACAACCCCGCCCTCCAGCACATGGTGCCCCGCACTCCAGCAAGTCACAGTTGCTTGCCCTGGCCTTGGCTCTGGACTCACACACACACACTCATTTACCCTTACTCACATATTAGACTCCACCCTCTGGGACATCTCACTTGGCCTCCATTCCTGGCTGACTTGGCAGAGACCGAGAACAGAGAACGGGGGAGACAGCATTCCTGAGGGATGCAGACATCTTTAGAGAGCTCACCGGTTGCATAAGTCACCGATGCAAAGTTTGATGGCTACTGTACATGATGAGGCATGGTCTGGAGACTGAACTGAATGTTTTTGCCAAAACCGACCAGAATTCCTACAGACACTTGAGTGGTGCATATTCCTCTGAGGATTTTCGATCTTCACAGAAAGAAACCGAGGCAGATGCTGCTGTCCTCATTTTACTGTTGGCCAAAACTGCTTAGGAATTCCTTATTGCTGGGCACGAACTTCTAAAAATCAAATGGGGCAAGACGTGTTTTAGAGTTGGTTTCTTGATTTTAGGGGAATGATTTGAGACCACTGGGGCCTAACTTTAGGAGATAAGGTGGGAGATAAGTCTGGATAGCAACATTTACAATTAAAAAGGACCAGTTGGGAACAAAATCATGTCATTTTCCTGTGATGCTCAAAAGATTATTTTGAGGATAGTTTTCAAAGATGAGTTAGAAAAATAGGTTTCTGGCGATGACAACACCACAAGAATAAAAGTATGTCTAATTTTTTTACAGTGTCTAATTTAAAAGGGGTCAAACAAAACTGAATATATAAAATCTGAAGTTTGTTAAAAATTGAAAGCTTTTTTTTTTTAGAGTTATGTCTCATTTTCTTTAGCCCTTTGCTTTTTCAAATCAGTGGATGACTCTCTTCTCTGAGTTAGACCTAATTTCAGGATTTTAAAAAAATAATTAGCAAAGCAGAAACATCACACCAAAAGATGGAGACCAACGAGCTTTCCTCCTTTGCTCTAATGTTCTGTCGCAAGAGGGCTGAACACCTCTTAGGTTCTATCCACTCGTTTAGGTGGATAAAATAATCTCTTCCCAAAAATCCACGCCATTTGATGGGGAAGCAGATACAAAGCAAACTGTTTTACATGGAGGTGTTTTTCTCATTCTTTTTATTACCTCCCCAAAGCAGAAATCATTGACTTGTGAAAGCCAATCATAAACCCATTACTTCATATAACATTAAGTCAACGAGCCCTTCTATAACCTAGCAGCAACATCAAAGTAAATAAGCATAATTTTGGATAGGAAAGATTTCTTAAAGGAACTTTGCAGTCATGACACACCCTGCTTGTTGCAACATCCAATATTTGTCTTTGGAAAAATGCTCAGAGTTTTTTAGTATCCCTTTCTATAATACTACAGTTTGCTCATTATATTTTAGTTTCGTAAGAGAGGAAACTGTCGTTAGATGTACAATGAGTGTGAGTGGGCTTCAAGTCTGGAAAGGGAAATCTGACCAGATTTCAGTGTTCCTCAAACTTTACTGTGCCCAGAAGTCTTGTTGAAATGGAGCTTCAGTCTCCGTTGGTTTGGCCGAAGCCTTATGTTTTCAATTTCTAACGAGATCCCACAAGACGCTGGTGCTGCTGGTCTGAGAGCTGTGCTTTGAGTGACAGAAATCTCAGAATATATTTCTTTCTGAAGAGTCCTTATTAAAACTAAATAACGATTAAGAGACGCCACCTCCCAATTACAACTTAGACACATGCCTGCTGTGATTCATGATATTCTGAAGAATCAAATTCTGGAAGTCATTATAAACTCTACGGCCACGTGCCCCTTTCCATGTGTATGGCGCATGTGATCAATTAGCGGTGGGCTGGACCAGGTGTTGTCTGATTGGTGAGCGGCCTGGGGAGTGAGCCTTTGTAGTTATTTCAGGTGTGGGTGTATTCAGTTTTTAAAATAATAAGGATTGGGTCATGTGGTTTTGAGGATCCTAACACTCTGGGTCATATGGTACTTTTGGGTGAGCATCATGAACACATAAATCTTCAATTTGAGAAAGAAAAGGAACTTTTGGGTTTAATTAAGAAATTTGTTAAAAAGCAAGAAGGCCATTGGATATTTTACTTTGATGTTAATTCTTCAATGAACAATATGGACTTATGCAGATGAAGATCAAGGTGGTTACAAAAGCAACACAAAACATGAAAAACAAAGAACTCTCCATACGGAGGCCATCAGGATTTTCTCTGTGTTTGCTGTGAGCACTTATTCTGAAACATACTGTGTTGAGGCATGATAGGTAAGGCCTCGAACTTAGAGTCCAGATGTGTTTTTTCATAGCAGGGGTATTATTCTACCTAATCTTTGATTGCTGTCACAAGAATGGTAGATACAGGCTACCACAGCTAGATATTTTGGAAACACAGATGCAAGAGAGTGCTATTTATACACTGCTATGTAGAGTCAGATCAGAGTGGTAGTTTAAGAGTGTGTTTAGAGAAAAGCAGTCACATACCAGTTTTTAATAAGAGTATAGATTTTTTAATCAATGTAGAGCTGAAATTTATTGCAAATTTCTATTTGCACGTATGTTTTAAAGATGCTCATATTGACAAAGAACTTAGGTTGTGCTCTGCACATTTTTTGAAGGATGGATCCAGTCTCTTACAAATGTCATAGATTAGCCAATGTATGTTTTGCTGGAACCCCATTCCTACATGTATTTTGAGAACATAAGTCGCATTTTCAAGTGTTTTTGGGAAATGTTAACAGACAATATGCTTGTCATGAGGATTCACAATGTGCTCTAATCAAGTAAAGGCCCCGAGACTTCCCAAGATATAAGGACTTCTGCTTAGCCTTATTTCTCACATTGGTAAATTATTAATATCCTACACAGCACAGCATTCCTTTTGCAAAAGGAGATCCTGATCAACCTTCTATATTTCAGTGGTGATTTCCATATTATCAAATATCTGTGACTTCTGTTTATTACTTGATGATAGCCATGTTATGCAAATTGTATAAAGGTTGCAGACAACTTTAGTAAAGTGGAAAGACTATGAGAACATTCAAAGAAATTCAAAGCTAATTCCAAATTTATAATAGAGTGGTAATTTCTAATCTCTGATATATGGCCATAAAAGTTATCTCTTGTGGATATCACATTTGCTTCTTTAGATAGGAACCCCTATGATGAAGTTCTAGAATGAAGAGTCAAGAGCCTATTACAATTCTTCTTATAAAGAGGCAATGGATACCTTTTTATGGACTGCTTGACAAAATTTCTGTGGAGTAGCAATTATTACAGGCCTTGAGTTATACCAGGTGCTTTGAAAAACATAAAGGGTAAATTTTATGGTCTTTAAGAATTGACAACACAGTTGTAAAGACAAGACAGCTTCCTTTGAAAAGTGAAATAAAAATAAAGACCATACCTATGTGTTTTGTTTGCTTTTTCTAACTGAAGTATAATTGATATGCATACAGTATTTTATCAGTCTCAGACCATATATATTTAAATGCCACATCCACAGTATAGATATTTTAGACAGTGCATATTTAGAGAAGAAGGGTGTTGCATGATCCTGGACGTGAGGCAATTTATGTCTCATCCTTTTGGTCACCCCTCAAAACCTACCACAGAATTCTGTTGAGCTTCATCAGATTACTGGTTGGCCTGAGTGGTCAAAACATCATGAAAGACAGTGGTCTGGAGAAGACTCTCATCTGCTAGATATGTGGCCCCAAAAGTCTTTCCCTTAGTTAGGTTATACAAGCAGGCCCATGGCAAAAGGAATTGACACAAGGGCAAGCAGAAAAGTCAGAAGAAATCACATGAGAGGATCTCTAAGCTCAGCCTTGTGAAGCCACAGCATTCGACTGACAAGCTCAGCCTGCAGGGGACTTGGGAGTGCTCTTCTGTGAATGGTGGAGTGTGGAGATGGCTCCCCATGGCAACAAGAAGTAGCACCCAATGAATAATTCCCCTTTGTGCAGACTGAGGGAAAACTTCACACGTGGCTCTTTCTGCCCTCTCCCTCAAGTAAATAGTATGCATGACATCCACTTCTGGAATTGTCAGTCTTGTCAATCATGAAAGGTACTCTGATGTCCTACAAAAGCTATGTAGGCCCTGTAGTCCTCATACACCCGCCACAGATGTACCTGTCTTGAAGGATTTTTTTTTCATTTTCTCTGAAAGGGAGCAGGAATGTCTTTCCTTTGTTTCTGTAGACTTAAAATTATTTTTAATTTTTACTTCCACTATGTTTGTTTCTGTAACTTGGGACTAATTCCAGAAGAGATCTACTGATGGGGAGAGGAAGGGGGAAGATGAAGACTCCTTTGGGCCCAAGTGAACAACATCTAGTCACCTCTTTACTGATTAAAATAATTTGTTACTCAAGGAATAATTGGTTTCTGCCAATTTTCTTTGCCCATTATACTCAGGCAGGTGTTCAAATCCCATCGTGTCATTGTATCCATTGTGATGCCTTTGATGATGTTTGCTCAACTCTTCGAAGGTTAATGGGCCACGGAGAAGAATCTGGTGAATGGGTGATAAGGAATGCAAGAGAGTAGAGGGGACCAGTGTTGGTGGGATTCTTGCGATGCAAGGGACTTGGGGGAACATGGTGCTTCCAGCTTGGGTTCCATTGACTTCCAGCCCCTGGGAGTCCCACTGTAACTATGATGGGCTGTGGGGCCTCTGTCAAGCCACTTAGTCTCTCTGTGTTTCCCTTCCATGGTGGTGAGCTTGGAACAATGTTGTTTACTAGTCTATAACAGGCTTTGAGATCCCCGCATGCTGTAAATTGCTTGATATTAACAATAATTGCCTACATATTTTTCCAAACCATTTACATGAAGAATCTTTGCAATATGAGGTTAAATTATAACATGCTAATAACCAATCAATGTTGAGCAGTATACTTTGCCTGCTCAAAGCAAGTGCATTCCTCTTCACACTTATATATATATTTTTTCTGATTGAGACTTACAACTGTCTTGGCATGAGGGGACTAAAATCCTCTTGACGTAGCTTTTCTCTACACTTGCATTGTGCCACAGTGCTTTGAAAGCCACGCATGTACCTCCCCGGAAAAGTGATGGACACTTTCCTGTGTAGGCTGTGTGCGGTTGTGTTGAGACACTCTCGGAATTCTTGTGAGCAAAGAAAGCTCTGTGCTGAAATGTAGCTTAAAGGAATGGCGTGAATCATGAGGAAATTTGCAAGACTCTACCTAAAGGAGAGGTTGTATGAACTAAATTTCAACTAAGAACAATGCAAACAAGCCTAACCTATATAGGATATACAAGCCAGAGGGACAGCAGGGAGTGATAGAAATATAAGTAACCTGATTCAAGTTTCTGACCTGCATGGAAGGACACGTGGTAGATCAAAGTGAGGTAGAGGCTGCCGGAAAGGCATTTTTGGCAACATTTATAGTTTCTTCATTTTGGCCAAGAACTTAAACAACCAAAAAAATTTTATTATAAAGCTACCAAGTAGAAAAAACTGAGGCATCAAAGAAAGCACAGGTCACAGCCTCTTACAATTTAGTTGATGAAACAAGACAATCACCCCAAGTAGACCCCCCCTACTTAATTTCCCTTTGTGTTGTGAGTCAGCAGAGTTCACAAAGATGTGCATATTGAGTACAGAGTAGGCTCATTTAGAAGAGTCTACTCAGAGTCTGAGTTTCCAGGAGGTGGAATATCATCCCCAGCAGGTCAGTGAGTTTGTCTAATTCATTACGATAGCTCCAGCAAATGGAAGGGTTCCTGCCACTCACTTAACAGATGATTAGTAAATATTTGTTGAATCAATGAATTAATGAATAAAAGTAAAAGGGAGCAGTATGAGTATAGCAAAATGAGTTGGGGGTATATGTTCAGATGACAATGATTTCCCTTTTCATTACTGGGAATGGGCTGGGCTCTTGGAACAGAAAACCTAACAGCAGAGAAAACAGATAGGGATTCTTTTGTCATTGTTTCACAAAGTGCAGGGTTGCCCCATGGCAGGAGGGACCCAGGTCATTCCATGTTTGCGATTGCCATCCTGAGTATATAATCTTTGTCCTCATCGATGTCATCTCATGGTCACAAGATGGCATTGTAGTTATAAATATCACATCTGTGGTTTGGGCCGGGAAAAGGAGGATGGGACAATGGAATGAGGGGGGAAAAGATGAATTACAAAGGACTTTTTCTCTTTGACGAGGCTTTACCCTTTATTTTTGTCGCTTTCTCTTTCACCAAGCACTCTTGCCATGTTAGGAGGCAAGAGAGGTGGAGAGCAAATTTTTAGGAGGCTAATCTCCACAGCAAAGGAAGGCATGAAAGGAAGAGATGAGAACGGAGGATGAGTGAGCAAGTCATCTGTGATGCCTGTAACACAGCTTCTCTGTGACTTGCTCATGTCCGTGGGAGTAAATGCTTGGAAGTCATATGGGAGACACACACAAGAGTCTAGATCATGAGCTGCCATTAGGTGATGCAGAAGTGGCTAGCTGCCCCAAACTTCCTAGGGTTCTAGAGTCAGAGGGAGTTAGCGAGTGTCTGAGGGTGGCTGCCACTACAACATTTGTAAGGGCAACTACAATGTTTGTCCAACTGCTACCCAGTGACCCTGGAAAAGACCAGAAATCTGGCCTCTGGGAAGAAGGTACACTGGGCAGCTGTGGAAAGGATGAAAAATCTAAGTGACCAGTAAAGCAGTTTAAAAGTTTACATTCATTGCAACTCAAATGTGAGAAGAGATAGAGTCTTTGGTTTATGTCACTGATTTAATAATTCTCCCTAAAAAGTACTGCCATGTCTGGCTATCAAGAGAAAAAAAACTGACTTTATATCTGCAGTTCATTGTGCCTTGGTATCTTTAGGCTCCGATCATCTTTATTGGATGGTTTGGTCTCTTTGGAGTAAATGCTTTTGGTCATTTAGATTTCTTCACTCTTTCCATATTCATGTAGTGTCTGTACACGTTCACAGATATCTATAGGTGACAGTCTGGTCTGTACCTTGCACTGGTTTCTATTTAGGTAACTTCCTTTCATCTAGTGTCCCAAAGCATTATGCTGGCACCAACTGTTCTAGCTTTTGATCCTTGCCTTTTGCTCCCAATTATCAAATCCCTCACACAAAGGCTTCTTGTCCTGTCCCAGACTCATGCTGGCTTACTATTTTTATAAGTCCTCCCGGGTCTTCCCTCTAAGCACAGGGAACTTTCTAGGCCTCCCTCATGCAGGTTCAATTCTTAGTTCATTAGGGGCTAAGAAACTCCTCAGACTTAACTGTCAAACCACTTTCTGTGACTACTTATTCGAAGTCCTTCAAACCTAACGTGGAGATCTCTTCCCAGAATTGCTGCTTTTAGGATTCTCACCAACCTACCTAATGTTCTCCCTTCTCCAGCACTTTTAAGTCCATGGATCACACCACCACCTCACCCTCACCTTTGCCTCAGAATAGAACCTCACCCTCTGGATCACCAGGCCTCCTTTGGAACAAGTGGATAACAAAAACCATGATTAGTTTAAGCCAAGGCTACATTTCAAGACTATTAAAAAAAAAATGTAGGGGCACCTGGGTGGCTCAGTCGTTACACATCTGCCTTCGGCTCAGGTCACGATCTCAGGGTCCTGGGATCGAGCCCCTCCTTAGGCTCCCTGCTCAGCAGGCAACGTGCTTCTCCCTCTCCCACTCCCTCTGTTTGTATTCCCTCTTTTGCTGTATCTCTCTCTGTCAAATAAATAAATAAATAAATAAAATCTTTAAAAAAACCCACATATTTAAAAAGAATTTAATTCCAGTATAATTAACATACAGCATTCTATTAGTTCCAGGGTATAATACAGTGATTTGACAATTCTGTGCATCGTTCAGTGATCATCAAAAGTGTTCACTTGGGGGCGCCTGGGTGGCTCAGTGGGTTAAAGCCTCTGCCTTCGGCTCAGGTCATGATCCCAGGGTCCTGGGATCGAGGCCCACATTGGGCTCTCTGCTCGGCGGGGATCCTGCTTCCTCCTCTCTCCTCTCTCTCTGCCTGCCTCTCTGCCTACTTGTAATCTCTCTGTGTCAAATAAATAAATAAAATCTTTAAAAAAAAAGTGTTCACTCTCAACACTATTTTCTGAGTGGAAACTCAGAAAAATCATCCCTTGAATGTCAGAACTGACTTTTCTTTAAGTGATTTTTATTGAAATATAACTGACATTCCAATAAGAGTGCCCATTTTAAATATACATGTTGATGATATTATCTATTAGTTATATGTGTCATTTCAGTTCAGTGATGAGTGAACTTGATTTGTAATCCCAAGAGTGCAAGAGAAACACTGAGAGTGGGGGCGGAGCTTCTGAGGAGTTTGGGAAAAGGTAGAACTGTTTGCCAGTAATTCTCTGTGACATTACTAGTCGGGAAATCCATGTAATCAGTATATAGCTAGATGTGTTGTCTTAGTGGCCTTTAAGGGATCCTCCCGGGTTTCTGGATTCCTCTACTATCTCCTGCTTGGCTTTCTCAGCCTCAAGCTGGTCAAAGTCCCCTCATCCCCACATCTAGATCCAGTCTTTTACCAACTCTTCTCCAACTGAAAATTCTCACTCCATAAATGAGCAGACAGGGCTGATGTGACTTATATTAAGGTACAAATGAGGCTACTTGGGGTTACTTGCATTTTCAAAGAATGCTGGTACCCAAGTATTGAATCTAATTTGTAAAAAGTTTGTGAGAGAGAGTTTGGGGCCTGGGCCTTCTCACAATTGGCCCATGGCTGTTTCAAACCACAGAGCTCCCCACTTTGGGAATTTTACTCTGTGCTTCTTTTAATTTTATTGTCTGCCTGAGAGCCAATGAGAACTTGGTTTTGCAGCCTCTTCTTCATTCTTTGCTTCTTCTCTGCCTCATCTTCATTCTTACAGGCATCCCTGCAAGGAGTATTTTCATGAGTAAAGTTTGTGAACCTCAAATAAGTAAAATGGTGAGTTCAAACCCATGAATACTTAGAAGCCACCCAAAGTTATTATAATCATAAACACTCAATATCGCAAATGTTAACAGTGTGGACTTGGATACACTCACGTTTCAATTCAATCCTGTAACACCTACACCCACTTTGGGCTTTTACCAGTCTTGGAGTACTTAATTTGAGCCAGACACTGTGTCAGGAACTTTTACATCTGTGGCAAGTATTTCCTAGAATTCCATAACCCATAAGGTTAAATGTTCTAGAATCTGAATCACAATAATTGGAACCCTTATCCTATTTGAGAGCTGGAGAGTCAGTCTTTTACTCAGTATTTCTGGAAGTCCCCAGGGAACACTGAAAATCCATTCCCAAATCCAATAACCCATTTTCTCTGCAATCTTGGCTACTTGCTGATTTCCTCCCCCTCTCTAATCTTACCGTGAACCCCTGCTCATGAGCCAGCTTGTCAGCTCCATGGATTTGAAGGCTGGTTTCTCTTTATCACCTCATCCCACGTGTGGGTCCAGAATTGCCCCTCCTCCCCCTCAAGGGTAGTAGCAGAGATTAAATTTGTATTAACATCTTAAGAATTAAGAAAAAATCACAGCCACTATTAGATCTTTTTTTTAATATACATAATTTTATTACAAAATTTTTTTTAAAAAACAAAAAGCAACATTCTTAAAAAAACCCCAAATTTACTATTGATACTAATTCCTACAAGTTTGCTGTGCTACAATACACAAGTCATGTCATGGAGGGACCCTAAAGGGTACCTGTCTGTTCTTTTCACAGACTGTGCCCAACAGGAAGGTTCACTGAGAAGTTTATCTTTACAGTAATCTGGGGCCAATTAACAGGAGGTCCATGGCGGACTGTTGGCAAACATGGCCACCACTGATCCTTTCCATTCCTCTGTGTACAGGCTACCTCTCTAATCAGGAGCTAGACCCTTTTAATTCTATTTGAATCTGGGCTGGTCTGGTAATTTGCTTTGACTAATAGAATGTAGCAGAAGTGACAATTTTCTGGTTCTGGGCTGAGACATTAAGAGGCCCTGCAGCGTTCACCTTGGTCTCTTGTAAGCTATTACCATATAGAGAGTTCAGGTAGCTTTCTGGAGAAAGAGGTCATGAAGGAAGGGACACAGATTAGGGTAAAGCTCTCCCTGTCAGATGGCTAGTCAATGGTGGATTTGGGATTAGGATCCTGTTTTGTCTGTCTCTGAGGTCTGTGTACTTGACCTTTTCTAGCGCCTTGGTGGTATGCAATTATTTAATCCCTTCTAAGACTTAGTTCCCTCTCTTAATATAAGGGGATAGTTATAAATTCAGAGACTGTTTTAGGAATTAAAAATAATGTTATAGAATATTCAACCACATACACAAGCACGTGCACACACGCACACGAAATTCACATGAAATTGAATGGCCACCATATCGACACACGAAAATCAGAGATTTGCATTAACACCAAAAGTAGATTAGATAGTCTCTTGCATAAGCAATGTTGTGGTTTTATTTTAGTTGCAAAGTGATACAGAACTTCATTGCAGTCAAGATGCATGGCAAAAGACAGCTACTTTCCCCAAGATTGACAAGGTACTGTTTGCTGGTCCCCAGGGCTGTGGCAGTGGTCACCTGTGTGCGTAATAAGGTTTGGTGAAGTGAAGGTCAAATCAGACCTTCTCGAAATCCTGCAGGCTCTCCCTGAGTCCATGGTCATATGTATAGGAGCTTTCTGCATTAGTTAGTATGCATCATGCTGGACCCTCTCACCTAGGCCAGTAGCATGCCTCAATCGTGGAATTACACAACGCACTGGAGATCGAAGCTTTCTATAAAATCCAAGCATATGCAAAGTCCTTGCCTAGAATTCTACACTTGGACCCTGCAGTGAAGTACAACCTGTGCTCAGGACGTCAGTAAACTCACGGCCACACAACTAAAACAAAACCATGTTTCGAAATTCAGTTCATTTTCTAAAAAAGTAGGCTGATGGTGTCTTGTATAATGAGCTGTGCTAGTGATTTCTTTTTAAACAAAAACATACACCGGGGGAAAACTGAAAACTAGGATTTACAACATTACATATAATTACAGAGTAATGAGGCTGATAGGCCACATGTGGCTCTCATTCTCCATAACTCATACACATAGACTTAACTTTCTGTTGCCCAGAAATCTTTCTTGCCTGGTTAAATACATGAGCTTGTAAAACTGTTCGAAGAACTAGAGAATCAACTTCTTAGCAAGAAAATGCTGGTAGGCAGGTATATTTTTAAACATACGTATGCCATGTTTTATCATTTCTTTTCTTTGAAAGAGTAAAAATGATCATTTTAGAAGGTGGAGAAATAAAGGAAAGCAAAAAGAAAAAATGAAAGAGAACCAAAAGTCTATGATTTTTAAATGATCACCAGTATTTTGATCTATTATGCTTTAGTCTTTCTCTTACAAATTTATTTCTTAATAGTGTGTGTTTTATGAGCAAATATATTGTTTTAAGAGCCTGGAATGATGAACATAAGGAAGTGAACATTTTATCATATTATTAATATTTCTCACCAGCTGGATCAATCAACATGTAGTTTAAATAAACTGACTTTTAAAACAAGAAAACAAAATTCATACTTCCACTTGAAGTGTTAAAGAACATTTATCATTCTTAACCTACAAGACTAAATATTGCATTTCATTTCATTAAAAAAAAAGTTGATACCCCGTTAATTTTTAGAAACCATTGCTATGATTACTGGAGATTTAAGATTTTTTCATGTGCTGATTGGCCAGTAATACATTATCTTTTGTAAATCAGCTGGCCCTGACCTCTCTGCACTTTGATGGAGAGGGAGAATGGAAGGTTTTATTTGTTTCTCACGGGTTGCCAAGATCTATCTATGTAAAAGAATAATAAACCTCTCTCACTTATTGCAAATATTTTTGCTCAATTTGATGTTTGGCTTCCTTATGGTCATTTTTAGTGGTAGAAATGTAATATTCTAAGTGTTCAAATCTCAGGGACTTGGAAAGTCCCACCACAAATGTGAGTGCATAAGTAAATAAATCTCTCTAATCAAGACATTCCTAAAATAGTTCAGACCTGGGAGTGCCTGTGTTTGTGTATACAGGTGGCTGCTGGCTGGTGCCCGTTCAGCCTCGCTCCAACGTCCCCCAACAAAGGGGGCGGTCAGCTTTCAAGTGCTTTGTCGCCATCACTTTGAGGAAACGTTCCAGGCAGGTGAGGTGCTCTTTCTGGTGTTCTGACAGATAACTTTACAAAGGACCCAGTCAGAGAGTGAGTTTCTTAAGATAAAACGAGAAGAAGACCTGTAAGAGATGGAACATCTGGGGTAAACTCATTTTTCTGTGTAAGCACCGATGGAGATGCTTGTCTGGGTCGGCTGAACAGCGTCTCTATAGCAGTTGAAAATTCATTTCATTTCATTATCGGAACTGTTCAAGCAGCCCGGTTTGGATCAGGAAACAGCTTCTTAAACCTGCAGGAAGCTCATTTACCCCTGCTGAGGCTCCAGCTCCCTTTCTTGTGGGAAGGTAGAGGCGGCTTGCTTACAAATCCTGGCAGATACAAGTACCTAGGTATTTCCTGATCCTATATATAAATATAATTTGTATGGAAGGAACACGGACGTTTCTCAGGACCCTCCATCTCTAGCAGCCTTAATATTTTCCTTTTTCTGTTTGATTTGGCTCTGTTTCCAGGCTACTTTCCCAATCCCTTCATCTGTTAAAAATACTGCTCTCGGCGCATTAATACCCAGAGAAGTGCCTTGGAGGTGGCGCTCAGTGGAACAAAGGACAGAGCATCAATTGTCTCAGCAGCCAGCCATGAGGCAAGTTGAAGTATTTTTCAAACAACAAACACTGATTGAGAAAACTTTTAAAGAATCCCAGATGGCATTTACGGATTCAGAACTAAATTAATGGAGGGGGGAAAATCCATATAATTTGAAGTCTTTACAATCAAAGCCGTAAGACTGCTACCTGTTTCTCAACCGTGACCCTTCCAGACTCAAAAACCACAACTACAAGCACGTTCTTGGATCCTCCGTGTCAGGGAAGGAGCCAGAAGCCAGGAGGCACCGGGAAGAGGCCCAGTGATTTGGAGACGCAGGAGAGTGGCACACTGTTGGGGGGCGGGGGTCTGGTGATGAGGTGACACACAGATTCAGGTAATACTTGGGGCGATTCGATGGCCAAAGAGTAGAAGGGCAAGGAGTGGGTGACAGTCAAGTCAGCTAGTGGGTACCAACATCCCAGGAATTGGGGAAGAGGCGCTGCAGAGACATCCAGGCAGGTGGTCCCTGGGTCAAGGTGAGAGAGTTTAAAAAGTAACCCTGAGGGGACTCCGTGTGGGCCTCCATCCCTGGGTCACTGGCAGGAATAAGCCACCATCCTCAGCTTGGGAGGGGTACTAGGCTGGCTCCCGAAGCACAGACCCAGGCTCAGGAAAACATCTCCCACCGGAGATGGATCTCAGAGAGCCTAGCAGCCCCACGACAGAGCAGGGGAGGGTTACTCCACAGAGGGGTCTGCTCGCCGACCCCCTGTGTGTCTTGTGTTCTGGCTCCTTCTATTCACCCCACTACATATAAGATTGGTCTCACACTGCTAGGGTGCTACGTCTGCAGCAGAGGAAGAGACCAGTTGGGCTAAGGGCAAATCCGTGTAATAATAACGTGGCCAAGTTCTGCTGTTTTTAGAGAGTGAAATTGAAAATACTGAGTAGTAGTCTACTAATTTTCAATGGCTGGAAGATCGTGTGTGTGTGTGCGTGCGTGCGTGCGTGCGTGCGTGTGTGTGTGTGTGTGTGTGTGTTTAGAATTGAACTTTCATGTAAGCTGATTAAATATTTCCAACTCAAAAGGCCAGATGGGGAATTTGTAGACAAGGTCAGAAGTAGAGGGGTAAAAATTGGAAGCCCGGTGCGCCCTGGAAGAATTTTGGCATTAAGATCCCCAGTTTTAAAGGCTTTGGTTTTTTTTTTTTTCCACCCCAGTGCATTTCATTCTTGCAGAAGCTTTATCATGGTGCTGTGTATACCGTGGGAGCAATATTCATGTATGTGCTGGACTGGAGATACCTCAGGAAGATCAAGGAAATTGGCATCGTGGATAAGCCACTAGAATCAGTTCTGGTCCAGAGAGAGCTGGGCTCTGCTCTGTGGAATAAATGAGTGGGTCACGGACCGAAAGGGGGCAGTCAGGGCCTGAGCTAAATCTGTGGCCAGATGCCTTTGGTTGAGCATTTCTGTAGACTACTTATTACCTGATATGTTTCATGTGAATTGTTTCCTTTACAAAAGCCCTATGAGATGGGTACTATTGTTTTTCATACTTAAGAGATGAACAAAGTAAGTCTAAATGTAAATGCAAACGTCCCCAAGACCACAGAAATAAATGGCATGACTTGTATACGGATTTCTCGGACTTGGAAGCATACAATGCTATACACAGTAGCACGTCTTCTTGGTCTCCTAATATTCATTTTTATGTAGCATCATGCATAACCTGATTGATTCACTGCTGTACTGAAAATACAGGGTCACATAGCTTGTCGACACAGGATATTTTATTTGAATTCCCGACCTTCAACTGGTTCACCCTTTGCCTGTGTGAAATTAGTGAAATGGCTACATTAACATTTCTTTTAATGCTCTTTTTTAAAGAGTACATTTTTAAGCACGGAAATAATGCATTTAAATGTGCTCTACAAAATGTGCATTTGTTTATAATAGGCCAAGAAAATTGCAAATGCAAAAGTACAAATTGTTTTAGACACAAGCAATTTTTGTACTTATAGTGCTTATAACAGCCTAAAATACACATTTTAGTGTATATGTGCTGAGAAATGTGTTTTTAAATGTTGACTTGTAATATAGACATATCAAAATATTCTCATTAATTGCAAATACGTGCTAGTTATTACCTATTTCTTAAATTAGAACAATATCTACCTCATTTTAATGACCGATATAGACCAATTCACGCATACGTAATTTCTGAGTAGGAAGCAAGATGGAAAATAAATGTACAAAATGCTAGCCTGTTAACTCAAAAGATAAGTGCCTTTATCTTATATATTTGAACAATTGCACTTGTTGTTTGATATGATAACAAATAAAGGGGGAGGTAGGGAGACAGAAAAATAGAAGATAAAATGGCAGAAAGGGAGAAGAAGTAGAATTAATGGAGGGAGTTGGGAGGATAACATTTATTTATCCATAGGAAAAATAAAAATGATTTTTGGCAAAAATATTTCGTTAAGGTAGGACTGTGCCTTCTTTACTCATTTATATTAAACTTAAATGCCAGAAAAATGTTATTATTTTGCCTACTCTTATTTATTAAAATCATTTTAAAAATGCAGCTTCCAGACATCCATCTGTCATATCAGGAAATAAGCTAATGTTCTCTTTCTTTCTTTTTTTTCCAAAAAGAAATTAGATAAATGAATGCAATGTAATTTATTATACATTTTCTCCACTACATAAAAATGCATGTATTTATTAGGAAGACTTTAAAATAAAGAAAACTAGAGGAGAAAAATCAATATTTTCATCGCTCAAAGGAAACAAAGCTTACCATTTTAGTGAATTCCCTTCCTTCCAGTCTTTTTTCGCCCCCATGCCTACTTTTGGGTTTAAACCACCATTTTTGCAAACCATTAAAATATCCAGAGCTCAAGAAGTATTATTTTCTCCCAGACTGAAAAGAAGCAACAAAAGGCTTCAGGAACCAATAGTTCATGCATCTTGCTCCGGTTCCAATAGAAATGATGTTTTAGTCTAAACTGAGTTAATTTCAACCTTGCATCCCTCACTGCCCTTGATGTATCCAACCATATGTGCCACAGAGCAGGGCTTCCATCTCCTGTTCCCCAGTCTTTCTCCCAAGTGCATCGTAATGAGGATGGAACCATGAAAGCAGCGTCAATGAAGAAATTGCACCATTCAGAGTGTCGGTGCAGAATAAATCTGATGAACTTAATGTCTCAGTAGGTATCCATTGGTTCCAAAATTGGAACATAATACATGGGTAAGAATTTTCTTCCCTGGAGCTAGTAGCCAGGATGTATGTCTGCTTTGATTCCAGGAGCTCAATTTAAAGCGTAAGTTGCTCTGCACTACTTAGCCATCTACCAGAGGTTGATGAGAAGACGATCTGTGTCATCCAAGAACAACCTCGTCAGTCCTTCTGTGTGAAGTTCACGTTCTGGAGGAGCAGCAGCCTTTGCATGCGAATGTACACTTTGGGGTTCATGCCCGCTTGGAGTTTGGTTTGTGTGGCTGCTTGAATGAGGAGTCAGGAGACCTCACAAGTTGAGTTCGGACAGTCACTCAACAGCCTGCTCCTTATTCTATTGTCTCTGGTTGAGGTGTGAGAGAGGTAGTTCTAACTTTGAGAATGGAGGAGATTTTGTATGGATTATAGCTGATGTGGCTTACAGGCTTACACAGTATGGACTCAAAGGATGGATGCTCATTCAGAAGTTAGCATTTGGTGCCTTCATCCATGGGTGCCCAACCCTATGCAGAGGAAATGATAGGAGATTCTGTAACTTTGGCAAATTTATCCCACAGAGGCAGGGATTTCTTCCTCATGAAAGTAGTTCTGGCCTGATGTTTCATAAGACGTTTTGTCTTGAGAAGGTTCTGTTGCCTTCATTTTCCCAAAGGCTTTGTAACCCAGCACAGAACATCATCCAATCTTTATCTCTGCATGGGCTGGGTGTTCTTGTGTATCTTCATGTAATTCCCAAGAGGTTGACATCTACTTTCAGCTAATCAGAGAACTAGATCTAGCTGACTTCTCTAGGCTCGATTTTCTCTGCCTTAGTTGTCTTATAGTTAAATATCAGCCGTTTTGATGTGTGCACACGTGTAAGTTTTTAGTAACAGTATGCAACGTGACTGATTAATTTCTGTATTTTATTATTGCTTTGGAATACAGACCAATACGGTAGAAAGATGGCATTCCTTGTTTGCGTTAGTTGATAATATGACACTCTGTATTTCCTCGTTCTTCCTCATCCTTCCCATGTCCCTTCAGTGGGATCCTTCCCCTTGGTGACAAATAAGCCAACTACTGTTTATTCTTTGATGTTGTTCTGCTTAGGTGATCACTCGCTTCTACAGCAGTTGCTAGTGGTGTTTTGCTTACTAACTGATGAATCAGGGTGATTCTCAGTCTCTTCCTTTAGCATTTCTCTAAGTAGTGCATGTCCTTTAGCTCCCTTAGAATCCTTTCTCGATTCCTTGGATTTTCTTCGTGGTCTGGGTGAGGGGGTGGCAAACTTTTTCTGTCGGGGACCAGATGGTAGATATCTTAGGCTTTTCTGGCTGTGCAGTCTCTGAGGTAAATACTCAATTTGGCCACTGTAATACAAAACACCGTAGACAATATTTAAATGAATGAGTTTAGCTATGGTCCAATAATGTTTTATTTATGAAAATAGGCAGTAGGTCAGATTTAGCCTCGGGGTCACAGTTTCCTCTGTTCTGGACTATCAAGTCAGCCTTGCTGTTACCCCATAACACTTTTGGCACATAAAGAATTCACAAATATTTACATGCACAGTTGTGTTAATTATTAACCCTAAGGAAAAGCTCGTGATGATGATGATGATGATGACATTCCTTGAACACTTATTTTATCTTAGGTACTATGTTAAGTATAGCATATGAATTATCCCATTTAATTTGCTCCATTGCCCTATGAGATTGATTCTCATATGAGTCTCTTTATAATGAGGAAATTAAGGAACAGAGAGGTGAAGTAGCTTGCTCAAGATGTCCTGTTAAAAGGAATCCATATGCTCTACCTCCAGAGCCCACTCTAATAACCATGCCTCTTGTGTTGCCTTCCATACCCTAGGATGTGTGGTTCCAGGTGTGAGGACTAGATGACCAACGGCACCATGGTCAAAATGGCCACTCAAGTATGTTTTAAGTAGCCGTAACTGAAAAAATAACAACAGTGCCATTGTTGATCTTCCATTCCTCAATTACATTCAAGGTTACGTATAACTTCTTCAGAAGCCACTATCCAGCATCTTAGCCAAGGTGACTTCCTTTTCTTTCTTGCTACCTTTTGATTATCTACAGAGAATTGAAGAGGAGATTTAACTGTTAGTTGAGAACATGTATGTTATGTGGAGCACTGAAATAATTACTGAGTTTTCTATTCACAGGATGAATGTCGGCTGCAAATCAGACAACTTCTAGCTTCTGGCAGAAATTTTGGGCCGAAATAGCACATCCTCCAGGGTTGACTCTGACTGAAATCTGTAAATAGCGTGTCCTTACTTTGCTTCATAGAATGTAGATGAAGGATCTGTTAGTTACCCATATTCCATCTTCCAGTAGATCCCTTCGCCTCTATGATAAATAAGTACATACTTACAGAAAATTTTAGTCTATCCGAGAAAACTACGACAAAGCTGTCTTTTAAGTGAAATAATTCAAGAGTAGCCTGTGTATGAAAATGATCTCCGAATTTTTGAAGGAATGTTTTTCTGCCAAAATGAATAAATATTCTCCAAGCCTCTATTATATAAAAGATATGTATTCATTGCTTAATATGTTACAGTCACTGTTAAATGAGAGATATCTATCATGCAGTTATCTATCATACATACATACATACAATAGGGTATCTATCATATAGTTAAAAGAACTACCAACAATCTTTAAAAAACATGATTATAAAAAAGTTCATTGTAGGAAATTTGAAAAATAAAAGAGAAAGGAAGAAAAAAATTTATCTTCCTTAATTCTCTATTCAAAGAAAACCATACTACCAGTTTGAGGTGCTCCATGTTTTCCTGTGAATACTCTACATGTAAATCACCTTTAAAAGATATATCAAAAGATCTACTTTCTTCTATACATACTCTATCTGTAGATCATTATTGGGGTAATACAGAATATGAGTTTACATCTTTCTTTTTCCATTCAACATTATAGAGAAGGCATTTTCCATATCATCAAATGCTATGCAAAAATATCATTTAAATTGTACATTATATTCTAATTCATGCTCAGTAAGTAATAGAATTCCTTTCTCACAATTATCTGGCACTTACTCACAATCCTCATCATTTAAGAGATGAGGAAAGTTGAGACCTTTCCATTAAAATGGTTAAAATTAAAACTTTGTGGGTTTAATTTTGGTTTTCTGGAAAATTCACTTATGCAAAAACTTATAATGGTAAATAAATGAGCTGTTAATGAATGCACATCATGTCTAGTCCAAAAACGTCTATCTACATGACAGAATGTAATCTCTATTCCTTTAAATTGTTGCAGAGAGGTAGAAGCTATGGTATCAATAAAGCTGCAGTTTTAAATGAAAATCCAAAGGACTATAGGTATGTAAGTGAAACAAAAAGCGAACTGACTACTTGGCAAAATTAATTAATATGAATAATTACTGTAATTCAGATACTCAAGGACTTTTTTTTAAATTAACCTTTTTCATCTTGCCACTCCTTTCCCTTTCAAAATGCATGCACTCACACAGCACACACACAACAAACACACACAACAAACACACACACATGCTCATAAACACACATCCAATTCCTGGATCAGTCAATCAATTTTCCATTTTGCTAGAGAGTTGAATCACAAGATTTAGTGACAGATATTTTTCATATCTTGTCATATCTAACTTGTAGAATCATGTACATATGGTGGATTTTGGTGCAGAATCATGACCAGATTTTTTTCTAAGGCATCAATCAAAACATTTTGATCTTTCATTTAATATAAGCAATAAAACCCCTCATTTTACCTTTTTTTGTAACTTTGTAAAACATGTGATTGGGGGTGGGGGTTGGTTTCACTATATCAAAAAACATCTTGAATCCCTCTGCCTTTTTTACCCTCCTTCTCAAAGGTTCTTCAACTTGGAACTCAAGCTCAAAATCTGAGTCTAACTAAAATTCAATTTAGTTGTTAATCCCATAAGGGGATACAATAGCTGCTACACATTCTGGCAGACTCAAAAATCTGCAAATTTTTACTTTTAATAATGTTTTCCCTGTCTCTAATTTCCTGTGTAAGAAAACATTCTCTTGGACAATTACCCCTGTAATGGCCTTGCCAGAATCAATTTCAATGTGAGCTGTCTCAGAGAGTTCAGTAGCAGTCAGATATTTTTCCTACAATTTTTGTTTTGTTGCACAAGAAAACTGAGTTTCTTTTTTCATTGTCTTCTCAAATGCTTTCACTTACTGTTAAATGCGCATGGAGCATATATGTATAAGTATTAGTATGAGCACAATACTCAGACGATCTCCAGCTTACAAATGGGTTAAGCCCTAAAAATCCTTTTATTAATCATTTGAAGTATGTTACGCATCTCCCCAGTGGAGTAGTGGTAGCATTAAAAGGTAGATTCCAAGAAAAATTGGAAAGAATGTAAACTGTAATAAAACAGTATAAAGCCCTAGAAGCAATATCTTAATGACACCTAGTCACCAGTGATACTAAGAAATGCATTCCAAATTCCAGGACAGATACCAAGAATGCATTTTTCCCCATTCATTGGTTTCTCTGCAAGGGACATAAGGAATGGCATGTGGGGTTACGAAGGAATGGGTGATATAGGCAGAAATGATCCTTATGCCAATATCTTGTTAACACTCTACAGTTCAAAAGAAAACACATTTCTTCAGATCAATCACACTCTGTGGGGTCCAAACTGAGAAAGAAAGGATAAATTTATCCAGGAGAAATGGGAGCTCTAGTCTTCAGTATATTCAGGGATCTGGTATTTGTCTATCAGATTCTTTGTTTTTTCCTTGATAAGAGGGTAATTTTTTAAATAACTTAAAAATGTAATGAACTTCAAGTTGCACAACACTGGAGGCTCAGAGGCCACTCTCAGATCATCACTGCATCCATAATAATTTCATAAGCAAGCGTGACCAGCAAGATGGCCTCAAGGAGCCAGGCGAAATCATCACCTACTTAGTGAATACGTCACTGCTGAGGGACCAAATGGCAACTTCTTGGCACATGAGCAGCCATTCCACTTCCAAAAAAGCATTAGACAAAATTCATTCATGAGAACTCTTTGCAACCTAGGGATAGAAGAGAATTTCCTCAACTTGATATTGGGCTATAATGTTTTATGGAGAGTAAAGAGAACCCACTCGAGGTCAAGAATAGGACCCGCTCCGCATCAGCCAGACAGAAAAAAAATCTCACGATTCACAGGGCATTGGATAATAGCTTCCTCCAAGTGATAAACTTCCTCAAACTGTTAAAGAACATCTACAGAAATGTTACAGGTAACATCATGCTTAGAGATGAAAGATTAAACCCTTTCTCTCTAAGATCGAGTAAAAGACAAGGATGTCCGCTTTCACCACTTCAACATTGTTTTAAAGGTTGTAGCCTGCAGAATACAAGAAGAAAAACAAATCAAATAAAAGGCACCCAGATTTGAAAGACAACCTTGTATGCAGATAACGTGCTCATCTATGTAGAATATTCTGTGGCATTTATAAAACAAAAGACACCAAAACTAGTAAGTGGGTTTTGTAAGATAGTAGGACACAAAATCAATATAAAATTTAATTATATTTTGATATGCTAGTAATCAAAAAGCAAAAATTGAAATTAAAATAACATTACCATACATCACTATGAGCAATTTAAGATGACCTAGATAAATGGAGAAATACATCATGTCCATTGGTTGGAAGACACAATAATGTTAAGATGGCAATTCAGCCTAACCTCACGTATAGATTCAATGCAATTTCAACCAAAATCCCAACAACCTTTTTAGCAGGAATTGGCAGGCCGATTTTGAAAATGGAAATGCAAAGGGCCTAGCATACTCCAAACAACTTTGAAAAGGAAGAACAAATTTGGAGACCAACACCATCTGATTTCAAAGTTTACTTCTGTACCCAAAGTATAGGGTTATGCCTTTTACTACTCCTAGTCCTCAAGGTGAGAAAATCCTAAAGAAAATGATATACCATATGACAAAGTTCCTGGAACATTCCACCCACTATCCTCTCCTTACCAATCAAGGGGGGAGATAAAAACAAATGGAATTTTAAGGAGTCTCCTAAACACTATTGGCTGTATGAGATTGGCCAAGTCACAACTTGTCAGTCCTTGATTTTCCCAGCTGTAGAGATGAAAAGATTATACAGAATGATCTCGAAGGTCTCATTCAATTCTATGCGGACACATATGTTCCCAGGCCTTAGCGGGTTTGCAATCTGGTAGGAGTGGAAGACTAACCATCCTGAAAAAACAGCAAGCATTACTAAAAAAAAATACAATTAGGTGTTCAATTATGTGGTACAGATTCTGAGTATTCTAAGAATTTGGTGCACAGTAATTTCTGAGGTTGGAGAAATAAGTCAAGGCATCATGAAGAAGTGATGACTTCATCTAGGGTCTTAGACATGACATATTAGCATTGTAATTCCAAAATCCATTGGGGCAGTGGCTAATTTTCAGGGCAGGAACTGTGTCTTCCTAATTGTACTTTGCCTCCCTAGAGCTCCTTGTCTACACCATCGGATTTAGTTCCAAATCCAGTCTGTCTTGTCCTGCTTACTGGGGACTCATGCGTGCTAGTCCGACTATGTTGCGAGTTCTTCGAGAGCCAGGCCTCTATGCTACATTTCCGTGTCCAGATTCATTGACTCAGTGGTTCGACACCAAAGTAAATCCTACTCTTTATGTCACAGTCCTTTCTATACTCTTCTCATAGAACTGGAATCTGTTTAAAGTATGTGATAGGGGCAGGCTTCAAAGGAAAAGAAATTATTGAGGAGAAACCCAAGGGACTAAGAGGAGAGGGTGGCAATGGTGGATTTTATGTGGCACATATATACACCCCCCTTTTGTGGTCATGGGCTGAAAAATATGAACCTGGAAAATTATGAACAAAACTAATATGATTGTTTTGTTTTAGACTGATTGTGTTTAGCACTACCACCTTCTGTCCTGCTTGCTGTCTTTTAAAATCCTTCCTCCATTCTTCATAATTTGTGTATTCCATGCTGAGGTCATTAGAGAATTATAACCTAGTGATGACAGTGTCTGCGTCCCTCCCCCAGCCTCCAGTACGGATCTGGGCATAGAGTGGTGCTTTATAAAATTTCTGTTTCTTCATCTACTTATCCCCTAAATTTAATTTGCCTTAGGTAATCAAAATGTTACTTGCTTCATTAAATTAGAGTAGTATCAAATTTCAGAGCACAGTTGATTTTGATGTAGCCATTGGCTAAGGCTCTAGGCCCATTGAACCTAGACCTGCTTGAATAGTGTAGAGATTTGGGCCATGATGGTTCAGGGACTTGACCCCTGGACCCTGAGTATGGCTTCCAATTAGGTTCTGTGCAGAGCATGGGCAAGGAAGGGTGTCATAGATGGTGTTAATGGCCCCAAATACACTCCATCCTTTTCTGAACTTGTGCCCTTTGCCCAGGGGTTTTGTAGTTTTAGTGAAGAGATGAACTCCACTTCCCCTCTCCTTAAGTTTGGGCTGATCCTGCAACTCGCTTTGGCCAATTGCAAACAGCAGAAATAATGGTGTGCCAGTTCCAAGTCTAGTCCTTACGAGGCCTGGCATGTTCCCATTTGGTCTACTCCTGCTCCTCTTCTGTAGCCATGAGCACATGCCTGGGTGACTCCTGCTCCTCTTCTGTAGCCATGAGCACATGCCTGGGTGAGCCTGCTGAACTCTAAGGTCTAAGACCAGAGCTGAGTCGCCCCATCGTCCCAGCCAAAGCCAAACTAAACATACGATCCCAAATGTGTGTTGTAAACTCAGCCAAGATCAACTGAGACCAGACCATGTTGACTGAACCCTGCGAACACGTGAGCCCCCAAAATGCTCATTGTTTTATGCCCCTAAGGCTTGAGGCTTTATGTTACTTAGCATACTGTGGTGACAGGTCACCAACAAGGAGGGTTCACTGTAGCCGTGGAAAATAGGACTGTGTTCAGCTGTAGCTCTTTGTGGTCCTCTCTGACACACCAGTACTGGGGACCATCAGGCTCGTACTCCTCAGACTTGTTGGTTCTCGCTGGGAACCCTGTTGGTTACTGGGAAGCAGAACTGGCCTCTTTTGGACCGATAAAATGAGAGAGGTCTTTGGGCAAGAAGGGGGGGGGAAAGGTAGAGATTCTATACTTCCTGCTCAAAAGTCATGGGTTTTTTTGGGGGGAGGCCTCAAATGATTCATTAGGGAAAAAACTAAAAGAGACATGAGTATATTTTGTAAGTGGACCATACAAGCTGTACTATACTTTCAGGTAACTTGGGGGAAATAAACCAAAATTGAACCAACTAAATATGGTACAATTCCTATCTGAGATAGAGTGGCATTGGTATCTATTAAAATGTCTGAAAGAGGGGCCCCTGGGTGGCTCAGTCAGTTAAGTGTCTGCCTTCGGCTCAGGTCATGATCCCAGGATGGGATGGAGTACTGGGATCGAGTCCTGGGATCAAGCCCCACATCAGGCTCCCTGCTGAGCGGGGAGCCTGCTTCTCCTTCTGCCTCTGCTGCTCCCCTTGCTTGTGCTCTCTCACTTTCTCTGTCAAATAAATAAATAAAATCTTTAAGAAAATGTCTCTAAGAGATGGACAGATCTATTCATTTATGCAACAAATATTTATTCAGCAACTCCTATATGCCAGACACTATTTTGGACATTGGAACAACGTCTGTGAACAAAACATAAAAACTCCCTCTACTTGTTGAGCTTCCATCCTAGTGGAGGGGAAGATGTCATACTCAACAAATATATTAAGTGAGAATATAATATGCTGAAAGGTGATACACGCCATTGGGAAGAGGGGAAAGATAGAGTAAGGGAAGGGGCATTTGGAAGCGCCACAGGGAAGGTGGGAGGTAGAGTTTAAAGGTGAGACTCAGAGGTGAGAGATAGGTGAAGTGGGAGGAGATCTAAGGAAGAGGGTCCAAGAAAGCCCTCCGGGGGCTCCTGCCACGTGTGTAAAGAGCAGCAAGAGGCCATCGTGACGGAAGAATAAGCTGGAGCTTGAGGAGCAGCAGTAAGAGGAGGTCAAAGAGGTAGTAGGAGGCAACACTTAAAGCTTCAAAGGCCATTATGAGAACTTTGCTGTGTGTTTGGGGAACAAATGGGAGCCCTTGGTGGGTGGTGAGCTTAAAGTTGTCCATAATCAGACTCAGCCTTCAGCGAGGTGCGGCCAGATGCCGGCGGCGGGGAGGGGAGCACTGAAGACCAGTTAGACGCCTCCTGCAGGAATCCTAGTGACGGCTGGTGGCCTGGCACGGTGCCGGCAGACAGCGTGGGAAGAAGGGGGTGGATTCTTGGTTTGTATTAAAGGTAGAGCCAGAAGGATTTGTGGGTGGATGGGATATAACATGTGAGAGGAGAAGGAATCGGGATGACTGTAAGGCTTCGGCCCTGAGAAACTGGAAGGGTGAGGTTGCCCTTACTTGAATTGGGAAGACTGTGAGAAGGTCGGAGTCTACCAGAAAGACAAGGAGTTAGTTCCATTTTGGAGAGTTAGGGTTCAGCCCTCTGCTAGCCCTTCAAGTAGAAATATCCTGTGCCAGGTAAAACCAGATCTAGCTTTCTGGATTCAGTGGAAACACTAGATTCACCTCTCAAATTATTTAAGCAAACCCAGAAACCCATAGATGTTCTAGAAGGATGGTGATTATCAATATCTGTTTACTTTTGTTTGTCTTTTAAATGACGTCTCCATTTTATGGACCCAAACTTCTGCATGCATGGTGCAATTGTTCCTTATCATGATGGACTCAGGTATTCACTTCCCAATTATGAGTTTTGTTTGGTGATGCAAATGACCAATCAATACAAAATATTTCAAAGCACCCCCTACATCACTTCAACTGCAGAGTAACAACAGAGTTGAAGGAATCAATTTACTGTCAAGTTGTACATTTAGGTTTTTAATTTTAGATATACCTAAATTTACTTTATCTACCCAGCAATCATTTCCTGAGTAAATACTGGCAATGTATTTGTGTGCCACTAGCACACTGGCCATGTGCTAATACCAGAGGGTCCAGAGATTTTTTTTTTTAATGCCATGTCTTTCTTTTAGACACCTGTATGAGGCAGTGGTAGGGGTGATGGAGGCAAGTAAGGGTTAGTGAATAGACTGAAATATTCAAGATAATATAACCAAATGCTGTAAGTACAGGTCTGGACAAGTTGTTTGGGGCACGCTGGAGCGAAGTCTTATCTCTCCTTCGCTCCACATGCAAATTCCATCTCCAGTGTTTCAGACACTGGAGACCTTGGTTTACTAGGTCTGAGATTCAACACTTCCTCACTTCTAACCCAGCAAGAAGTGCTGGTTGGGCTCAGAAACAACAGGCAGAAATGGGTTAATTGGATCACATATTCACACCTTCTGGGTTACTGGCCCAGATAACAGTGATTTAGCCCTTAAAAAGTGAATTTGAATTCACTGAAATTTGACTTCTGGCAGTGGACAATGCTCTGTCTGGCGGGAGCAGGGAGGGAGTGGGCTTCTTCATTCCAGCACAGGGGACACGAGGCTCGGGGTCCTCTTGCTTCATTTTTGAAAGCCGAGCTACTTCAAGTATCATATGCATTCAATTAAGAGTGTGAAATTACCCCCCAAGATGCCACGTTTTATTAAATTAGGGCCAGTCCTGATCACTTCCTCTTGGTAAATTGAATCACCTCTGTTCACATGATGGGCTTTGCATTCAAACCTCAGCTCCACAGTTTGAGATCAAGGGCCTTGGGTGAGTCGCTTACTCTTTGATGCACTGATTTCTTAATCTGTATAAAGAGGGTTTATAATAGTTTAGGATTATAAGTGTTAATCCATGTAAATCTTTGCACAAAGAAGGTGATCAATAAACGTTAGCCATTTCTATCTTCTTTTCTTTTCTTTTTTATTATTTTTATTTAAAGATTTTTTTTCTTATTTGACGGAGAGAGAAAGATCACAAGTAGGCTGAGAGGTAGGCAGAGAGAGAGGAGGAAGCAGGCTCTCTGCTCAGCAGAGAGCCCGATGTGGGGCTCAATCCCAGGACCCTGACCCTGAGATCATGTCCTGAGCTGAAGGCAGAGGCATTAACCCACTGAGCCACCCAGGTGCCCTCCATTTCTATCTTCTCACTTAGATTCTCGACTTTACAATTCAAATTCTGATGAATCTAGAGTCGAAGATGATGGTGTCAAACAAGAGGGCTGTCTAGAATCGCTTCGAAGTTCCCCACAAACCCTACATTTTATGATCCTAAGTACTCTGTGTCAGGGAACTGGATGTCTGGAAATTTTATGAAACGTCCACTAGGTGGCAACATGTTGTCATATTTACTGTCCTCACTGCATAAATTTGGAACAGGAATCCTGAGACCATAGTCACCTTACATATAATTAAGAATTTTGTTACCACAATCAAAGATGGGCTGGCTACAGTCATTATTTGAAAGGAAAATGCTCCATTAGTGGCTTCTTGTTTTAAAAAGAACATATTTTTAATTCATGTTTGAATTGGTTATCCTTATATAGTAAGAGCAATATAACGTTAACTATTACACCTAGGATTTGCCTATTTCCTATTCTTAGGTTCTTACTTATTTGATCTTTAAGTGTTCTAACTTGTTGGTTGCCTGACAAAGGGTGAAGAATTTGGATGTTTATCTCTGTGATTCAAAAAATTTCATTTGCACACCCTCTGTTCTTTTGTCATGACATTAACAACTTGGAGAGACAAGGGGAGAAAAGTTTCTCTTCTCATGGATTTTATATTCTTAGATCAAAGTATTGATGCAGACCCAAAAAGTCAGCAATAACATATGGGATTGACTGGGTGACAAAACAGGCTGGCCTTTTTCACAACTATCAAAGTAATCTTTCTAAAATGAACTTCAATTTTACTTTCTTTTGCTATTTCTTTGTAGCGTGTTTAGTTGGAGAGGCATAGGAAAGGAAGGAACAAGGAAAAAGCTGATGAATATGACTTCAGTGAGGCTTTGGAGGCAGCTATCAATGAGAGAGGGGTGGGTGGACAAAAACAAGAGTTTGTGAGGCACCTGGGTGGCTCAGTGTGTTAAAGCCTCTGCCTTCGGCTCAGGTCATGATCTCAGGGTCCCGGGATCGAGCCCCGCATTGGGCTCTCTGCTCAGCGGGGAACCTGCTTCCTCCTCTCTCTCTGCCTGCCTCTCTGCCTACTTGTGATCTCTCTGTCAAATAAATAAATAAAATCTTAAAAAAACAAAAGCAAAACCAAGAGTTTGTGAATGAGGGAGAAAACATTCCCGGTGATGGGAATCAGCGTTAAGGAACTCCACCCTGAAGAAGGACTTTGGGTTAGATGTGAAACACAATTATACAACCAAAGCATTATAAGGACACAATTTAGGAAATCTTTGTATGATGGAATGTTATATTACTTTCAATAATACATATTTGGATACATTACTGAGTCCTTTGGGATTTCCATACACACCAGATTGCTTACTTACTTTTACTGTAAAGCCTTCAATGGATGGGGAATAGTTGATATTAACCAATAAAATTCCCGAGTGAGTGCTGTCTGTAGGCATTTCTTCTGAAATCCCACTGTCTGGAATAAAATAATCATAAAATCTTGAGCTATACATATGCCAAGTCTTCTCTTTTTAATTGAAATAGTCATAAATTATCCGACTATTGCCTCGAGGAAATTAAACCTCCAGCCTATTATCAAATTAGCATTCTCAAACTCAAATGTTTAAGAAACATTTAGAATTACTTTTGCTGTGGTTAGTGATGGTGCTGTGGTCCATGATGAAAAGGAGGTATATTGATTACAATACCTACTTTTGAGGAAGAGTCATCCACCATAACCCTCCAATTATGTTGAAGGTCACTTGTGGTAATATATTCATGTTTTCTAATGGCATATAGTAGGGGCTTATCTGTTTCTTTGGCAAAGAACACAGTGTCTGTCCATGAATGGTTTAGACATATTTAAAGTTGTAATTGCCAAGAGCTGGAAACTTAGCCTTAGCAAGTACAAAGCATATCATTGTTCATAAAACAAATATGTATTGACTTCCTGGTACGGGTCTTAGGAATTCAGTGGTGATCCAAATAGACACAGTCTCTGCCCTCACGATTGCTCATAGATTCTATTAGGAAAACAGACAATGAGTAAACAATCGTAACACATTTAGCAATGATGTGAAAGCAGGCTAGTGGAAATCTGAAATAAAAGTTTACCCAAGGTACCCATTGGAATTTTACTCCACTAAGTAAAGGGCTTATACATGTAAAACAAAACAAACAAATTCCACATTGTTTAATAACTAATTAATGACTGACCTTTCAAATAACCAGTAAGCATGTTACACTACCAATTTGTTGATATCTTTCAAGCTAGCACAGATACACAGAAACTCTCTATCTGATCCTTGCCTAACTGACTCACAGAATTAAACCCTTAAGGTCCATTGTACTGGTAGACTCTATGAGTAATGCTCATGCCTCTGGATCCTGGCAGCTGGTGAGGGAACTCTCTAGAACCCGCAGACACTCTGCTGTGCTGGTGAAAGACATGATTATTATTATTTTTTAAAGATTTTATTTATTTATTTGACACACAGAGAGAGATCAGATCACAAGTAGGCAGAGAGAGAGGAGGAAGCAGGCTCCCTGCCGAGCAGAGAGTCAGATGCGGCCTCGATCCCACGACCCTGAGATCATGACCTGAGCCGAAGGCGGAGGCTTTAACCCCCTGAGCCACCCAGGCGCCCAAAAGACATGATTATTAAGTATTACATTTTTTTCCCAAACCTGTTTATGCCAGTTCTATTCTACATGTTGGCGTTGCAATTTATTTAAATATTTTATAAACTGATGTAGTACCAAAAAAAATGAATAGTTGTTTTTATGAAAAATAAGCTGAATGCTTTGAAAAGACTCACGTGCATTGCTAAAAAGAAAAGTGTAGGTGATGAGGGAACAAAGGCAAGCTGAGGACAAAGCAGAAGCTGACACCCCACACCTCCCCCCACCCATGGGATATATGTGACATTCCTCAGGCATTCCTGGCTGCCCTAAAGGAAAAACAAATAGTTAGCTAGTAGAGATCACAATCCTGCAAGACCTGAGTCTTCCTCACTTTACAAATGTCTAGTGACTTACAAGGAAGAGGCTTTCTTATCAATAGCCTAACTTCCAAAGACCCATAACTCAGTTCCTGAAGCCCAACATCATCTTCCTCTCCATAAAATTGAGGGAAGCTGAGGTAGAGGGAAATGTAAATAAAGTTAAATTTCTTCTAAACCTAAAGCTCATTGATAAGGATGTGTGATAGCAGGAATGTGACATTCCTCCAGGAAGCTCCCAACTCTCTTACTGTGAATGCCTTACTAAAAGGAAAAACAACCTTAACCTCTGATATCTTGCAGGTGTTCTGTAGCATATGAAAGTTCTTTCACACCCTTCCCTTTCCTTACCTCCCTCAACCCCATGGTATATAATCAGCCACCCCTCACAACCCGGGTGCAGCAGCTCTTTCTGCCCACGGGTCCTGTCCCTGAGCTTTAATAAACCACCATTTTGCACCAAAGACATCTCAAGAATTCTTTCTTGATCATCAGCTCCTGACTCTACCCCACTGAACCTCACTTATATTCTGAAACTTCATCATTGGTAAGAAAACGTTTCCTCTCTAAACAGGTGTAGGTAAGAAAATTAATGCATTAGCAGCAACAGTCAAAGTCTGGAAGGGTCCTACACTGAGATTGTTTCACAAGTGTGCTTAAGTCCTTGCTTTTTTTTTTTTTTAAAGATTTTATTTATTTATTTCATAGAGGGAGAGAGATCACAAGTAGGCTGAGAGGCAGGCAGAGAGAGAGGAGGAAGCCCAAGAGAGGAGGTCCCAAGACTCTGGGATCATGACCTGAGCCGAAGGCAGAGGCTTTAACCCACTGAGCTACCCAGGTGCCCAAGTCCTTGCTTTTTAAAAAAAAAAGATTTGAATTTGCACATTTTAGACCATGCCCATATGAGTGGGGTTTTTTTTGTTTTGTTTTGTTTTGTTTTTAGGATTAAGATGCCCCAAATGATTCATCAGAGGTAAGCCACCTACCAAAGACTTGAGTCTTGCCTCAAAATATCGATTAGTAAACGTACACTTAGGTTTTAAGTTAAAATGTTTAAAGAATCTACATACTATTGTTTTATGATTATGCCACTTCAGCGAACTTGTTGGACCCCACTACAAATTCTTTCACCAAAAAAATTCTTTAAAGAGTAGTCGAACATTTCCCGCTTCCATTTCTTTACCATTCTTCCTCCTGAATGCTTTGAGTCAAGAGCTCAGTGATCTCTAACGGTTCCCCCAACAGCCCAACCCCCACAGCCTGCGGCACTCTTGCCTGTCTTCTATTCCTTCCCCAGTCTCTTCCCACTTCCTCCACATTCCCTGCCCAGTTCAGGCTCTTCCATTCTGCAGAAACCTCCCAGCCAGCCTGCTGCCTCCAATCAGCCACATACATTGATGCCAGATTAATCTTGCTAACGTACAATCTTGTTCAGGTTGTCCAGTTCATACTTGAAAGATCTGTGGGACCTGGCAGGAGTAGGTTTGATAAAGAGGGGTGAGCAAGGGGGAGGATGATGAGAATGAGGATGCACGGAGGGGTTCCTGAGCCAACCTGAATGAACCATGTAGACCCAGTCAGCTGAGTTCACGAAAACAATCCACACCATTGTCAAGGGGGAGCCAGAAAAATTGTGCCATATGTGAGTGCTGCAAGGTGAGACTGAAGGGAAAAACCATAAAGGGAAATAGGATTGGGGGTGGGAGGGTAGGGATAGGGTGGATGGGTTATGGACATTGGGGAGGGTTTGTGCTTTGGTGAGTGCTGTGAAAGATGTAAGCCTGATGATTCACAGACCTGTACCTCTGGGGCAAATAATAATAATAAAAAAAATCATAAGGAAGAGATGACCAAAAAAAAAAAAAAAAAAGGAAATAGGATTGGAAGACAGAAAGATGGGCTATATAATTGAAGAAGGCCCTAAATGGCAAGAAGGAGTGTTGGGGTTGGCTTTCTCTGAGCTGTCTGGCATGTGATTTGGGATTGGGGTTGAATTGCAGAGCTGGGGCACCTTCCCAAGCCTTCTGCCTATCATTGGGCTATGTGTCTTCACATTCTTGATAGGACTGCTGACTGACTGACATACTCTTCCCAACATTGGCCAGATGATGAACCACTGACACATAGAGATCATACAGCGTAATCTTCCTCTTAGAAATTTGAAACTAGAGTGGGGAGAACCAAACCATCTGCAGATGACTTACTCTAATATCAGTGCCTTGGAAAGACTTCCCGTGGGTCCTGTTCCTTGATCCCTAGTAGAGCTCTCTGGGTTTCTCTTCTTCCTGAGACCTGGTTGTCCACCTTTTCCTTTGACTCTATGACCTTTTCCAAATCATTAATCCAATCAGCTCTGTTTAGGGCACAGTTCCTTTTTCGTCCTACCTGAGAGTACTGTCTGATTCTCCAGCTTAAAGAATTATCCTGGCCCAAGACAATGGGGGCCTTGCTGTCCAAACATTCAATGGTCACCTCTGATCTGGTGAATGAAGTGTACGTTCCCCACTGTGGAGTTTTAGGCCTCCCAAAGGCTAACAGCAATCTACTTCTCCAGTTTTAATTCTTACTATTTCCCTACCGACATCCTGCTCTCTAGTCAATAAATATTTACCTGGGGTAAATCATTAATAGCAAAGGCTGACAGTGAATCATGACTCTTGGTACTCATGCCTCTGAGGCATCCCTCCGGCATTGACCCTGGGCTTGATCCTGTGACTCCCTTCGGCGAAGGGGGCGTTAGTAAATATGACAGAAGCAAAGGCTTGAAAAGCACTTCTTCGCTGGGACCTGCCCCTCTTAGAATGTTGCTGTCACCATGTGACAGAGTCTGATCTAGACTTTTGGAGGGTGAAAGCCAACCGGGAGACAGGCCAGCTCTCCCAGCCCCCAGCAAGCCTCCAGCTGAAGCCTCCCGAGCGACCCAAAGAATCGAAATGTGAGAACTGTTATTTTAAGCTACTAGATGTTCGGGTAGTTTGTTGGATAACCGAGAGAGAAATTGTTCCCATCTCCTTAATCAGAGCCGTAAGCTCATGAGACACATGTTTTATCCTCCAAGCTGTCGTTCCAGGCACCGGTTTGCCCACCTGTTTAACTGCCACAAAACGGGTCTGGGCAGCATCCTGCCAGCTTCCTACAGCTGTTGCCCCACTGCTCTTCCAGACCCCGCCACCAGCCTCCGTGCTGCTCCACCAGCCCCTGCCTGCTGTCGGGGCACAAAGTTCATGCTGCGTGTTTTCATTTTTTGTTATTGCAACACCTGCGTAGCCAATCCCTGTCTCTTGCAAAATATCACAATCCTATTTTTTTAATGTAATACAACTTTTTTAAAAAGATGACTCTAAGTGCCACCTTCTCCGTGCACATTTCCTCCCATACCAAACGTAGTTTCTCCTTTTTTTGAGATTTTCACAGTACTTTGAATCTCCCTCATGGTACTTAAGATTTGCATCATATTCTCCTCTGCCTTGCCGTGGTCTTGTGGCATCTTAACAGATGTCAGAGCGCTCATCTCGGCAATCCCTAGCTTGTACTCCCCAAAATGTGCTTCCCAGACCCGAAGCAACGATGTCACCCGGGAATTTGTTAAAAATGCTGAACCTCGGGCCCCACCCCCAAAATACTGAATCAGAATCTGCATTTTTCCAACACCTCCAGATGATCTGAATGCATGTAGAAGTTTCAAAAGCGTTACTTTGATGCAGTTTTATGCAGCTGCACATTACAATAATTTGGGGGCTTTAAAAAGTATATATCCTAACGCTTGGGTACCACACCAGATGAATTAAATTCATTTACAGTCTGGGTTGAGACCCACTGTTCTAACGTAGAATTGGCAGATGTAGCAAGCAAAAATGCAGAACACCCAGTGAAATTAGAATTTCAGATCAATAGTAAAGAATTTTGTGTGTGTGTGTCTCAAATATTGCATGAGACATACTTATATGAAAAAATTCCTTGCTGTTGATCTGAAATTCTAATTTCACTGTGCATCCTAGATTTTATCTGGCAGCCCCTACTTTAATGTTAGTTCAGAGCAGTGAGTGGTTTTCAAACATTAGACTCTCTTGGAGGAATTCATCAACACAAAGTCCTAGGCCCCAACGCTCAAAATTTAATTTCTGATTCAGCGGAGCTGGGATGAGGCACAAGAATTTGTATTTCTGATAAGTTTTCTGGATGAAACCGTTGAACTGGGAACCACATTTAGAACCATTGTCTGGCATTAGATCTGTCTGAATGTGTGTCTTGCATGTGCACAAATCAGTGATTGGAAGCAAACTTCTGAGTGGAGACCATGGCTACCTTCCTCAGCAATAGTGAACATGCAAATACACCTTATAATGGAGGTTGGGATTATAGGAAGGCCAGGTGCATGGGTAGGAAAAAACGTTCCTCACTGGACATAATGAGTTTCAGGCATCCACAGGACCCCAGGGTGTACCCTTTCCTCCAGGGACAGTTAGAAGCGTGGCTTATCTCTGTCTCTAAGAATATGGCTGTAAACCAAAGCTCTCCCAAGAACACAATGTGAGCCACAGACATAACTTACAGAATTTTTAGAGTTATAGGAAATGACTTAAAGAAACAGATGAATTCATTTTCATAATAGATTTAACTCAACATGTCCAAAATCACATCATTTTAATCTATAATCACTACGATTAATGAGACCATCTACATGATTTTTTTCATACTAAGCCTTCCAAATCTGGTGTATATTTTATGCTTGTGTTACATTACAGTTCAGGCTGATCACATCCCAAATGCTGGGTAGACACACGTGGCTAGTGGCTGCCCTACCGGACAGCACTGCTTGGAAGTATCGCCTGACCCTGAGCGTGAGGACTCGGTCTAACCTTGGAGTGATCACCTGGTCCAAGCACTTCACTCTTCTCTGACCACAGGCGGGGCTAGTTCTCAGGACAATTGTACCCTGTGAGTTTTCCTTTTCCTGAGTTCCTAGCCTTGCCTTTCCCCTCCTTTCTCTGGAGCCCTTGCTCAAGGGGAAACCACATGAATGGAAACACCAATGCCAAAAATAACTCGTCAGGCTTAAAGGGACCTTGTTGCCCATCCGGTGTAATGTGAAGTGGCTGAAACGTTGCACGAGTTCATTGAACCTTGGCTTTGTACCAGTTTTTCCATCCCGAGGGGGATTTAACTAAGGTCTCAGGCCAAGAAGCCCTCTTGAGGTCTTGTTTAATCAATCTAGTTTTAAAATCACAGGTGTCGGTGAAACAAACACTTTTCTAGGATAGCTTGAATCCTGTAGCTTTCATTTACAAGGAAATTGGCTTCATATAAATAACACAAGTAAAAGCAAAGAAAAATCACCACAAAGTAATAGGCCAAAAGTCTTAAGTTCGTGGGTAAAAAATAAACAGGGTATAATTGAAACCATCATTTATACTTTTTCACAGGTCGGTGGTATATTTATCCCATATTTGAAACTCTTTGAGCTATGAAGGTGTCAAAGAGTTTAGTAATTTTACATTTAAAAGTCAAAAAGGAATTATTTATCAAATGCATTATTCTAGGAGACAGAAAAAATATGTACCGATTGTGTATTATTTCTATTTTCATAGCCAAGGAAGGTTCAGATAAGTCTCCATTGCAGGCCTGAGGCTTTGTGGGATCTGAAACTTGCTTACAAGTTAGTAGAGAAACAAAGAGGCACATAGGGGATTCCAAAACCATGATCACCGCTGTGATCTGGAATTATGTTTGAGGTCCTGAGACACAGGTTAAATTTAACTTAGATCATTAACTAGATGAATTTTCAGCTAGGATTTCAGCTGTAAACAATCTGACAGGGTGATTGGCAGCCTCTCATTATAGAGGCATAGTGATTAATTAACACAGAGCTTAATTAATTTTGTAAGGCAAGAAACAGTATTTCTTTGCAGTGAAAATCAATATTAGAATATTTGGAGCTCCTTCTCTGAGTTAATTTCACTCAGATATTTAGCTCACTTTAAATTCTCAGTTCTTAGTTAATATTATATGCTCCCAACTATTAAGGTAATTGGGAATATTGATGATATTCTACCTGAAGCTGTTTTTGGAAGGTGAGATATAAATAAATACATTCTTTTATTCTTGTTTCAATTTCAAAAGCATATTTCTATTATTGTACTCCTAAGGTTGTTAAACTACACCGTTGAAGTCAAAGGTGAATATAGAAACTGGAAAACTATCTTTCCTCCTGCCTTGCTTTTTGTAGGAATTACCTGAATATCATGCTCAATGCCCATTTAAATCATTTCACCATTGTCAAAGCCTGGAGAAATATTTCCTCAAGTACTGGAGTGAATTGTACGGA
Organism: Ailurus styani; assembly: GCA_002007465.1. NCBI lineage: Eukaryota > Metazoa > Chordata > Mammalia > Carnivora > Ailuridae > Ailurus > Ailurus styani. The sequence continues at coordinate 8,646,277 of LNAC01000015.1, read as the reverse complement.
TGCCCCAGAAAGGAGTTCATTCCTTTGGCATGTGACTTAGCAGTCATCTCCATTCTGCAAAGAAACAAAGGATGGAGGAAACTCTTCAGCCTGGAAAAGTAATTTACAGGGTGGGTCCGAAGAGACCCCAGAGATTGAAAATTACAAGGACTGGGATTCTCCCTCTTGGCTGGGAAAGTGCGATACGCCCACCAAGAAGTTCAGGACGAAGATTGAGCTACATCGCAGTCTCACGGACCACCCAAAGTCTGGGCTCAGAACCACAACTGAGAGTCTCGCTTTCCTGAGGAAGACAGTGGTGTAGGTGGCACTGGCCAGCTGTATAGCACAGAGACGCAGAGAAGTAGATGAGATAAGAGGGGCGGTGGGCCTCACTCATGGGAAAATGGACTCCAGGACATTCCTGGAAAAGGGACGAGAACTTGCTACAAGGCCAGAAGCCCAGAGAAAACTCGATAGTATCTTCTTTCTCCTTCTGCTACACCAAGAGCTGGAGCCAGCTGGAGGGACACTGGAAAGGAAGAGTGAAGTGAGCAGAGAGGCAATGACTCTGCTCTGAAAGGGCCAGAGAGGACCATGGGGAGCAATATGAGGCAATAGATCCCGGGGCGCACAGAGCAACCTGCTACACCTCAAACCCATGGCATTGGAACTTCACATCTGGGAGAACTGTATTTGACTTCAGGTTGCAGAAAAAGTAATGTAGTAGTTATTTGGTTCAGCTAAGTTTTTAAGTAACTATCACTCCTTTAGAGTCTCTTTAAAGTCTTACGGGCACAGTATCTCCTTAGGGGTCAAGTGCGGGCGTGCCAATGGACCCAAAAGCCGAGGGAGACTCGGTGATTGATGCAGGACAGGAGGAGATGGGAGGAGATGAGGTAGCAGAGAGAGAATTATCCTTACTTCACAGTTCAGCATCATGAAAACATACACACACGAGCTTTAAATGGTTAAGTTGACTTTTGACTGAATCCTCTCATTGTCATGGCCTCATGAAGTTTACCAAAGAAGCTTGCACTTCAAAACTATGTAAATCTAGTTTTTCTGCCAGCTGAGCAGTTTTTGTCTCAGTTTTTGCTGCAAGCTCCTCTTGCTCTGTCATCTCAGTATTTCTTCTCTGGACTTGTTCCCTTGATACTTCATTTGGTTCTGTATTTTTCCTGTGCCTTTAATAATTCATATGTATTCATTTTTCTGCATTTATGGTAACATAGTCTTAAATTCTAGACTCATATATTCAACTACCTAATTGTCATCCCTCTCTGTTGGGTATCTAACAGGCACGTTAGTTATAAAAGTTTGAAAACAAAACACTCAATTTTCTAAAACTCACTTTTTCTTCTATTAACCCCATTTCACAAATTAGTTTATTCAACAAAGATTATTGAGTACATCTTATCTGCCAGATATTGCTTAAGATTAACCTATGAACAAAAAAGAGAGGAGGCAGAAACGAAGCAGCAAATAAAACACCCCAACAAATCCCCAGTGTGTTCGTGGGTAAGAAGCGCTTTGCAAAAATAAAAAAGGAAATTCGATCAGGGCGCGCTGGAAAGAGGTCTGCCTCATTACACCAGGTGGCCAGGAAGATGTCACCGAGAAGGTGGCATCTGAGCAAAGACCAAAAGTTGGTGAGGGCGTTCAGCATCAGGAGCCTGTTTAAGAAAAAGGAAAGCAAAATTGGAGGTAATTGTAAGGTTTTTCTGGTCGCGCACAGGAATAAAGACCGCTAAGGCAAATTATAGTCCAAAGACAGAGCTTTATTGCAAGCACCCTCGGGCGAGGTTCCGCGACTCTGAGAGAAGGGAGTCGGGGAAGTCGCGCGCAAGGCAGAGTGACGGGGGCTTTTATTGGGTAAAGCAGGGGAGGGGCTAGGCATCAGCCATCTTGATGAGTTTTGGCGGGAAGGTCCGCCATCTTGGACGGACTTTGGCGGGAAGGTCCGCCATCTTGGACAGACTTTCATTTTGTATAGCTTCCATCTCCTGCCAGCCCAACAGTAATAACTCTTTTTTAAAAACTCTTTTTTTTTAAAGATTTTATTTATTTATTTCACAGAGGGAGAGAGATCACAAGGAGGCAGAGAGGCAGGCAGAGAGAGAGAGGGGGAAGCAGGCTCCCCGCTGAGCAGGGAGCCCGATGTGGGCCTCGATCCCAGGACCCTGAGATCATGACCTGAGCTGAAAGCAGAGGCTTTAACCCACTGAGCCACCCAGGCACCCTAAAAACTCTTTTTTTAAAAAATTTTTTTATTTGAGTGAGAGAGAGGGGGCACAGAGGTAGAGTAGGAGGGAAAAGCAGATGCCCCACCGAGCAGAGAGCCCGATGTGGGGCTCGATCCCAGGACCCTGAGACCATGACTCCTAAGACTCCTGTAGTAGTCTTGTTACATTTTCCCCAGCCTGGGTGCCAGCCATCTCCTGGCGATACCAAGCCAGCTAGCGATAGCATGCTATCTTCTGCTGGCAGGGGCTGCTTTTCTCTTTTTACTACCCTCCCCCCAATGTAGGCCAAGAACAAACAATGTTAGACCACAGGGCATTCATCTTGGATGTGCATCTTTTTACCCGTCGCCACAATTCTGCTGATCAGGAGGTTGTCCTGAGTATGTTGCCTATATCTGGAGAAGGTTTAGTGTTTTCTGCTCTTTTTATTCCTGGACAGGTTATTCAAACCCTGTGAGGTAGCATTTAAGAATACAGAAAAGATACATCAGCCATCTGCAACCCAGGTGATTACTGGAAACAACCTGGCCATCTCTTCTTGTATTAGACTCTCAAACAGGGGCCTAGATGATCATCTCAGGATATGAAAATATGTACCAAAGTTAAGCTGGTCTTTACTAGAGACCTGGGTGGTTTTCTCATCCTTACAATACAGAAGGGAAGGGCACTTATGACTCTCCCTACTGCTAAGGCAGAGCAAACCAAGCTCATCACAGAAAGAAAAGATATAACAATCAAAATTGATCAGGTCCAAAGGAATATACCCAATTGTGTGCTTTCAAAGGGAATTTTTAAAAGAAAATGAAAGAATATTTAGTTGTACTAAGATAGAAATAATTGTTTTAAATAAAGATTTCTTTCAGCTGGTCACATAGGTTCATCCATGCAAGTCCATTATGACCAGTAGCTTTTCTGATTGGTCGGTGCCACTCCTCAATCAGTAGGCACATATTTTGAACATTACCCTTGCTTATGTTATGGTTTCTGTGTCCATTATGTGAAAGGAGTCTTAGAAAAAGATCCACCTGTTTACACAGACTTGTATATACAAGCAGACACTCATTTATTGTTCATGTTTGTTAAGTGTTTTACTAATGAACTCAGAACAACTGGGGTTTCATTTCCCATCATGATTTTTCCTTCTTTTCTTAGAAGAGATGAACAAGAAAAAGATATTATTACCTGAGCCTTTTGCGTTGTACACATGATTTGCTCCCACCTCTCTGTTTTGTCTCCTATGAATCTCTTCTGGTTCATAACCTGTAGTTCACAAACCTGATAGTTCACAAATCTGATAGCAGGCTTGCGAGTGACCAGATAGACCAGTAGACCAGTCTAGAGCAGACTGGTCTGTGAGTCTGATAGCTCACAGACCTGCCTGAACATTTACTTTCTTTGTGCCTTTGCCCGTGCCTGAGCTCAAAAGGCTCCCATGGCCTCCCATGTAACATGGTACTGATGTGGGAAACAATGGCAAAAGAACAATTAAATGTCCTGACTACCTACAGCCCACTGACTGACAAGTCCTTGAAACAGGCAGAATGACATTCCTCTAGGGACTCAACTGCCTGGATGTTAATACTTTGCTTAAGGGCGAAAGGCAATCTTAGCCCAACCCCCAGGATCCTGTAGGTCTACTTTAACATATAAAAACTCCTTTGGGGGCGCCTGGGTGGCTCAGTGGGTTAAAGCCTCTGCCTTCGGCTCAGGTCATGATCTCAGCGTCCTGGGATCGAGGCCCGCATCGGGCTCTCTGCTCTGCAGGGATCCTGCTTCCTCCTCTCTCTCTGCCTGCCTCTCTGCCTACTTGTGATCTGATCTCTCTCTGTGTGTCAAATAAATAAATAAAATCTTAAAAAAAAAAAACAAAAAAAAAAACTCCTTTGGAAACTTCCTTTATCTCTAACCCCCAAGATATATGTCGGCAATCATCCCCCAAGCATATGGCCCACCGATATACATCTGAAGGGTCTCACGGCTAAGGTTTTATTAGACAGTAATAAATGACCTTTTCCGAACAATAGCTAACCCTCTTGGGTCCTTCCAAATCCTACTTCCTCTTGAGGATTTCCCTGGGGCTCTGACTAAAGTCTACTCTCTCTCTTAGTCATCTAGTACCGGTTAGCTGTCCTACTGGTCAGTGATAGTTTGTTGTTTGGGAATATTTTAATTTACTACATAGTTGTATTTATAGTTATTTTCCAGGTATGTGCATATGTGACTTAACCATTTCAAGGGCAAGCTCACTGAAATTTAAAATTATAACAATTGACCCCAACACTCAGCAAGGCAGCTTGCATATAATAGACAGACTGTGGTCCCCAGCTGGTGAGAGACATTGAGGTGCAGCAAATTTTCTCTGGCTCAGAGTTCGATCTGCAAGACTCTGGAGGACTATAGAGCTCATTTCTCTTAAGATCAAATGCCTTAATATCTACACTTGCATTCTCTTCATCAATCAAGTCCCAGAAAGCCCAGGAAGACAGTAGGTATGGGGAAGGAGAAAAAACTTGAAAAATCTTCCAACATTAGGTACTCTTTCAGATGGCGCTATGGGGGTGCCATGGGAAGGGGAGAGAAAAGAAGAAAAAGGCAGACAGAGGCACCACCAAAAAGGAATGGGAGCATGCCTCCTTCATAATGTTGCCAAGCCTTCTTGATTTTGTGGCATAAAAGATGAAATATTTAATAACAAAACTCAATGTTTGAATCATAAAGTGATTTAGCAGCACAGCTGTGGCAAGCAGAATAATAGCCCCTCAAAGAGGTCCAGGTCCTAATCTCTGGGACCTGTGCATTTGTGATTTTCCAAGACATAACACACTTTGCAGATGGGATTAAGATAAGCATCTTAAAATGGGGGAGATTATCCTGGATTATCCAGTTGTATGCAATGTAATGCCAAGAGTTTTTGCAAGTGAAACTGGGAGGGTTGAAGTCAGAAAGAGGTATGTTTCTGGTTTTGAAGATAGAGAAAGGGGCCAAGAACCAAGAAATGCAGGCAGCCTCTAGAAAGGATGGAGAAGGCAAGAGAGCACATTCACAGGAACACAGCCTGCTGATGTATTGATTTTAGCTTCGTAAGCACCGTATCAGACTTTCAACCCACAGGACTGTAGGATAATAAATGTGTCCATTTTTAGAGCAACCAAGTGCAAGGTAATTTGTTACTGCAGCCAATGAAACTAAAACAATCTAACAAATGCAATATATGGAACATTTTGTGGGAAGACCTAAGTGAGCTGCTCAATGTCCATGGGGAATCTCAAGGGAAGGTTTCCCTGTACATACTGAATAAAGTGAGCAGGAATTTCCAGGCAAAGAGGAGGGAAAAGGACATTCTCGTTTATGGGGGTGGGGGGTGAGGGTGTGCTTGTGTGGGAACTAAGGCAAAATGGAATATAAGGTGAGAAACAAGAGAGGGTTTGGAACAGTATAAGCTATTTCACCGTACTGGCAAACGACGTGCCAAGAGAGGAAGCAGGAGGGATGGAGGTGGGTGGCTTCTCTGCTGAGGGGGTAGGGGGGTGTTTAGGCTTTAAACCCAAGGTCATGGGGGGATTTAATGAATGGTAGTGGTGGTGAATGTGTGTGGCTCTGTGTGTGTGTGGGGGGGTGGGTATTGGGGGAGGGGGAGAGCTGAAATGACGTGGTAAGGTTTGCATTAAAAAATATAAAGTACATACAATTTCCTTTTAACAGATAACCCCCAAAGAGAAATAAACAGTGATTTCAAATATGAACCCCAGTCTGAATGCCACAAGGCCGAGGCTCTGAATGTGTGCACTTGATTTATAGTCTGATCCACTTTTAACCAGGACAACGATGTGTAGTGCTCTCCAAGGGGCAGGACTGCATGGGCTACTTTGTTCCCCGCCCCCCAAATCCTTCCTTTTTAGTGAGCCCCTGACACAGAGTCAGAGTATTTATTCAGTGAGGGTGCTGAGGGGGGTTGGAGGTGCCCTGGTTTCTACAACCCAAGCCATTCCAAAAAATACATAATATTAAAATGCCAATACTTTTTTTAAACAAATGTGGATAACTGTAGGTAAAATGTGAAGAAAAGCAGCTTTAGAAAATACGGCTATTTAAAATGATTTATGTATATTCTGACATAAAAATAGCAATCAAATGCTACAGCTATAAGAGAAATCCATCAACATTGATCCACCTTTCCTCAATTTCCACCCTCTGAGACATAATCCTGGAGTTTTAAATTTAAGAATGGTTTATGGATTTTCCTGAGCAGCCCTATGTAGGTTGCTAATATTTTATAGTTCCATGTTCTCCCTAATCCTGAGTGGTTCCCTGCTCTCCTCCCCAGAAAGTTATTAAAATTATTGAGGTAACAGTCATTTGCAGAGCTACAAAATACAGTCAGGACTTGATACTGATCAGAATGATTAGCTTCAGTTAAAGTCGTCTCTCTTCCTCCAGGAAAGTGCACAGAAGTCTCACCTTCACCTCTCATCTTGTCAATTTCTCCGGGATATGGTGGGACTTAAATACAAAATGGAAAACACTTAGTTTTCCAAAATGGAAAAACACCTAAGTACTATTGTTTTTAGTAACATTGTAAAAAATATTTAAAAAGCAGAAAATATCTTCACTCCATCGTGCTGGATTACTCACTGGGCTATCCATCCCCTGTTTGCTGGCAAAATCAGGACTAATGGAGTAGATTTCCCTCTCGGAGGACGGTTAAGGCCAGAAAGAGAGGTGAGGGTCACAGAACTCCAGGCAGCATCTCAGATTCCAGCTCAGATGGAGGAAATGTAGTGTTTAGGGGACCAGCTTGCAAATCCACACATGAGCAATCCAAAGCTCCATAACAAAGGATCCTCAACAGCTGGATTTCTTCAATGTTTAACATAATTATAAACACCCATGGCTAACTTTGGAACATGGTGTGTCTATAAATATACATACATCTATTAATAGAACCACAAGGATTAATTAACCAAAAATTTCCTAAAGAAACATCAACTTTCGCTTCTCTAGTTGGGTCCCAATCTACAAGTTCATCTGTTAGGAAAACAAACAGACAAAACATTTTTTTTTTTTTGGACAGAGAGAGATTACAAGTAGGCAGAGAGGCAGGCAGAGAGAGAGGGGGAAGCAGGCTCCCCGCCGAGCAGGGAGCCTGATGCGGGCCTCGATCCCAGGACCCTGAGATTATGACCTGAGCCGAAGGCAGAGGCTTTAACCCACTGAGCCACCCAGATGCCCCAGACAAAACATTTCTTTTGCCTTTTTTTTAAATTTTATTTTACAAGACTGGAAACCAGTAATCATAGGATTCCTAGGAAGATTCAGAATAACCCTCAGATATTAGGGGGCTGGGGTGTCAGTTTTCTGTATCTGTTAAATGGGAGAGGGGTGGAGCAAATAATTAATGAAGTTTTTATCCCCAGCCCCTAAATATTTACAAAATTTCAAAGGGACACAGGAACCAACCTGAAAGAGCTTCCAGGAGTCACAGCTGGAACAATCTGAACATCATACGTAATGTGGTATTGAACTATAGCTCAAAGTAGAAAATGAGTATCTGTGAGTGCGTGCTGATATAATAAATGATCAAATAGATAAATAAATGGGAGAAGAGGAATAAATCCTCCTTACAGAAAAATTCCAATAATATACGTAGATAACCCCTCCCACGCCCAAGAGGAGTTTCATTCCCTCACTCTCCTCTCTTGATGTGGATTGAACTTAGTGACTCCCATCCAAAGAAAAGAGTATGGAAAAAGAAAAACAGTAACTGTGCAGTGGAGAAAGCTGGCAAATAGTACTTTAACCAAGCGATAACGATTAATATCACCAGCAGTTTAATCGTGTTGCTCTCATGTACCCGGATAGGAGGTTGTGATGAGAAAGGCACTTTCCCATTGTGGTCTTCCTCCACCAAACCCATAACCATAGACTCATCATGAGGGAAGCAACAGACAAAACCAAACGAGAGATATCCACAAGATAGCTCAGCAGAATTCTTTAAAACGATCAAGAAAAACAAGACTTAAGAAACTGTTACAGGGGGGCTGGGTGGCTCCGTGGGTTAAAGCCTCTGCCTTCAGCTCAGGTCATGATCTCAGGGTCCTGGGATCGAGGCCCGCATTGGGCTCCCTGCTCAGCGGGGAGCCTGCTTCCTCCTCTCTGCCTGCCTCTCTGCCTGCTTGTGATCTCTCTCTCTCTCTCTCTCTCTCTCTGTCAAATAAATAAATAAATCTTAAAAAAAAAAAAAGAAAGAAAGAAAGAAAGAAAAGAAAAAAGAAACTGTTACAGACCAGAGGAGAGTAAAGAGACATGATCGCAAAGGCAGCGTGGAACCCTGGATGGGTCCTGGTACAGAAAGATATTTAGCGGAAAAACTAGTGAAATCTGTAAAAGGTTGACTTTAGTTCATAGTAAGGGACCAGTGTTCTTCGATTTGACAAATGGACTGCGCACACGTGTACATGCACACCCACAGACCTAGGGTGCGAATATTAAGGGGACACCGGCCGAAGGGTTTAGGGAACTCTGTACTATCTCTGCGACTTGTTCTTAAATCTAAAATTACTCCCAAATGGAAAGTTTTGTTATAAACAACAGACAAGTTCATGAGCTGAGAGTGCAAACAGAACCTTCTTCAAAAGCACCACCGACGCCCCGTTCACAGGTCTCCGCGACCGCCGCGCGGCGCTCGGGCCGGGGGTGGGCGAGGGCAGGGCGCGCACCCCCGGGGGCGGGGC
>LNAC01000015.1:8523052-8637040 GCA_002007465.1 Ailurus styani | reverse complement strand
TCCCCCGAGTCTCCCCGGCGCCGGACCCGGCCCGGGGCGCACCCTGCGGGGCGGAGTCCCCGTGCCGGCGGCGGCGCCACCCACGCCCGGCGGGGCGCACCCGGGGAGGCGGGAGAGCAAGGCCGCGACCCCACACTCGCTCAGCGCGCTCCAAGGTAGGCGAGCCGTGGGGGCCCCCGCCGGGTCACCCGCACCCCGGCCCGGGTGAGTGGACGTCCCGGAGACGGCGGCTCCTCCCCGTAGACCTCCCTGTGTTCTGGGCGAGAAGTTTCCGATCCCCGGGCGGGAAGTTTCTGCTCCTCTCGGAGGGGCAAGGGTTGCCTTTCCCCGACCCTCCTTTCGGCCGCTGCACATCGGGTTATTTCTTCAGGGGACTGTTTTGCCAGCCCTTTGCCAGGGGTCTCCGAGATGTCACCGTGTGGCCGCTTTGACGCGTCCCTGGGCCCGCAATGTTTAAGAGCACGGATGAATGAATAAGGGTGGTTGGCTTACCCTTCTTTCGTTCCGGCTGGCTTTTGGAGCGGCAGGTGCATATAGCAAAAGAACAGCCCGTTGGCTGACAGTTTTCTGCTGCCCTGGGATTTTAGAGCGGCAAGTTACAGAGCTCTTGACAAGTGTGCAAAGGAGCATTATATCTTACTGAAGAATATAGTACAGGACAGTGCAAGGAGAGTTGTTAGGTTGAGCGAAGACATGGATGTCAATTTTTCATCTTTTTTCAAAAAAGGGGGAATATAGATATGTAATGTGTACAAAGATATCTATAAATATATAATATACAAAATATATAATATATAAATCCATCGTGTATGTAAAATATATAATATGTAGATATATAGATATATATATCGATATAGATATAGATATAAAATAAGGATCAGAAAAAGCAGTTAGCCCCGAACATAACTGAGCTGTGTCTGTTTACCACTGTACTATAGTTCTTGTAGGAATCAAAACTTTCTTTACTATCTTGGTATATATAGACTAGATGAAACATCAAAGGGAATTATTCTGCATTTGCAATAAGGAAAAGATAGGGCGCCTGGGTGGCTCAGTGGGTTAAAGCCTCTGCTTTCGGCTCAGGTCATGATCTCAGGGTCCTGGGATCGAGGCCCGCATCGGGCTCCCTGCTCAGCGGGGAGCCTGCTTCCCCCTCTCTCTCTCTGCGTGCCTCTCTGCCTCCTTGTGATCTCTCTCCCTCTGTGAAATAAATAAATAAAATCTTTAAAAAAAAATAAGGAAAAGATAATCTGCCCTTTTGATTTTACCTAATGCTATTAAATATTCAGTTCTACAGAAGTCTGGTTTTCCAGAAATATGATCTGAGCCAGAGTCTCAGGTACCCTGGCAGACACAGTTGTGGCTTTGTTTCCTGTTACTGGCCTGTTCCCTCCCCTCTTCCCCCAACACTGAGAGTTTTAGAGCAAGCGTCCCTGACACAGAGGAATTTGTGCCTAAGGGAGGGTATAACCTTGTGGCTCCTCATATACTTACAGAAAGAATGAAAACAGTTTACGCTTCCTGCAAATTTCTTAAGGTTCCAATCTTTGTGATTTGCTAAATAAATTTGGTAACTAAACAGGCACTAATGAAAAAAGACTTTTGAAATAAATACAGACACTATTTCCGGTATATCATTCACCTGTATGATTTCGCGAATTAATAACAGGCATGTAACTTGCTAGCTGATTGAGTTATTTTTTTATTTTTATTATTTTTTAAAGATTTTGTTTATTTATTTGACACACAGAGAGATCAGATCACAAGTAGGCAGAGAGGCAGGCAGGGAGAGGAGGAAGCAGGCTCCCCACTGAGCAGGGAGCCCGACGCGGGCCTCCATCCCAGGACCCTGAGATCATGACCTGAGCCGAAGGCAGCGGCTTTAACCCACTGAGCTACCCAGGCACCCTAGCTGATTTATTTACAATGTGCTGGACAGTGAGTGGGCTTAGGTGTTGTCCTAATTCTAGTTGAAGCTGAAAAATTAGGTCTGTATTTATTTGTTTGGGATCAAGACCGAAAAAGGAAAGAACTGAAGGTTTTGAACAGAATCTAAAAGTCTTTCAAAGTCTTGGTTTCGAATCTTTTGAACTGAGATATTTATATCAAAATTATAGGCCACTTATGAATAGAAAATAAATTCATAATGACAAAATGTTACTATCAACTTAATAACATGTTTAAGTGAACTTGCATTTTACTAAGCATGAAAACAGCCAGCTACATGGGTTTGGGAGAAAAAAGCATGAATGTGTGCACACTGAGTTTTAGAAAATATTTGGTGCATGTGTGTGGATTTGTGGGCCCATTCACCCACTTGTTGAGCCCCTGTTGGGTAGGGCACTTTGTTCTGAGTTCACACTGGGAGGGAGAGGTGGATACAGTTTGTGTAAATAAGTCACATTCCTGTCCTCATGGAAGTCACGCAACGCTGGAGTGCTCCAGGACACCTTGGGATCACAGATAAGAACCACCTCAATGATCTTCTACCAGTTTTGACAGTGCCTGGAACTAGATCATCTTCGAATCACATACTCTCTTTCACCAAGTTAAATAGTCAACTCTGAAATCATAAAGGAACTTATATTTTATTCAGGTCCGTGTTTTTCTCTTTTGCTTGGGTTGGGGAAGAATAGGAATCACATGTTCTGGTTTAAATACTATCAAAAATTGAGATGTTAAGGCTGAAATAGCTAAATATCAACTTCATGCAAATTAAATAAAAGCTAAACTTGGAGTAGGGAGTGCCAGTAATGTAGTATATAAATCAATGAGTGAAAAACTTCAAATTGAGAAAATCCTATCCATCACATTGTGTTTACCTGTAAATTAGAAAACTATGACTACAGTTACGTTTTACCACAGAGGAAAAGGCTTACTTTGTCCAAGGCCTTCTTGCTTCTTGTTGTCTTTGTTGTCGTTGTTGCTGGTTTTTTTTTTTTTTAAAGATTTTATTTATTTATTTCACAGCGGGAGAGAGATCACAAGGAGGCAGAGAGGCAGGCAGAGAGAGAGGGGGAAGCAGGCTCCCCGTTGAGCAGGGAGCCTGATTCGGGCCTCGATCCCAGGACCCTGAGATCATGACCTGAGCCGAAGGCAGAGGCTTTAACCCACTGAGCCACCCAGGCGCCCTCGTTGTTGCTGTTTTTAAAAAAACAGCTTTATTGGAGGTATAATTTACATGCCACAAAATATATCCAAGTGAATGATTCAATGATTTTTAGTAAATTTATGGAATTGTGCAACCATCACCACAACCCAGTTTTAAAGCATTCTCAGCATCCCCAAAAGACCCCACTTTCCTATTTGTTACCCCCAGACAACCACTAATCTACTTTCTCTCTCTGTAGATTTGACTTTCTGGACATTGCACACAAATGGGATCAGACAATAGACAGTCTTTTGCATCTGGCTTCCTTTGCCTAGAACAATGGTTTTGAGTTCATTCAGGGTGTAGCATGCATGGATCAGTAGCTGGTTCGTTTTCATTGCTAGCTATTATTCATTCCGTTCTATGGCTGGTCCACATTTTGTTCACCAGCTGGTGGATATTTCTGCATTTACATATAAGTGGTAAGACAGATACTTTGGTCCAGCTTCCATGGTAGCATAATTTGAAAATAATTGGTAGGAGCCAACCTCTTATTTATATTTATGAAATATAAATTCCTGATATGGATTACTGCTATTTCCTCTGATCTTTCTGTGATACTCCCATGAAAATAGTAAATGGTAAACCCTGTACAAGTAGCAGAAAGCATCAATCATTTGGCATTCTATGTTGGACTTGGAAGATGTTTTGCTCTTGACATTCGTATTTGCAAAGAGAATTTGTATCTCCTTTGCTACATTTTCTTCACAGATGATGCATTCAGGGTGAGTGAATTTTGATGATTGTTTGACCTAACAGTGAGAACTGAAGTACTCTCAAAAATCTGAGTGCTTCCTAATAACATATTTTAGTGGCCTACTTAACGTAAAGCATGAGGCATCTATAGTCCTAAGCCTTAAAAAGTTGAAGGGAGTGCGTGTGAATTTATATGCTTTTAGCTTTATTATTCTATGGTTTCTATGACTGTGCCAAAAAATGAAACAGATACAACTGTTTATTTACAAAATCAGGCACTATTCTGAGCTCTTAGATCAGTGAAAATCTGAAACAGAAAAAAACAATTGCACTTCTTTTTTTCTTTCGGACCTTTTTAAGGAGCTAGAGCAAAATTGTAAATCATTCCAGGTTCCTATTAAGTGGTGGTGTTTTTCTGTGTGTCCTCCAGAGAACACACCAAATTGCAACTTTCTAACACTGAGAAAGCATTGACCTTTGAATCACCTTTCTTAGCAATCAGGAACCTTGAACAGCAGTTAGGTTGGAGTGTTCCCTTGCAAACCCCCATTCACCCTGCTCTGTGCCAACTACTACAGTAAATGCATTCTTAGGAGGTTACACTTGGCAACTTATGCTTAAAGATCCTCTTAGGAGGATTTCTCCAGTTGAGTAGAAACCCTCCTAGAAAAAGTTGGCAAATTCCGTGAAATTACAGAGAAGACAATATGTCTCTTCATGCCTGGAAGTTACTGCTGAAATTACACTTTCCTACTGGGGAAAGAAGAACATTAAATAACTTGAAGGTCTATTTTATTGACAACTTAGAATGCAAAGGATTTTATTTTTAAAATTTAAAAAATTTAAAACAAGATAGTCTAGATTAAATAATGTAGTTTTCCAAGGCTGAATGTGCTCTTTTGGAACTCAGTTTTTTCTGCTTGAAATATCAAAACAACTTGCTGAAATCCCTGGGTGGGAACAGTGTGCTTTTGATGATCTGTGATTGGATGAATTAATCAGTCTCTATGGCTAATGTCTTCTTCTTCTTCTCCTCCTCCTCCTCCTCCTCCTTCTTCTTCTTCTTCTTTTTTAACTTGGTAAGGATTTAAAAATCTTGGGCACCTGGGTGGCTCAGTGGGTTAAAGCCTCTGCCTTCAGCTGAGGTCATGATCTCAGGGTCCTGGGATCAAGGCCCGTGTCAGGCTCCCTGCTCAGCGGGGAGCCTGCTTCCCCCTCTCTCTCTGCCTGCCTCTCTGCCTACTTGTGATCTCTCTCTCTCTGTGAAATAAATAAATAAAATCTTAAAAAAAAATAAAAATCTCTAGAGCGGGTGCACTTTTCTAGACTTCCACTGACAACGTCTTTCCAAATGTCTCCTAAGAGTCATATACCATTGACAGGAATCTGTCTCCATCCTTCCCACTTTTATATGCTCCGAAATTGGCAGGGACATGCTTCCCCCAGTTGTGTCTGTTAACAGGAGGAAGGCTTGATCAGCATTGAGCTGTGAGAGTCTTTGAATTATTTTGATGAGCTCACTCACTCATCACTCATCACTCATGACGACTTGATCTGTTATAAGGAACTAGGTTTTACCCAGAGCCAGAAGCTGCTCTCACCCTGGTATCTTTCTGTGAGCTCCCAGATCTTGGATCTCGGGAGGATGCTGCCCTGCCCGTGCACATCAGTCTGAAGTCTTCCTGTCGGTCGGTGGCGGCCATCTTGGACAGACTTTGGAGTCATTGACCCAGTAGTCTCCCTGCAAATGGGGCCTAGAGTGGAAACGTGTTATACATCTAGAAAACAAGCAGAGAATGGGTAGGTGAGATGAGGAGTTCTAGCTTCATGAATTCAGTGTAAATCTTGTCGTAGCAAATATTATTTACTTCTTGTATGCTTCTGTAGATTTCCTCCTACTTTTCCACTTTAGTCAATGATAAGTATATTTAACTTTCTTAAGATATGTCAGGCTCCCCTGGCTCTTCTGGTGCCAACAACAGTTCTGCTTGACCTTTTAACAATCCTGATTCCATCACTGTTTTGTTTTGTTTTGTTTGCCATTTATATTGTTTGGGGGTCAATAATTTGAACAAAGGGAAACAAATCCAGCTCATTGTGACTTCCAGTTAGTTCTGATAAATTCAGTGAAGGCCCTTGGCTTTTGAAATCTTAGTTGTACTCTGCTTTCTCTAGGCTGCAGTTGCATGATTGTTATTTTTAAAATGAAAGTATAGAAGGTCACCTTTTTCAGTGCAGAGTTCTGTGAGTTTTGACAAATGGTTACAGTCAAGGAGCCACCATCACCATTAAGATGTAGAACAGTTGTGGGGCACCTGGGTGGCTGAGTCAGTTAAGTGTCTGCCTTTGGCTTGGGTCATGATCTCAGGGTGTCGGGATTGAGCCCCACATCAGGCTCCCTGCTCAGTGGAGTGCTTCTCCCTCTCACTCTGCCCGCCCCCCATAGGCTCTCTCTTTCTTTCTCAAATAAATAAAATCTTTAAAAAAAAAAAAAAGATCTAGAACGGTTATGTTATCCCCCCTAAAAAAATTCCCTTGTGTCCCCTTGGTAGTCAATCCCTTCCCCATTCCCAGTCCCCAGGTAACCACTGATCTGTTTTCTGTGCCCATAATTTCAAATTTTCTAAATCTCATACAAATGGAACTATACTACGTAGCCTTTTGGATTTGACCGTTTTCGGTCAGGAAAATGCTTTGGAGATTCATTCACATTGTGTGCTTCAGTACTTCATTCTTTTTTTTTTTTTTAAAGATTTTTTATTTATTCATTTGACACACAGAGAGAGATTACAAGTAGGCAGAGAGGCAGGCAGAGAGAGAGGAGAGAGGAGGAAGCAGGCTCCCTGCTGAGCAGAGAGCCCAATGTGGGCCTCGATCCGAGGACCCTGGGATCATGACCTGAGCCGAAGGCAGCGGCTTTAACCCACTGAGCCACCCAGGTGCCCAGTACTTCATTCTTATTGATGAATAGGATTCACCCGTGGAGGAATATTTGAATTTTTTCCAGTGTTTGACAATTAGAAACATTTGTGATTTATGGAACATAGACCTTCATTTGGCTTGGGTAAATAGCTAGAAGTGGGATTGCTGGGTTGTACAGTGAGTGCTTAACTTTATAGGAAACGGCCTTAGGGTTGTTCAACATGGCTGCCCACTTCGAATTCCCATCAGCATTCGACAGGCATTCCCACTACTCTGCATCCTCATTCATACTCACTATTGTTTGTCTTTTACTCCCTTACTGGATAATTTTTTAAATGAAGTAAATTATGTTGGAGCTAACTTATTCCAGGACGACTTTAAGAAGCTAAAGATATTTCATAGATTCCTGAACCTTTTACTCTTATTTTATAAAGTCACAAGAGAAATTTTCCAAAAGGGTACCTTCCTTTTAAATGTTACAAATGACTAAGGTATATGTCATTGACATATGCTTCTTTTCGTATTCTCTTCACTGACAAATCCCAGTTGATTTTTGAGTTGATTGTTAAGTGAGGTCAGATGTTAACTGGAGGAATAGTTGATGGAGAGGTGGGTGGTGGGGGGTGGATAGGGAAGGGACAGCTGAGCTTAGGCTTTGACACTTCCAAACGATGTCCTATAAGCAGACGTCCTCATGGGTTATGGATGTCCGTATGATTATTTAATAGTCTTTGAATTCACGATGGGTCAGACATTCACAAAGCACTTTTTATGCACTGTCCCATTTAATCCTCATATAACTCCGTGACGAATTCAACAGTTGCATCTGGAAATTTTCAGTTGGGGAAACTGAAGCCTAGGAAGTTTGGAAACTGTTCCGAGGCCACCCAGCTAGTGAGAAGTAGGACAGCCTTGTGAAGCACCAGGTCCAAAGCCGCCGTTTTTAAGCCGTGAAGCCATTCTGCTCCTGTCTGGAATAAATCTGTTGGGACAAAAACGTCAGCTCTTGCTCCTGAAGGGCACACTGGGGAGCTCACAGCAGGAGTCACTTGGCTGTTACTTAGTGATCTGACTACTAAGTTAGCTCAGGCCCAAGAAAGTAAGCTTAGAAATCTACTCAGAAGGCAAGGTGGTAAGCTGGAAAGAGTCAGCAGACTCAGGCTTGAGATCCACGACCATCATTACCCAGCTGTTTTGCTTCATCTTGCTTAGCAAGATCATCTCCTCATCTGTAAAGAGGGGATAATAACAGCAACCTTTCAGGGTGTATGTGAGGATCATTAAAGGTTGCGAACCCTGGCCTGCATGCAGTAGGGGCTCAGCAGACTCTGGTCTCTTCCCTCTAGTCTTCCCCCAAATGGGAATGGATTCGTGTGATTTGTTCCTTTCTGCAGTTTAGTTGCTATACTGGGCACTGGGTGAAATCTTCAGCTGTTTTCAGAATTTCAAATTGTGCCAATGAACAATGAAGATAGATTATGTCATTACAAAGACACCTCCATCTAAGGTCAGTCTCTCTGGGTCCAGGTGGTGAGGTCAGTCAATGACCTTGAAAAACTTGTATCACTCACTGTTCTGTGACTTGGTTGCATTATACATACATACATAGATGGATTTAGATAGAGCTATAGATACATAGATATAGGTAGAGTGGTACAGTATGTTGTAATGGTTAATTTTGGCAATATATGGAAAATGATTTTTAGTAAATGGCACAGTATTTGTCAATCCCATTTATTTGTATGTTGTGTGCGTGCCGATATTTCGATCCTTTTTTCACAATGAAATAGCTTTTATTTCCTATCTAAGAGCTTTCTATAGCATTGGCTATGATGTAAATATCTTTGTATTTAAATGAGTATCGCAAATGACTAAAATTAATTCTATTCAAAAGATCTTAGTTACTACTTGAAAACAATGTCATTATCACTGCACTAAGGGCTCATGGGCATGTCGTCTAACACAGTGTGCGTGGTTTTCAGGTAAAATGCACAGTCACCTGAGATTCAGCCCGCTGACACTGGATGTCACCATTGTGCTGCAGAATGTAGTTGCAGAACAGGTGTGCTATTTAATATTCGAGACACGGTCAGTCACTTCAAGGGTTTGGAGGTCTGTTAACGTTCTTTCCCTCATATAACCTAATTACCGTGGTTCACTTTTCTTGCAACTTACTTTCTCAGCTTCTAAAATCTAAGCTCTCTAGAAGAGTGACCAAGAATGATAATGAAACGATATTCAATAATGTTCGCTCAGAGCTCAGAAACTGTGCTAACACCAGGCAGGGCTCTTGGTTGCAAACCAGTCCGTTACGTTCATTGACTCTGGAGAACTTGGGCTGAAGAGGATTTTCCTGGTTTGGAAATGGGAGAATCCTGTGTGCTGGAACCTCAGCAAAAATCCGGCTGTTGCAAGAGTAGGAGGGAGTCCTGGCATTGCCACTGGTTACTAGGCGCCACCCCTGGTGTTCCTGCCATCCGGACACAAGGCCCCGCTCTGTGCCAGACTCCTTCCCTTCCCTTCCCAGAATAGTCATGGGGATTTCGCTGCCTCCAGCTTCGGTGAGCCCCAGGGCCAATCCCTTGCTGGCATTTCCAGATGGGAGCTCCCAGCTGGCGGAGTCTAGGTGTTGGATCTGTGCTCCAGCCCCAGGGAGTAAGGAAGAGCGAGCGAGTAGGGAACTTTCGTGCAAAGACTCACACAGGTGGTGATTGTCCAGATCTGGGAAGGAGCCAAACATCCCAGGCATCCACCGTGGTGCTTTTCAGGTAACACCCACAGAAGTGAGTTGAGAATACTTCTGTGCAGTCAACTGAATTTTATTGTCCCTTCTGCGCACTGACCTGGAGTCAGTTGCATATGCTTTGTGACAGCTGACAGCGTCCGCCACTTTGCTACACCCTGCCTTCCCTTCAACCTTGACGGAGCCATAGCAGCCAGGGCCAGACCTGTTCTAACTAGCTCAGGAGACACCTCCTTCGGCAAACTAGAAGTCTTACCAAGTTCCTATTTAAAAAAAAAAAAAAAAATCCCTGCGACATTCAAAGAAGAAGAAAGTAGTAAACTACACGGTGTAAATTACTGTTCTTACAACACAACTCTAAGCAAATTTCAGCCTCTTCTCTTGCTGCCCCCTTTGCCTGGAACCCTCTTCTCCCAGGTGGCCACACAGCATCGCCTCCTTTCATTCAAGTCTTTTGCTTAAACGCCTCTTCAGAATGGCCTTCCCTCACCACCCATCCAGAACAGCACCTCATTTTACTCTGTTACCCTTCTCTACTTTTCTTCCTCACGCTTGTCCCCACCCCTCAGTACGTTCCCTGTGTGTTGTCTGTCTCCCCGCAGTGCTGAGAGTCCCACGAAGACAGGGTGTCTGGTGCCCCCTGTGGGCTCAGCACCTAACACAGCTGTATGCAGTAAATACTTGGTCTATGGGTGAATGAATCAAAGGTTAAATAACAGAAGAAAGTACCTTTGTTAGAAGCTCTAGGATATAAACCATGCCCGTATTCATTTCCTAGGACGGCTATAACAAAGTACCACGGGCTAAGTGGCTTACACATAGTCACTGCTTTCTCACACTTCTGGAGGCCAGAAGTCCAATATCAAGGTGTGGACAGGGCTGGGCTTTTCTGAGGCTGCAAGGAAGGATCTGTTCCATGCCTCTTCCCCAGCTTCTTTGATTTGCTTGCTATTTGAGGTGTTCCTAGGCAGGCAGAAGCACCACCTGACCTCTACCTTCAACTTTACATGGCATTCTCCTGTGTGCATCTGTGTCCAGATTTTTATAAAAACACTAATCATGTTGGATTAGGAGCCCCACCTCCTCCAGTATGGCTTCATCTTAACTAATTACATCTGTAATGATCCTGTTTCCTAAGAAGAACACATTGTGAGGTATGGGGGGGCGGGTTAGAACCTCAACATATGAATGGGGAGGGACCAAAATTCAACCCCGTAACAGCGCCTCATATGTGTTTATTGTATAATGGATAAGCCACTCTTATGTCATCAAACAGGCAAGTACATTATCCTGGGTGCCCAGTGCTGTGTTGGTTTATCACGAAGATTACAAATAGTGTGCATGAATTGCTTTGTAAATTGGAAGCTATTCATTAGATGTTAGGATAATCATTTGGGGATATGGATGAATTATTGATGTGTAATTGAGAAAGAACCAATACCGTGGATTTGCTAGTCTTAAAATCCCAGCAGCAGATTTTCCTTTATAACCTAGCTGGGTCTGCAGACTGTTTAAAATATTACCTGGTTCTTCTCTACTATTCAGACTGCTTATCAGCAATAATTGTGGGTAATGGATTCATATTTTATTTATTCATTTGACAAATAGATACAAATCACTTATTATATGCTATGCTCTGTTTTAGGTGCTGGGAAGATGTTAACTCACAAACAAATCCATGTTGTTTATTATTTTCATCATTATTAATTATTAATCTTATCTGAATTTAACTGATAAGGGAACTGAGGCACAGAGAGGTTAAGACCTTGCCCATGGTCACACAGCTTCTGAGTAGCAGAGTCAGGCCATGAAGCAAGGCAGTCTGCCTCCAAACCTTTTCATTTGTAGAATGTTCTTTCTTCACAGAAAGTCTCATGCAAAACTTCAGTGTGTGACAGAACAAAGCAGAACTGCTTTAGTTCAAGTTGAGATGGCAAAACCCTGTCTACTTAGCACCTCCCCTTCCCCCTGGGAGCCCTGTTTGCAAAGCCCCGATCTAGGAAATAATACCTCTTGGCGTGATGCCACTTATAAGCTGTCTTCAATCCACTCTAGCATAAAACAAATACAATTCTTTTCTCACTTTAATTAACTGATTGTGTTTTATTTTGAAAATTATATCTGCCTAATCTGCTTCTGGCAGAAATAAAATGCTAAGATGGATTTTCCCCAGGATGGTAATGCCATATGGCAATTTGGACTCTGCTGGCTTAAGTTCCCCTTGGGTTTCTTTATACAAATCAAGGACTGTGATCACAAAAAATTTCCTGAATCAAAGACAGAAATGGAACTTGATTTCGTTTGACTAGAGTTGGATATAAACTTTGCAACCAGATTGGCATAAACCACCCCCTCTGTTAGAGGCTGCATGTCTTATGTGATTATTAATAATATAAAATAATAGGAGTGACAATATTAACCATTATCGTCCATTGAGTGCCTGCTGCAACCAATGAACTAAAAACAAAAACAAAAACCCTCAGTTTTACAACTCTAGGTTTTATCCCTATTTTACAGATATGGGTAAGTTGAGGCTAAAATTTTATGTTTAAGATGCCCCAACCAGTGAGTAGAAGAGGTATGATGTTTTGAGTAATACCAGTGATTAAGAAGCAGAATTTCTTGATATTAAGAATAAAAGGCATGGAAGAGAATATGCTTTTTTTTTTTCTTTTTAAGATTCTGTTATTTATTTGACAGAGAGAGATCGCAAGTAGGCAGAGAGACAGGCAGAGAGGAGGAACCAGGCTCCCTGTTGAGCAGGGAGCCCAATGTGGGGCTCGATCCCAAGACCCTGAGATCATGACCTGAGCCAAAGGCAGAGGCTTTAACCCACTGAGCCACCCAGGTGTCCTGGGAAGAGAATATGTTTAGGAAATATAACATGGGGCCCAAGGTGATTTTCAAATTATGAAAGACTATGAGAATGCATTCTGAAGAGTGGTTCATTCCTATGCTGAAGTGCCTCTTATCGTTTGTTAATGTATACGGTGTATAACATACTACAAAGAAAAAAAAATGAAAATCGAACAAATGGGACCATGGATGGGGGGAGGGGGGGATGAACTGGAGAACTCAGACCAAATTGATTGTTCTTCTCGCCTCTACTTTCCCCCAGATTTCGCTCCCACCCTCTGCCATCCCCTAACCCAGGGGTCAGCAAACTTTTTCTGTAAAGAGCTAGATAGTAAATACTTGAGACATTGATTGCTGCATATTTTCTCTACCACAGCCTCTGAACTCTGCTGTTATAAAGCAAAAGCAGCATAGACAGTATGTAAATGAATGGCTGCGGTTACTGTAGAGTAAACCTTCATGTATGAACAGGAAATGTGAACTTCGTAGAATTTTCATGCAGTGCTTGTTTTGATTTTTGTTTTGTGTGTGTGCGTGCACGTTCATGCTGGACCATTAAAAGAACTTTTGTTAGTTCACAGGCTGTGCACATAAGTGGGAAGCGAGAGGGGGATCCAGTGGTTTGCTGGCCACCACTCACGCTTGACCATTCCCCTCTGGTTTTCAAGCACATCGCTTCTTGTCTCTATGGGTGTTCCTTTTATTTCAGATTGCATTTAAATGCTGTTTGCGACCAAGGACTTCATCCCAGAAGAGACTTCCTAGGACCAAGTGGCAGAGATACTTGCAGGCACATTTTGTAAAAGCAGACTTGCTGAGTTGCTGCTGCCAAGTCAACTGCAGGCGACACAAAGAGAAGCCACTGTGGCTGTCTAGAAGGATTTATAATAAAATGGAAAATCCTTGGCATCCTTTGTCAATTTCATTGAAGATTAAAGGATAAATGTAGGACTTAGAGTTATCCCGGTAGCTGTCTAGTTTTATTTTTTTTTTAAGATTTTATTTATCTATTTATCAGAGAGAGCGAGAGAGTGAGAGAGAGAGCACAAGCAGGGGGAACAACAGACAGAGCAGGCAGAGGGAGAAGCAGGCGCCCGGCTGAGCAAGGAGCCCGATGTGGGACTCGATCCCAGGATCCGAGGATCATGACCTGAGCTGAAGGTAGCCGCTTAACCAACTGAGCCACCCAGGCGTCCCAACTGTCTAGTTTTAAAGTCATGCTAGCAAATATGAAAATTCTTTGTGTGTTTTACCAGCCTAGGTCATTGATAAATTTTAAATATTTTTGCTGTTTTTTCTCACTAGGGAAGCCAGCTTTGATGTGATAGAAACACCCTTGAACTTGTCCTCCAAAAGACAAAGGCTTGAGTTTCAGCTCTGTTAGTTTTGCGGTGATGTTGGGTAAGTTATCACCTGTGGGAGCTTGGCTTCCTTATCAGTAAGATGAGATGGATAACCCTACCTCACAGGGCTTTTCATTTTATTTATTTTATTTTTTCAGTTTTTACTATTTATTAGGGACATTTCGAACAGAACCAACATAGACAGAAGAGTCTTGTGAACCCCGTGTGCCCTTGACCCGCTTCAACAATTCTGGCATTTTGCCAAACTTCTTTCATCTTTACCCGATCCCACTTTTTCTCTCTGCTGAACATTCTACAGCAATTCCAAATGTAATATTTCAGTGTGTATGACTAACAGAAAATATCTTTCTAAAGAATATCATGATTCTAATATCATACAGTGATTCTTTAACATCATTTGTTACCCAGACTTAAAATTTCCGCAGCTGTCTCAACAATGTCTTTATGTAACTGGTTTATATGAATCAAGAGCCAAAGAAGATTCCTATATTGCATTTGGTCATGCTGCTTTTTTTTTTTTTTAAGATTTTATTTATTTATTTGACACAGAGAGAGAGATTACAAGTAGGCAGAGAGGCAGGCAGAGAGACAGGAAGAGGAGGAAGCAGGCTCCCTGCCGAGCGGAGAGCCCGAAGCGGGCCTCGATTCCAGGATGCTGAGATCATGACCTGAGCCGAAAGCAGAGGCTTTAACCCACTGAGCCACCCAGGCGTCCTTGGTCATGCTTCTTAAGACTCTTCATTTATGGCAATTTTCATTTTCTTCTTCCTATCTTTCTTCATATAATTTGTGGAAGGAACTAGTTATTTGTCCCATAGATGTCACTAATTTAGAAGTGGCTGATTGCAAACTTCACCCTTGTAGAGTCATTGAACATTTTCCTCTTGTTCAGATACTTACCCTCCTTAGATACAGAGGCTTGATGAGATTCAAGTTCACTTCTTTTTTTTTTTTAAAGCAAATTTTGTAGATGATGCTTTCTCCTTGTGATTGTACCACATCTGGAGGACATAATATCTGGGCATCTCTTTCTACTCATGTCTAGGCTGATTAGTGAGGTTCCCCAGGTTGGTGCATTCTTCATCAACTTCTCACCTAGTGATTTTAGCGCTGGTCAGATCCATTACTTCAGAAGGGGTTGCAAAATGTAGGTCTTCTATCAATCCACTTGGATTTATTAGCAAGAATTCTTTAGAAAAGAAGAACCAACTATTTGGTCACCATGGAATATAGTATATACGAGAAAGGCAAGATAAATGCTTGTTGGTGACCCCTCACTCCCTCTTTTGAGCTAATGTTAGTACAATGGTGGCCTCTTTCCATTGAGTTGGGTGATGATGGTTGCTGGTGGTGGTGGTTTTTCTCTTTCACGGTGATATCAGCAATTTCAAAAGCCTTTATATTTTTCAGTCCTTCACAGTCATTTCTCTATGTGTTGGCTTTTGTGTCTTATCTGAGTAGTATTTGATCACTCTTTGCCTTCTGGCAGAACAAGATATCTCGAGCTTATCTCCTACATTTCTTGTCCAAGACCTAAATCACTCACGAAGCCGTGGTTTCTTTTTAGTAGAAAATAGTGTGCTGAGACCACAGTCTGGACACTGGGAGCATTAATTGCTTATATTTCTAAATTTTTGAGGGGCTGGACCTAGCA
Source organism: Ailurus styani (assembly GCA_002007465.1). Classification (NCBI taxonomy): domain Eukaryota; kingdom Metazoa; phylum Chordata; class Mammalia; order Carnivora; family Ailuridae; genus Ailurus; species Ailurus styani. The sequence continues at coordinate 8,621,654 of LNAC01000015.1, read as the reverse complement.
TATACATTTTCAAGGGAAGATAAATCATTATTTTCCACTCATCATTTCAGTTTGAATTACAAGGTTTTTATAGAATAGTTTTTGTTCTAACTGTGAGGACTTCTTTTATGCTCAGAATCTTGGTGCTTAATGATGTTAAGACAATGACTTTGTAGCTTTTTTCTACATCACGCATTCCCGTGGGTAGTGCATGTGTACACACGTACACTCGTTTCAAAGTAGCCACATCACTATTTCCACTAACAATATTATTAGTATAGTTTAAGATGGTTTTGCAATTCTCTTTGTTCCTAGGGCATAGCACACCTGGGATAAGTAGTCCCTGGCATGTGCTTTAAAGTCACTTCACATAATTCATGTGGATTGTCACCCACTTGATATACAGATACAGTCATTTGTTTTATTTATTTCTTATCTTGAAGGATTTCATTTTTTCTTTTTAATTTTATTTTATAGTGAGGTAAAATAATTACATTGTTCAGTGTCAAAACTTAGATCACAGATTTTCCCCTTCTATCCACTCCCCCTTCTTTTAGAAATTATGATGTTATAAATCCTTTATATATCCTTTTGTGTACCATGTTTTTTTTTTTAATTGAATAATTCATCCTGGAGAAGACATTCAACCAGTCCTCTTTTTGTGGGTATTTCGGCTTTTCCCAATATTTTTCTATTACAAATAATTCTCCAGTAGATGACCTTCATAGGATATTGAGAGTTAAAGTTTTAAATATACATATATGTATATACATATATATGTGATATATACATATGGTTTTGTTGTAATATGTTGTTTTAGTTCCACAATCATTTATTAAACCCTTATGATGTGCTAGAATGTAAAGATGAATAAAATGTGGTCCCTGGTCTTGAGGTTTTACAGTCCAATATGATGTGGAGTAAAAAGAAACATTTTGTTTTTCCTTCTCAGGTAATTTGATTTTTATGCTTCTAATCAACGAATGCTTCAGCTGGTACTGTTTTTATATCAAATTGATCCCTGGATTTATGGATCTATACAGATAGCAATAATTTATAATATTTTCTATATTTAATTACAGTGCTAATACAGAACTTCTTTTAGTTTATGAACCATATTATCATATCATCAAAGAAGTTAGTTTTGTCTAACCGACTTATGTTTCCCCAGAGACAGAATTCACAATGACAACAGAAAAAGGGACCACAGAGGTCCCCCCAGGGGGTAAAAGAGAAGGTAATTCTGCCTTGTGTGAGTGCACATCAGCTCACGTTATTGAAGAAATCGAATACGTGAAAAAGGTATGCAGGTGCTGGGACTCATATTAGCATGATATGATTTTTTGAAATGCGATCTAATATGGATTGGTGGGCTTTGTTTCTCCCTCCATAGAACCTGTGAGGACACATTTGGCAAAGGACAATCCCAGTAGCGGGAATTTCAACACACGTTTAGGAACCTCTCTTGAGGACACGAGCTCCGTTCCCTCACGTGGAGTAAACTTGAATAACGGGCCAAAAGTGTGCGGAGCACCTGCCGGCACTTAATTTGCCCCACACCATTCACCACTGCACTTCCTACCATTTTATATCATTTCTCAGTTGTTTCATGAGTGTTGATACTGTGTTCCGAGTAGATGTTCATGAGTCTTGCTGAGGTTCTGTCTCTGCTTTCCCGCTTCCTTTTCAAGCTCCGGGTGGCTCTCCCTAGTGACCCATGTTGTCATGTTACTTCATTAAAAATGTGAAATCTTATGAGAATCCAGGGATAATGCCTGGCAAAAGTATACATTCTTAGGAACTGTTTCTTAGAACAGAGGGAAACGTTTGGACAGATTGTTGGTAACTTATTCAGATCGATTAATTCATCTTTGAGTGTCTTGTAATTCCAGAGGTCACTAAGACAGGGGGCTTATATTTCCTGCATAAATTTGTATCATCTCCTCTTAGCAATTATTCTGTAGTAATTACTAAATAGTAATTATTCTCTAGTAATTACTAGCTAGTAATTATTCTCTAGTAATTACTAGCTAGTAATTATTTTGTAGTGATGACTAAATAGTAATTGTTTTATAGTAATTACTAAAGAGTAAATTAGTACTAAATTACTACATAGGAAAAATAGAATTAAATAGTATTAAATACTAATTACTAAATAGTAATTATTTTGTAGTATAATATTCATTTATGTTATATTTTAGGTTTGACTGAGAAAGAATTATAAAGACCAAATGTTCATTTTCTCTAATCTAAACAATATCAACCCAAATGTAAGTCAGGTTGATGGCAATTATTTAAATCTGAGATCAGTATTTATGTATTACTTTCCACATAAATCAGGTATACTATAGCTGGTATAAAGAAAAGAAGTATTTGGCATTAAACGCCTTTGAAAAAAAATAAAATATTTTTTTTCTTCTAGATCCGAGCTACTCTGGGGAAGATCCGAAATCAAATTTTTAAAGATGAAGTAGGACATAAGCATACAAATCACAAACTAGAAGCAAAGGTAATAAATTGATCAAAATGTACCACTTTATTCCTTCAGTAAATAAACATAAAACAGTATAAACCTTAATAACTTTTTTAAGATAAATTATTAAATTATCCTTTGAAGGTTTGAATGATGAATGTTAAATAATTTGTCAGTATCTAAAGATGTTAATCGGCATATGTATGAAATATTTAACCACAGATGTTATTAGTAGGCTCAGATTGGAATGACTAGACCCTACTTGAATATTTTATTTTATTTTATTATTTAAAGATTTTATTTATTTATTTGACAGAGAGAGAGATCACAAGTAGGCAGAGAGGCAGGCAGAGAGAGAGGGGGAAGCAGGCCCCCCGCTGAGCAGGGATCCCGATGCGGGCCTCGATCCCAGGACCCTGAGATCATGACCTCAGCTGAAGGCAGAGGCTTTAACCCACTGAGCCACCCAGGCGCCCTACTTGAATATTTTAAATGGAGCTTACTTATCTAAAGTGTATGGGAAGTGTCATCCTAGCCAGGATATATGGCAGTGACGTTTCCCAAAGACGGATGGAGGTACAACCTTTTAGACTCATCTGGGTCACACCAGTGGACACAGAGTTGAAGCAGTTAGGTTTTTAGGTCAAGTGATCAGACTATTGATAAATTTCCCTCTCCACTTCGACTGGCCTTATATTCGTTACATCAGGCAATCTATACTTAGCCTTGCCTGGATGACACAGGTTAGAGCTCATCTGAGCCAAGTGCACCTCATCAGTGTCAATCTTTTCCCCTATTTGTTTGGTCACAGAGAATGCAGAACATAGGGTATGAGGCATGAATATTGTTCCCTTTATCATCCCCTCCCAAACTGACACAACTAGCTCCAAATATTTTCTTAGATTAAGTGCTCAGAAAATAGAAAAAAAGGTTAATGTTTGTGAATGGTGAGAAAGATAAAAAATTCCATTTTGGTCCTGTTGAGCTGTTTATTAGACCTCTAAGTGGAGGTTTCTAAGGAGTACTGTCATGTCTGATTCTGGGGTTGAAGGGTGTGGGCTCGAAGGTCCAGGCTGCAGGGTAGATTTGGGGAATAAGGATAGCATTTATTTTATTTTTTTAAATATTTTATTTATTTATTTCACAGAGGGAGAGAGATCACAAGGAGGCAGAGAGGCAGGCAGAGGGGGTGGGAAGCAGGCTCCCCGCTGAGCAGGGAGCCCGATGTGGGCCTCGATCCCAGGACCCTGAGATCATGACCTGAGCCGAAGGCAGAGGCTTTAACCCACTGAGCCACCCAGGCGCCCAAGGATAGCATTTAAAGTTCCGAAATTGGAGGAGATTACCAAACATATGAGTGTGGATAGAAATGACAGGCAGCTGGTGGCTCAGTCAGTTGAGCATCTGTGATAAATAAATCCTAAAAACCAAAAGAAATGGCAGAAAATTTGAGTACTGAGTTCTGAGATATCCAACGCTTAGGAAGAAGAAGAAGAATCACCACACCAGACCGGGGAAAGAAGCTAACTAATTCTCCAGGGAGACTGGAGTCACTGAAGACGAGTGAAAAAGGGTTTCAGGGGCACCTGGGTGGCTCAATCGTTAAGTGTCTGCCTTGCTCAAGTCATGATCCCAGGGTCCTGGGATGGAGCCCCACATCGGGCTCCCTCCTCTGCTGGAAAGCCTGCTTCTCCCTCTCCCCCTGCTGGTGTTCCCTCTCTTGCTGTGTGTCTCTCTGTCAAATAAATAAATAAAACCTAAAAAAAAAAAAAAAAGAAGAGGAAAGAAAGAAAGAAAGAAAGAAAGAAAGAAAGAAAGAAAGAAAGAAAGAAAGAAAAAGGGTTTCAGAAGGGGGGAGGAGCCACTGTGTGAAATGGTGCCTATGGGCCAAGTAAGTTGAGGAGTGAACATTGACCTCTGGATATAACAATGGGGAGGTTGTTGGTGACTTTGATAGGCCTAGGTTTTTAGGAATGGAGATGAATTGTGCTGCTAGTGGATCTGCCTTGGTCATCTCAAACCTCAGATGGTCAGCAGACAAATAACAGCCTCAAAGTTACTGCCCCTTCCCCTGCAATACCTGAACAACGTCCATGTAGGAATTTAGTCCTCACGATGCTGTTCTCCAGGTCTGGGCTGCAGTCCCAGCAGCAGCGGCAGGATCAAGGAGCCCTTTAGAAGTGTAGCATCCAGGGCGCCTGGGTGGCTTGGTGGGTTAAGGCCTCTGCCTTCAGCTCAGGTCATGATCTCGGAGTCCTGGGATCAAGGCCCTCAGAGTCCTGGGATTGAGGCCGGCATCGCACTCTCTGCTCAGCAGGGAGTCTGCTTCCTCCTCTCTCTCTGCCTGTATCTCTGCCTACTTGTAATCTCTCTCTCTGTGTCAAATAAATAGATAAATAAAATCTTTAAGGAAAAAAAAAGAAGTGCAGCGTTTGGGAAAAAATAACATGAAGTAGATACTCTTTGGAGGGCAGGTGAAATTTACTGGAAAAAATTGTATAATCACTTCTAATTGTACTTTCTAGAGATAACCATTATTAACATTTGCTAGGTACATCCTTCAACTTTTTTCCTGTGCATGATTTTGTATATATGGCTATTTTTCTTTCTATAAGATGGTATTACTGGTTATATTATTTTATACCCTGTGTATTTCATGTAGAAGTATATTGTTCACATTTTCTCACGTCGATAAATATTCTTCCATGACTTAAAAAAAAAAAGAAAGAAAGGCAGCATCTGGAGCCCCACCCCAGACCTCGTGAATCAGAATCTGAGTTTTAAACAGATCTATCACCAAGTGACTCATGCATGTTGAAGTTCAAGATGCACTAATCCATGACCTTTGTAGCTATCTACTGCTGCCGGCAATCTGCCTTCTACAAGTCTTTCCATCAAGTATTCTTTAACAAATTAAAACACAAAAGAACGTCTATGTACAGAGAGTGAGAGTATATAGTAGGGTCTGGGGCCCCGATGGAATTACAGTGACTATATGATTTATATGCACTATATTCTTTTTTTTCCCCTGTAAATGTAGCCTATGTTTTGTAATGAAAAGCATATTGGCTTTGTTAAACAAACTTGGATTCTAATTCTGGTTCTGGTAGTTATTTTAGGTATAACCTCAGGCTTATTAGTGAAACAAACTCATCTTCAATTTTCTTCTCTGTATAATGGGCATAGTGCCTTCTAGTGTTTTAAGTATTCGGACAAAGGGGTGTTTATAAAACATCTAAAAGATTATGGGGCGCCTGGGTGGCTCAGTCGTTAAGCGTCTGCCTTCAGCTCAGGTCAGATCCCAGGCTCCTGGGATTGAGCCCCGCACTGGGCTTCCTGCTCTGCGGGGAAAGCCTGCTTCTCCCTTTCCCACTCCTCCTGCTTGTGTTCCCTCTCTCACTGTGTCTCTCCCTGTCAAATAAATAAGTAAAATCTTTAAAGGATTATGTGGCACACGATACATGCTTACTGAATAGAGGCTGTTATTTTATAATTGTTTCACGTAGAGTATGTAGAATTGTTTAATTCCTTAGTCTGTCTTGAAATAATTTGGAAGAGCAGAAAGGATAAGATAGATACTCAAGAGGTTGTTTCGTGAGCTCTCCCACTTCCTGCATAAACCTGGGCTCAGCACCTCACTTTTCCTACCTATAAAATGGATGCAGTTGAGTTAGATAATTTCCGATTTCCTTTCCACTTCCACCTCTCCTTGATTCCAGATGAGATTTATCTTATGCTCTAAGTGTATTTTCAGTGAGCTAGAGTTTATATTGAGTCACACTGGCAGTAACAGTCAGTTCTGACATCTCTGGAAATTTTATATGGGTGATTACAGTGAAGCATCATTGGACATTGAATATTATGTATTATACCAATCAGGTCTGATTATATTTGTTTATAATACAATGTAACCAAAGTGCACCTATGTCTGCAACTTAAATAAGGACAGGAAAAAATCGGCCCTGTGGATATTATTTATCTCCTAACAAGGACTTAATGGTATATTTAAAATTATAGGACATATAAAAGTATAAAATATGCACCTCTGCCTTTTTTTGATACGAGTCTAATCAAATTTTGAGCAAATACAGAGGGCAGCTGCTTCATCTAGGATTTCCCATTGACATTTGAAATCCAGAAGATGTGTTGTATTTGTTTTATTTGTGCCGACCTGAATCTTTTTTGGTATGAGTAGTGGCGATTAATAATTAACAATAATTAATTGTTGTCAAAGTTAGTAGAGGAAGGGAATAGTAGATTGATGATTTTCGTGTCTTTTTTATTTCAGCACTGTCAAAACATTGAAAATGGCTCTGATTCTGAAACGGACCCCTCTTGTTGCCCTTTGGATTTACTCACGGAAAGGATGAAAGGAAAACAAGAGCAGGTCTTAGAAATGAACAAAGAAAATGAAGTATTGAAAATCAAGGTATGGCTATCAGGAGAAATTTCTTTTTTTTTTCCCCTAAGATTTTATTTATTTATTTTAGGGAGAGAGCGAGGCAGGGCAGGAGGAAAGGGAGAGACAGAATCTCAAGCCAACTCCCCGGTGAGCACAGAGCCTGACGTGGGGCTCAGTCTCACAACCCCGAGATCATAACCTGAGCCAAAACCAAGAGTTGGACTCTTAACTGACTGAGCCACCCAGGTGCCCCTATTAGGAGAAATTCCTAATCCTGTATTTTTGAGCCAGTGAGAGAGTTTCATGGATGTGTAAAAGCAGACAGATGTCCTTACACATCCACAGATCCACACGTAGGCTCACCTATGTAGAGAAACACTTCTCCATTTCACGAATTAAATCTCAATCTTTTATTTTGGAGACGACGTTTACTATTGAAAAGATTTTACAGAAGTTCAGCAGATATAAAGTTTCAGTTGTGCAAGATGAATCAGTTCTAGAGATCTGTGTTGTGCCTATAGTTAACGCCGAGTCTTCCACTGAAAAATGTGTTAAGAGGGTCAGTCTCATGTTAACTGTTCTTACTAAATAATTTTTAAGTCTTTTCATGTTTAATAAATATTAATTAGAGTACTCAAAATCAAATGTCTCATCATTTTGTTTAATCTATGGTCAGATGCTTTATTATTTCTTCTTCTTCTTCTTCTTCTTCCTCTTCTTCTCCTTCTTCTTCTTCTCCTTCTTCTTCTTCCTCTTCTTCTCCTTCTTCTTCTCCTCTTTCTTCTCCTCCTCCTCCTCCTTCTTCTTCTTCTTTCGTTTGTTATGTAGGCAGTCCTACAAGGAATATCTCTGTAGGTAAATCTTTGTGGCCATTCCTGATTATTTCTTTAGGTTAAGTCCCTTGAGAGATTCATGACACTTGCCTTTAATCTTCACATCTTGTCCCACGGCTATTTTAAGAAAATACATCTTGTAGTCCTGTCGTGGACATCAATGATGAAAGCTGAGAAGGCAGTGTGGAGCACTTGGAAGGGTGCAGTCCGTAAACGCAGGCCATTGATTGGGAGCTTTGGATTGGCCTGGTCAGTGCAAATCCTTCCACACGACAGTTTTCCTAAATGGGGTGTTTCTCATTTTACTTTTTCCTCTTACCAAATCACAGTGTCTTTTCTCCAATCTGTTGCCTAGGGGGTCCAAAGGGTCCAGTTCCAGCCTGTTTTCGATCCCCTATCAAACTGTTTTGTCTTTAACCCTTTTTTGCTGTAAATGTCAAAACATTCATGACCTCTTTTCCCAGCTTGAAGCCTCCAGACAAGCAGGAGCAGCGGCTCTGAGAAACGTGGCCCAGAGGTTATTTGAAGTCTACCAAACACAGTCGGAAGAAGTTAGAAAGAAGCATGAAAAGGATAAACACTTACTCGAGGTTCGCAGCCAGCAGCTTGTCAGTGGGAGAACTCACACGTGGGACTCTTCTAGGAATAATACTAATATCTTATTAATACTACATTGCTCTCGTGTTGTTGCAGCCCAGTGTTGTCTTAAAGGAAACGCTAAATTCAAAAGAGTAATTTCAATCAAGTGTGAATTATTAATTTTTTTGGTGACTCAACATTATAGAGGGAGAGAACATCTGTATAAATTTAATAAAAGCAAGAGTTTGACAGTTCTTTTTCTGACCAAAGGTTAACAAACTTGAAAAGGAACAGCAATTGAAACAACATGTTGAAAATCTGAATCAAGTTGCTGAAAATCTTGAAGGAAAACATAATCAAATCATAGAGCTGGAGAACCTTGTAGAGAGGATGGAAAAGGTGAGCTTCTGAGGATTTAAAGGGATTTCTTCTGGACGGGGTAGGGAGAAAATGAAAGAGAAGAATACTAGGGCACCTGGGTGGCTCTGTGGGTTGCAGCCTCTGCCTTGGGCTCAGGTCATGATCTCAGTCCTGGGATCGAGGCCCGCATCAGGCTCTCTGCTCGGCGGGGAGCCTGCTTCCTCTCTCTCTGCCTGACTCTCTGCCTACTTGTGATCTCTCTCTCTGTGTCAAATAAGTAAATAAAATCTTTAAGCAGAAAAACAAAACAAAACAAAAACTAAAATAAATAAGATATATATATATTATCTATATATGGATAGCTATATATTTACATATGTATAAATATAATTTATAAATTTATATAATTAAATAAATTTATATAATACATAAATTTTAGAGCGAAATTGTGCGTGCTAGAGCGAGCAGGGGGAAGGGAGGGACAGAAGTAGAGGGAGAGAGAGAATCTCAAGCAGACCTTCTGCTGAGCATAGAGCCCGATACAGAGCTTGATTTCACGACCCTGAGATCACGATCTGAGCCAAAATCAGGAGCAGGATACCCAACCAACTGAGCCACCTGGGCACCCCTAAAATAAATAAGATATTAATTAAAAGTAAGTACTCTTTGCAACTACCAAGACTTTAGGAAGTATTCAATAGTGTTAGTTCCTTCCCTTACACACTTAATATGATCTGTATAGCCGCTGATTGACCTCTCTACAAATACTGCAGTCATACCATCCTCTGTCACTTTCTCTCTCTGGCTTAGAAAGGGGAAGCGGATGAGGCTGTGAGTGGAAACAACGGGGATGATCACAAAGTCCCCCTGTTACTAGTCACCATACAGTGGATCCCTGTAATCATAGCATTTCTACGTATTAGGGTCAGTGAAGTATCCATTCTGTGGCTGCCCGAGTTCACGTAATGGTTGTGAATAGCTATGGCTGCATTAGGACAGATGTAATTCACATTAACAAAAGACATCCTGTAGGAATTAGAACTTCCATAAGAGACAATTTAGAGAAGAGTCGTGACAGAGCAAAATATTCTTAAAAATTTTATGCAGTGTGCCTTTGAGGGGCTGACACTCCAAATATCTGCAAAAAGTGAGCCCATAAATTTAATATCGTATCCCTTAGAATTTAGAATACAGACAAACCAAGGAATATTGGGTTTTTAGTGGCAAAACAAACTAATAGAAAATTGGGCTCTCTGAAACTGAATTTGGGGTAGATAAGAATATAGGCTTTGGATATAGCCTGGATGCTTGGCTCATTCAGTGGCATGTGAGACTCTTATTCCCAGGGTTTTGAGTTCGAGCCTCACAGTGGGTGTAGAGATTACTTAAAAATAAAATCTTTAAAAAAAGAATACAGGTTTTGACTGCTATCAATAAATTTTTATATTTATTATAATAATTCCCTGATTGGCCTCTTCCCTTCTGAGCCTTATTCTGCTTTATGTCTCCTTGAGTTGATGCCATTTGAGAAATGTCACTTCAAAAGCATCATGCTTCAATATTCATGTTTCTTGCCAAATGAATTTGATTAATTTTTTACAGATTTCCCAATAACTTAATTTATAACACTGAGTTTGGTTGAATTTGTGGTGTCAATGAAGGTCCTATGAGGAAATCATAAAAATTGAATAAGCTCAAATTTAACTGAATCTAGTAATAATAACATATAGCTACGTCTATGTCGTGTTGTGTGGTGGGTCACTGAAAGTTTTACTGTCCCCAGAATCTCTGGGCTAGAATATCCCCAAACAGCTGGTCTGCTGCAGTGTGATAGTTTATAGTTAGGATATTTCGAACAAACTGTAACATTTGGATCACTACTTTGTAGCATTAGAATATTTATCCTGTAATAAATAGTTTCGGCTATATACTTCCGTTTCCGGCCGGGCCTCTCTCTTTTCGTGGGGACAGCGCTTTTGCAAACATGGTGAACGTTCCTAAAACCCGCCGGACTTTCTGCAAGAAGTGTGGCAAGCACCAACCCCACAAAGTGACACAGTACAAGAAAGGAAAAGATTCTCTTTATGCCCAGGGAAAGCGGCGTTATGACCGGAAGCAGAGCGGCTATGGTGGGCAGACTAAGCCGATTTTCCGGAAAAAGGCTAAAACTACAAAGAAGATTGTGCTGAGGCTTGAATGTGTTGAGCCCAATTGCAGATCTAAGAGAATGCTGGCTATTAAGAGATGCAAGCATTTTGAACTGGGAGGAGATAAGAAGAGAAAGGGCCAAGTGATCCAGTTCTAAGCTTCATCTTTTGTTATATTATGAAGATAATAAAATCTTGAGGTTATGTACAAAAAAAAAAAATAGTTTCACAAACTCAGCACAAAGAATGTTTGCATTTAGGAAAGGAAGACAATTCTGGAATGCAAATAGGGCTGATTAACCATCTTTCATTTGAATTTAGACTTGTGATCGCCTCAAACCCAAACCTAGTCACGCTAGGTCAGGTTTCAGAGCCAGCTGTGGAATACCATTTCTATTTCCTAGAAATCCTGCGAAGTCTCCACTGGCTGTGAGTTCATCTCAGAATTCCGGGTTACATTCACTTGACTGTTTACTCAACAAATACTCGAGTCCTTACGGTGTACCAGTTAGAGCTAGAGGCTAGCGATCTGTGAATGAACCAGGTGTAGCCTCTTTGTGGCGATTGCAATGTAGGGTATCTGGGTTCTGCGGGACTCAAGGACCTTCCCATACCTCTCTTCATTCGCTCTCCCCGGGAAGCAAACACCCACACTGAAGGTAGGGGAATGTACCCTAGAATAAAGTTGACTGGCTTAGATACTGGCAGACATTTTTGAGAAGAAATAGTCTAGCATTTATCTTTTTTGTGTGTTTTTGTGGCTTTTGGTTTTTTGGCCTTTATTTTGACACTGACCCATAATGGTGGGGTGTCTCTAGGTGCTCTGTGATAAAGTAAGTGGACAGGATGCCCATGGTTCATGGGCATACAAGAAACTTACAGAATATTCTAGTTAAGTATTTTCAAAAGTGGGGCTTATTAGAACCTCCAGGAGGTGGAGGTGGAGGTGGAGATAGGTGGGGGGCACTGTGCAGGAGTTTTTTAAAAGGGATGTTGTATCTGTAAAACAAATAAGCAAATAAATAAAACTGTAAGAAGCAAAACTCGGCAACACCTTCTTGTTTAAGGTAATACCGAGAATACTTTTAAGGCTGTGATGAACGGTTCCTCAGGTGGGGGCTGTGTATCAGAATGAGAGGAAGGGGAACTCTAGATTTTTATATTAGTAGGAGAAAGATGTGAGTTCAGAAAGGAGATGAAAATTAAAAATGAATACCCACACAGAGGTTGATAAATGTTGCCCTGGTAGTGGGTGGCCCCTGGAGAAGGATTCATTTTCTACTCACTTGAACAAGCCACTGCTCCAGTAAATAGCCATTAGTGGTATGAGGTCTGGTAATGAACACATTACTTAAAACCTTCACCATCTGTCCCACTTTAATCAGGAATGCAGTGAGAATGATTTCCGTAAACACGGTGATAAGCCAGCAAAAACGCCCAATAAGAGCATTTTAATATGGCATATGTTCCTTTTGCTAGCAGTGCAACTCTATTGCATCATATTTGTTTTCCAGTGTCATTGATTTAGCTCTATTAGAATTTTAGAGCTCAGAGGTGCTTTTGAGACCACCTAGTTCCTCATCACCATTTTATAAATGAGGATAGTGGGAACAAGGAACGATTCCGCTGTCCTCCAGTTACCAGTTCAAAATGCTTTACATTATGCCCCGATCTTCTCTGGTGTCAGATAAAAATGAAATACTTGGTTCCTAAATCATTTAGATGTTAACATACGGCAATTATTTAAATTGGTGTCTACTCCACTTCCATCAATAGGGCGAGGGAGCACTTGAGCCCCCCAGAGGTGCAGTTTTGGGAAGAGTGCATTGCCCACTGGGTGGTGCTGTGAACTTCTTTCCTTTTCCACAAGACACTGTCCCTGAGAAAAACTGCGAGCCCCTTTGGTGTGATTTTCCGTGTTGTCAGAGAGGAAGCATTAAAAGTCCAGGCTCCGTGTTGAAGCCTTGGCCAGGGCAGAATGTTTATTTGTCTGGTTGTCCAATCTGCATGAACCCTGGTTATGAAGATCCATTAATGGAGAGTAAGTCCATTAGGAAGAATGTTAAACACCATTTTCCTCCCTGCAAAGTCAAAATATATTATCAGTGATGTATTTCTTTGATGTTCCAAGTATCATAATAAGCTTACAGGGCATACCCGTGATCCCTCAAAAAGAAGTGGAACACAGCTAGGGAACACAAGGGAAAGTCCCATATGAGACAAGAATGCTACAGGAAAAAATTGAAAAAGCTAATATAAACTTAAAAAATAATAGCACATAAGATAGAAGGTGTTGGCACCTTCAAATTATTATAAATTGAGCTCTTCATATGTATGAGAGAAGCACGTGGGCCTTTCACATATAATATCTCCAACCATGCAGGTGTTTCAATATAGGTAGTATTATCCCTCTTTTAGGAATGTTCGAAAAGTCATGACTTAAAAAAACCATGACTCAAAAAAATATAGAATGAATAGATGTCAGATATTTTACTCAACTCATTCATTAATAAGGGAAACAGTAAGACAGGAAAGCTGGTTTAAATAGAAGATTTTGAGAAACTGCCTATTTATAGGCATTTTGAATAAAGGAATATAGGATTGGGTTACCATATTAAATACAAAGCTGGTTAATATTTTTGAAGGCAATCAAACCATAACCTGTGGGATTATCTTTTCTACCATGCAGAAGTCTACAAATGAACATATAACTTCACAGAGTCAGGACTCTAATCAAATTGTAAACAATAAAGTCAAACACAGAGAAATTCCACATGAGAATTGGTTATTCAACAATGACCCAATATGACATTAAAATCCTGTGTGGTTTTGATTTCCAAGTTTTGGCTAAGTTTTCTCAACAAACATAAGGCCCAGAGAGGTTAAAGCCTTGGCAAAAATCATTACAGTCACAGTTTCACAAACTAGGTCAGTCCATGTCCAAAGAGATTCCCACATTTTTGCTCTGCGACACTGCATTTCATAGTTGACCCGCATAAATACTGTAGCAGGAGTGGTTTTAAACAGCATTGTAAACAGTGTCAAAACATCTCTTACCATCAAATATTTTAAAAACAAAAACAAAAGCAACCCACAATCACTCCAGTTTGGTTTTTCATGGATTACTCTTTTTCTTTTGACTGGAAAGAATTTTAATTCTTTAATTTAATTATTAAATAATAAAAACAATAAATATTACATAAATTTATTTTTAATTAATTAAAATTAAATTTATTTTAAATTAATATTAAAGAATTTTAATTCTTTAATTTATTCAATAACGATAATAATAAATTAATATTAAATAATTATTAAATAAAAAATTTAACTCTTTAATTTAATTAAACCTTTAATTTGGGTTTAATAATGACATTCAGGTATTTCTTTAGATTTTTCCTATGTCAAAATTTCTCTTCTTTTCTAACTAGAAGTGACTTTATTACCTGTCGCCTTGATCCTTCACTAAAAATTCATTTACTGCTTTTCTACTTTCTGACAGATGCCATGTGAGCAGGTAGGGGTATAAGGTCACTAGTGTCCTTGGATACCAGCGACTCAGTCTCACGTGGGGGAAGCAGGTGGGATGGAGGGAGCACTGATGCCTAGAGAGCTGAGCTGCCAGTTTGTGTCGGAGAGAGGCAGAGTCTGACCGAGCAGGGTACACTTCTGTAGTTGGCTGGAGGAGGAGCGAACCCAGGCAAGTGAGGGGAGTCTTGACCTGTCCCTGAGCTACTTGGAAACCACACAGGAGGACGCCTGGCCGGGTCTCACTGGGACGGGTTGGAACAGGGCCATCTGAAATGAGCTCTTTAGCTTAAAACATATTTTCTCATATTATAAGAAGCCTCTTTTGTCAACAGTCTGCAAGAGTGACTTAGCAGACACATGCACACATGCACAGAAATAAAGAAAATTGTATTTTCCTTTCTTCTAGGAAAAGAAAGCACTGCTAGAAAAAAAACTGTCTTTGGAAAACAAGCTGCTGCATCTCAAATCCAATGCTACGGATGCTAAAAGGTTTGCAAATCTCCCTCCTTACTAAAGCAGTTCCTGAGACCTTTCTTCTCCGCTGGTCCTCTGGCCAATGCACAGGAGGCCAGCACCCTCCGAGGAGACAGGATGACTCAAAGGGAGATTTCTTGGCATTAGGAGCCACGAGCCACGTGCCTCCCCTCCCTCCCACTGGGCAGAGTTCCCTGGAGGTCCTGGGAAACTAGGGCAGGGTTGATCCTCCTGAAGAATGAATAAGCCTATCGATGGGGGTGCTAAAGAGGATGCTTCAGTCCCCCCTGATGCTTCTGATTTTGCTAAAGCATCTCTGCTATACCCTGTAGCAAAGTGGCTAGCCCACAAGTGGAACTGTCAGATCCTTTTATGGTGCTCCCTTCGTTTGTAGAGAATGAAGGAACTATTCTGAATGCATCCTTAGTTCTTCAGACTTAACTTCCGGATACTCATAATTCACAAGCTGTTACAGTCCCAAGGACGGGGGTGGCGTGGACCATGGGTACCACCCAACTGTTGCATTACTTCGCTGCTCTTAGAAAAGTTCTCTGGAACATCATGTAATAACTCATAACATATAAAATTTCCTCACTTCTTTTCCCTCTTTCCGTTCCCTTCTAATTCTGACCCTGCCACTGTTGTTATAGGTTCTGATATAATGTTCAAAGTCAAGCCTATTTCAAGGTCTTATTGCATCCATCTGGAACTATTGCTTCGTAGGATATCAAGCACTCTGATGAGCCTCAGAATGTACAAATTCTTATTCTCATTTATTCAATAATATATATTCAAACATCCCTGTCTCTTGGTCTTTGATTTTTTTTTTCTGTGTCTCTTTCCTTTCTAATGATCTCTCTTTCTCTTCTCCCCTCTCAAAAGCTTCTGCCTTCTGTCTGGCTCATATTCACGTAGTGGACCACATATGCCAAAGTCCAGACCTGGGCTGATCCTGGCAATTGTACTTCCATATTCAGAACACACTGGAATACCACTGGTACTCATTTACCCATATTCTTTTTTGTGAACAAGCACATAGCCCCAGTAGGTGGCTTTCTAAGAGCATGCAGGATAGCATAGCACATCCCTGTAGAAGATGAAGGAAGTACTGTGGAAGACATCCATAGGTCTTCAGAATCACTTGCATATACTCAGAACTTAACTCTAAGTAAATCTGTGGATTATGTTGTGGATTTTTTTTCCTTCTGAAAGAGAGCCCGTCCGTGCAGCAGAACTACTGGCTGGTATGATATGCTTTCCATCAAGAGCCCAGACAATCTGAGTCTGATTTTTTTTCTTTAAAAGTGATTTTTATTGATAATAGGGTTTTCATCAGTCTTTGAGCCAAAAACATAACCATTTTAAAAACCAAACTGAACTATTCTTTCTGTTCTATTATATATGAGTAGTTGTTATAGGGGACTCTCAGAAAGCTTTTAGGGAGGATTTAGAAATGTCTTAAGGGAAATGGATGTTTTGTGTTTCTAGAAAGGTGTTTGAACATCCAGGCTTATGTAGTTTTCATAGGTTGTAGGCATCACAAATATTTATCTTACTTATTATTTGTCTGTGTGTAGAGGTATTCACTCTGATAAGTGACAAGAAAATGAAATCGGTAGGAGTCAGACTCTTTTGGTTAAAGCAATAGAGAGTTGGTTAAGCTACCACAAATAAGGGGATTTCTGGTAGATGAAGACTGAATGGATATGGCCATAAAGAAAATGCATCTCGTGGGAAGGCAGGAGGACCGCCCTTCACCATCTAATGGGTTTTTAAAAACCAGATTATTTTGTTGCTCCTATTCAGTTTTTCCTGTGTGATTTATTAACTTTTCTCAGTGGTTTTCTCCAGCTGGCTTCGATTCCTCATTTTCCTTTCAAATTGCAGAGGAAAGAGTCTATGGGCCTAATGCTACTTCCTGTATTGGGCAGATGGCTCTTGTTTACCAGACTCGTACGTTGTCATCTAACCAATGGCCTTTTGGCAGGCACCAACTCCCAGTCCTACAGGTGGCCTTTCCTTACCCCCCAAAATAGCCTGGAGCTGCTCCTCTGAGCAGGGGGCTCTGGGCGATTAAATTTCCCTTGGGCAGGATGGTGGGTTTGACAGGTGCCAGGACTCTCGGCCCTTTTGATGAAAGGATTTAATATGTTCTAACCTGGCATTTCTAATATTAAAAAGCATCTCTAAAAATGATGACTTTTCGGTATTCCGTAATTCAGGAGAATATGACAGTTTTTTGCATATGGATGTGAATATATAATTATGTTAATCTCCACAATTATGTTTTTATTAATTTATTTATTTGTCAGAGAGCGCACAAGCAGGGAGAGCAGCAGGCAGAGCAGGCAGAGGAAGAAGCAGGCTCCTCGCTGAGCAAGGAGCCCAATGTGTGACTCGATCCCAGGACCCTGGGATCACGACCTGAGCTGAAGGCAGATGCTTAACTGACCGAGCCACTCGGGTGTCCCACAGTTACTTTTAACGAGAGTTAAGAGATTTGGCAGAAGCACCTCATGAAAAACAAGGTTGACTCCATATTTCTACTACCATCACTACTAACCAACACATGTACTGTGCCTTGCTGTTTATAGAGTAACCCAGATACCTTATTTAATTTAATCCTTTCATCGACTTCTCAGGGGGCAAACTGAGCCTCTAATTGGTGAAGGAATTATATAGCCTTTCAAACGTTGTAAGAGCTGGGAGTTTGAGCTCTAGAATTCTCACAGCAGTTCGTGCTCATTCTGTTACAGAGGAGATTTGACCTTCTTTATTTCTGGAGACCTTTGGAGGTTTTCCTCAGACTGGTTTCCTAATTCCCCCGTGTCTATGAGCAGAGGGCGGTTTCCCTCTGCACTTTGACACCACTGACAAACACAAAGGTCCGTTTTAGAGTTATCCTTTGGAGAACCACAGGAGCTGTCCCTCAGAAAAACCCTCTGAAAAAGGAGAGCCTGGTGCCAGAGAACAAGGAAGTCGAAGCCATTAGAACTGTGAGGAGCAGAGAGAGGGTAAGGTGTGGCGTGGTTGAATAATGCTGCCCTCTGATGGTGTAAGGTAACCCAAAGAGAGAGGTCAAAGTGTCCTGATGGAGAGATAAACCCTCCCTTAATTCGATTTCCTTTGACTAAGTGTTTGGCAGACATTGGTCATCAGAGTGATTGAGGGTACGCTTCTTGCCAAGTACTTAGGCCAAGATCATCCCATTTGTTTGCACATGTCTGCAAGTTAAGGGTAGGATAGACTTTCTCTCTTGAACGTTAAGGAATCTAGGAGGAAGAATATCAGAAATGGTGCTCTGTTCACTCTCCCTCAGTGCCGAATGGAGAGAGGATCCTCAATTCCCTTCCTCAGAGGAGGGCCAAGATTTTCCTCTCTTGTTGATGGGGCTTTTCTTGTTTGCTCTCTTTGGCGTTTCCACACTACAGACTTTTTCAGCTCCAAGTCTGGGATGTATGAGGCAAAAAGAAAACCCAGGGAATTCATCATTGTGTTGTGCCTTGGAGTCCAAGGTCAGCTGGTCTACCTTCTCTCTACCTGTCAGAGCCTTCTTGTGTTGGTTTACGTATAATCTCTAGGTTTTTGGTTGTACTCAGTGGGAAGGATAAGAAAAACACATCTGTGTCTTCCCAAAGTATGAGATTTTCCATTCTATTTTAATTTCAGCGTGTACTTTATATTTATATGGAGACATCAGGAGGCAGAGCATGAATCAGATATGTGTTAGAAGGGCTCGGTGCCCTTTTCTAGGCCTGGCCTTTGTCACGTTTTCTTCCTGCTGGTTTTGCTTTAGTACCTCTTTATTAAGACTGAGTTGCTTTAACAGAAAGATAAAGAGCAGAGATAAAGGGAGCTCAAGTGGCAGTTTATTTCCATATAGTCTCACATTTAAAGACCTTAAATGGGTGACTAGTTTCATATTTATTGACCAACCCTAAGAGAGAATTTCTGCAAATTCTGTTAGTCCATGTTCTAGTATACTGATGCGGCTAAGTCTGAAAGCCGTGTTTTCAAGAGTGCTTCTAGAAATTATTTTCTTCCATCTTGAGACCTATTTCAGGTATCTATGTATCTACAGTGACTTTTAGGGTCATACCATCACAGAATACATGGGGAAATTTCCAGAGCTTTGTATTTGAGGAGCATAACATCTACCCTACCCCATCTTTTTTTTTTTTTTTTAAGATTTTATTTACTTGACAGAGAGAGACACAGCAAGAGAGGGAACACAACCAGGGGGAGTGGGAGTGGGAGAGGGAGAGGCAGGCTTCCCACTGAGCAGGGAGCCCAATGGGGACCTCCATCCCAGGACCCTGAGATCATGACCTGAGCTGAGCAGAAGGCAGAGGCTTAACGACTGAGCCTCCCAGGCGCCCCCCACCCCACCTTTCTAAAGCCACCCTTTTTTTTTTTTACCTCTGGTCTGAGTTCTGGGTCATCACAGGACACACCAAGACCATTATGAATATTCATCTTAATATTTTTATAAATTAAAGAAAAATGTTTAATTTTCTTATGGGCTCGTGAATAGTTTATGAATATTCAACGCCAGCCTGGCTCTGTAAGGCACCCAGAGTTCTTTCTCCTTATTTCCCAGGGAAGCCCCGAGTGTGACTGCCCTCTCCCTTCTCTCCTTTTTCCCTCCTCACTGGAGCGGCGAATCAGCACCAGCAGCTGTGGGGCAGACTTCTGTTTGCCTTCTCTGCTGTTTTGATCTGTGTGTCCTCAACTCATTTTCTGTGTGTGTGCAGTATCCCTAGTCCCTTTCTAATTTTTCTACTGGGGTATCTGTCATATGGATTGGTAGATGTATCCTTATATATTCCGGGCGCAATGCCTTCATTGATCGTTTGAGTTACCAATGTTCTCAGGTTATCCCGTTCCCTCCTATTTGATGGCTCCAGTCTTTCCCTTTGTGGTTAATACTGTTTTGAGTTCTGTTTTAAAAAATCTTCATCTACTGTACATTCACAAAGATGTTCTTTTATATTATCTTCTGAAAGTCTGTTGGGCCCCAGCTTTATGTACAATCTACATGGAATTTATTTTTCTTAAGAGGCGAGTTTAGGATTAATTTTCATTTTCTTTTTTTTATATGAATGGAGAGTGGTCTCAGTACGATTTGTTGAAAGGGTCAACCTTTTTATAACATTCTGCAGAATCGTCTTTGAGACAAATCAAGCCTGTTGGTCTACGCCTGTGATATAGATGTATATGTACAATAAAATGGTACAGATACAGCAAATTAATTAGTCCTCTACTGATGGACATTTGAGTGCTCTAATTTTTACGCTATGAACAATGATGAGTTACATCTTACGTGTATTTTGTGCAATTGCACAGTATTTGTATAGTATGAGTTATTTAATTGCAGAGGATTAAGTGAATCAGAATGGCTGTCATTATGCAATACATGTGCTTGTGCAAGAATGTCTATGGTTTCATAGAGATTAATTTTTTTTCTACAGTGAAACAAACCATTTTTAAAATTGTCTCATACAAAACCGAAAGAGGGAAAAAATTAAAAGACCGTCTTAAATATTGCAAATTACCTGCAAATTCCTTGGCTTTGAGAGAGAATATTACATGTGTTATTGAGCCAACCTCAGCGGCTCAGTGCTGGGCTAGATGTTACTCACTGGTAACAATCTGGAGCCTACTGGAAATGCAGAATCTCAGGCCCCATCCCAGCCTCCTGGATCAGACGTGCATTTTAACAAGATCCCTCATGATTTCATAAGATCCTCCAATGCATATTAAGTTTGAGAAGCAATGGTTTAGTACATGATGTGAAACAAAATGAGACTCTCTTTTCTTTCGAAAGAAAACATGTTCTGTAATGTCTCATGAGTAGCCACGGCCTGTGCGATATTTGCAGAGGTTATAAAAATCAGAATTGCGATTGCACTGGATGTTGCCTGCTAATTCTAAAACCTTAATAGCTAAAGAAATATTAATGTGCTGCTATGTAAAAAAGCATATTTTCCAAAAGCTTCTCTTACCTCCTTAAACCCACAGTATATTCTTGTAAAGTAATACAGGTAGGAATTATTCTCTGTTACATGGAGGCTGAGGAAGCTTGTGTGAATCCAATCACAACGCTCCCAAGTTTGGGGAGTTGCCACAGTGCTTGCCGCCTCAAAACTCCAATGATATTGGCAAGAAGAACATCTTGGCCAGTCAAAAGCTGTATAATCAATTCCAGTTACCTAAATGGAGTTTCAGGAAAGTATGAATAATCTAGATTCATACTTCATCTATCTTTTTTCACAGTGGTCCATGTGGACTCAAACTATTAGCTGGAATTTAATTCCTTTTTTTTTCACGCCCTAGTTACAGGTAGTAGAACAAAGCAGGAAGCCAAAATCATCATAGTAATAATAATCATCATCCTCGTAATCATAAAAAACAAACACAGGGAATCCACAACATATACTAACTCTGCATCATTGGAAATTGGGTTCCCATTACATGTAAAATCTCCATTCCTAGCCCTCCCGGTCCTAGCCCCACTATCCTTCTGTAATTACGTGGGCATCCTGATGAGTGCTGGGTGTCTGGGTTCCCCCAGGCAAGACTGTTTAGTTCCATGAGTGCTTCTTCGGGCTCAGTACAGTTTGAGTCCACCCCCTCCTGCAGGGACGGAAGTCATAGGTGGCCAGGAGGGAGCTTTTGACAGGAAAGGGTATTCTCATTCAAGATCCTGTCTGAGCTCATCAGAGGGTGCTCTGTGGCTGCTGGTCTTCCATGTCTTGGGTGGCCTACAGGACCCCCAGCGTCTTTCCCACCTGGTGCCCAGCAATAGGGTCCCGGGTGGGGAGAGCCTGGCAGCCTGGCTGTGAACAGTGGCTGTACGATGCTTCCACATATCTTTATCTCTCTTTTTCCTTTTGCGTTTCCAGTTGCCACAATCTTCAAATGGAGATTTCCCTTCTCCAGGATCAGATCTTTCATCTGCATTCCGTGATTCATTCCCAACATCAGAAGCTGCGCAGTGTCATCCAGGAGGTCAGATTAATCAAGTGTGTTTCTCTGGTAGACGGTATGTTTACAGTGAGAAGCCTGAATACAGGCGGCTTGTCTGGACTTCACAAGCACTGAGATTTTTCTCCCCGTTGACATTTCCTTTTTATTCCCCTGCAACATGACTCTGTTTTCCATGCCTTCTTCGGTCTGTATGCCAACACCTGTAGTGTTCTCAGTGAAGATATTTGGGAAATTGTGTTTAACGGCTCTGTAGTTGTTTCAGTGATTTTTAAAAGACTGTTCTGAGCCAGATAATGTACACTGTTCTGTAGAAGATTTTGGAGATTAGAAGATTCAGCCCTTTCTGAGGAAGCAATGATCTGTTTTTATAACCTCACAACGGTAAATGTACTTAGTAGGTGTGTGGGGACAGCGGTGTCGCCTGGCCATTCTTCTCTGGGAACATCCTGGCAGGTGAAAGAGAGGAGGTCATGGTGGTGGCAGCCAGATGGATGGTGGATTGTGAACTCATACGATTCAGTTCAAGGAATGTATTGATCTGGAGTTTGGAGTCTGTGCTTTAGACTTAAAATCAGACCTTCACTCATTTTTTACTATCTAGTATTTGTTTCTAAAAGGAATGCTTTCAAATAACTCCAGTGCCTCCCTGATACAAATGTCACATGTGGCTGGGACCTCACCAAAAGGCCAGAGAACTGAGTCATGGCACTTGGGAGCCAGGAAGGACTTAGGGGGCATCCCACGTTCTCATTCTCCAAATGAGAAAATGGAGGCCCGCAGTAGTTAAATGACAGAGGTGGTAGTGGCAGAATCAGCCTTAGAATCCGTGGGTTTTTTCTCTTGCCACAACGTTCTGGTCATCAGTCCACCTCCCCAGTTCCACACTGCTGTTTGGCAGCTGCTTTTCTTCCCAAGCAAAGCAGGCTCACTTCGTTCTGCCGCAGGTTGACCAGATCTCTGCATCGGGGAGCTTCCCCATTCTGGGCAGTGGCCTAGCGTGATGGCCCCAGCCGCCACATCTGCAGTACGAAAGCATTCACTGTGTGCCGGAAACACGGAAGGGTAGCCGAAGCTGCTTTCCACAGGGGCAAGCCCGCTGGATTTGGTTTAAACAGGTTTTCCAAAGATTACAATGTTTAGTAGGACTGCCTGTGCGCTCTCGTCCCCAGGTGCCAGTTTGCTCCGCTATTTTCTAAAACCTGCTGAATCTGCTAATGCTTTGGGGTTTAATTGTTTTATTTGGTGGATGTCAGTGGACCACAGAAACCTGTGCAGTTTCTGACTTATGTAACTTCCCTGTTGTCTGACAAGATTCTTCCAATTGTGTTCCTAATTCTTAGATGGAAGGATTAAAAAATAATTTAAAAGAACAAGATAAAAGAATTGAAAACTTGAAGGAAAAACTTAACATACTCGAAGCCCAGGTAAGGAGGGAATCTGTTGTATATTTCAGTGTGAACGTGAGTGTGTGTGTGTGTGTGTGTGTGTGTGTGTGTGTGTGTGTTCGGTGTATCTGTGAGCCTGTGTGTGGACGTGTCTGCTGGTGTGCCAGGGTCACACAGTGAATCTGTATATGGGTGGGTGTGTGAGTGTGTCTGTGTGTGATTGTGCCTGGATATCTATGTGTGAGTGTACACGCATGTGCCTATGTGTGTGTATGAGTGTCTTTTTGTGAATGTGTGTGCATGTGCGTCTTCTATGCATCAGAAATTACAGGTTTGTGGAGAGGTACTCCTAAAACTTATTGAAGTATTAAGCATTATTTATAATATTAAATTATTAATATTAAACAGCATTAAGTAACTCTTAAACATTCATCCAAATTTTCCAGAATGCTTGCTCTCCTGGGGGGACAGATAAGAACGCCTCTCCATGTGGACTTGAATTAGGAGCTGGGTCAAGACCCTCTTGGGGGCATTCAGCTCTGACCAGATAGCTGGGTTTGCTGTCTTACGTCTTCGTTTCTTTCCCTCCCTGAGATGTCCTCTTTCCTCCTCCTCCTCCACCGCTCACCCCCATCGTGGCCTGCACGCTTTGCCTCATGGCCCAGCCACTTCAAGGAGCTTCTTGTAATTCTCATATTTGTCGATGTTTTGAAATGTAACACAACACTTTATAATTTACTGGAATAAGACGTGCTTTTCTTCCTGCCTGCTCCTTCTCCTCTACACTGGGGGAGCCCTTTGTAGGGTTTCAGCTGCAGACCGAGGCTTGGCAGCGCCCTGCCTCCCAGGAAGTGCAGCGAAGCCCACTGATGCTGGAGCCCCTGAAGACGCTGCCCCCCCCCCCAGCTCCATGCTCAGGGCCGCCCCGAGGCCTCTGTCAGAGACTCATCACTGACCTCCTGGACCTGGTCACCGTTTCTACTTCACTTTGCAGTATTTGGATGTCCTGCTTGCCCCCCTGCCATGCTGTCCTCTCCTGTGGAATCAGAGATGCTCTGACGGCCACCAGACACCTCCTCATCCTTGCGGGGCTTTTCTCACCCCCTGGGATAGACCACGCCCCCAGGCCACACCTTTTCTCTTGCCACCGAGTTCTTGGCTTTCCCCAAACAGAAGGAACAGATCATCATAACATTAAGAAGCTGTAAATCGTTTTACATCTTAAATTCTGTAACCATGGCCATGGTGTGCCATTTCTCCCTTCCCAGAGGACCACTGTTCTCTCTGTTCTGGACAGTGAGCCCTTTGAGCCTCAGTCTTTCCTCAGATGTCCACCTTCTTTTTTTTTTTTTTTTAAGATTTTATTTATTTATTTCACAGAGGAGAGAGATCACAAGCAGGCAGAGAGGCAGGCAGAGAGAGAGGAGGAAGCAGGCTCCCCGCTGAGCAGGGAGCCAGATTCGGGCCTCAATCCCAGGACCCTGAGATCATGACCTGAGCCGAAGACAGAGGCTTTAACCCACTGAGCCACCCAGGCACCCAGATGTCCACCTTCTTTAGGTTACACACAGCTGTTTGAGAAAGACAATGCTTGCAGCTCTGTGCTGCAGGGATGGGGGAATAATTGCTTGAAAACTCGTGTCCACTCGAGTACCCCATAACGGCCAGTCAGTTTACATCAAGGGACTCAGATGATGGGATTCAGACCACATTAGAGCATCTTCCTCCCCAAAAATGTCCCTATGGGGATTTCTTCACTGCTTTTTTGTACTCAGTGGATTTTTTTGGCAAATATTACTTGATAAAATATTTTTTCTTATATTATTTTTATGTAACTAATATATATTCATTCATTCCATACAAATTAGGAAATATGGATAAGTACATATAATAAGAAAATCATGCAGACTTGCCATCCGTGGGTAATCACTCCACACAGTTGTGTCCATCTGTATTTCTGGGGGACTCGATTTGCCTCTTACATACCTGTGTGTATGTATTAAAGACATAGACTATACATGGCATAATATTATGCCCATTTCATTGTATTTTTAGACTTATTTATTGATTCACATCATCAATCTTGTTAATTCTATAAGTACTTATTGAGTGGCTATCGTGATGTAGCTGTTTTGGAACTGGCTGAGTTGGGGAAGTGGCTAAGTTTGGGAAAACAGTATTGGACAAAAAAGACATGAGCCTGCACTCTTTAATTGACTGTCTAGAGAGAGAGAGAGACAGACAGACACATAAGTGAATATGTAACTAGCAATATCATGGAAGCATTCTGCAAGGAAAGAACAAGATGTTCTGACAGATAACACCTGGATAAGGACTTAGCGTGGTGGGTGGGAAGAAGCTCTCTAAGAAAATGAATTTTAATCTGAGTTTAGTGAAAAATTGGGTGGTAGGGCTTCTCAGGAAGAGGGCAGGGAGCCATTGTGAGTGCTTCTAATCTAAGACTTGGATGGAATAACGTGGGATGACATTGGAAATGTAGGAAGGGGCTAGATCATAGAACATGCCGAAGAGGTGTTTTTTTCTGTATATAACAATATAATAAGGAATCTTTGTTTACCAATCAGATTACATTTACGTTATCTCTTAACATAGCCCCTGCATTGATATACAATAATTTAATTAACTCAGTCCTTATTCTTGGACATTAGATTGTTTTTCTGTATTGCTTTTACAAAAAACCTGAATTCAACATATTTATACAAACGTCACTGATCATTTGTATATTTACTTCCTTCCTTAAGATAAATTTTTAGAAGTAGAATTGGTAACTCAAAGTATATCCATTTCTCAGGTTTTCGAAAATGGGTTCTCTGACTCCCAGGGCTCCGCTGGATCAGTGGTCTCCCTTTGCAGCCACAGCCCCACTCAGATGCCTCTGCAGTCAACTTTTTGCTCACTTTCAGTCCTTCAGTCCTGATATTTCTTTCTTTTTCTTTTTTTAAAGATTTTATTTATTATTTATTTGACACACAGAGAGAGATCACAAGTAGGCAGAGAGGCAGGCAGAGAGAGAGAGGAGGAAGCAGGCTCCCCACTGAGCAGAGAGCCTGATGCTGGGCTCGATCCCAGGACCCTGAGATCATGACCTGAGCTGAAAGCAGAGGCTTTAACCCACTGAGCCACCCAGGCGTCCACAGTCCTGATATTTCTGATCTGCTTATAGTCTTACTTTTACCCTCCTCATCACTAAGGGATTGAAATACTTAGAAATCCTTTGTTATTACTTTAATAAAATTGAGGAAGGGAGAGATGATAAGCACATATGCTCAGATTCCCTTCCTGGACTGGGAATCTCATTTAAATTCAAGTTTACGTGTAAATCAGGAAGTTTGGTGTGAGGTAGGGAATTAACTTTGTAATTGTCTCACTTTATTGAGAAATCTGGCCTTTCTTCATGAATTTGAAGTGCCTATTATCCTAGACTTGAGTTTTTATGTTGGAAATCTCTTCTCGTGGTGTAGCTGCCTATTTGGGCTCCAATGCCTTACTGCTTTACACATTACACAGTGGTCACACATTTTAATTGGAGAGATTGTTGCCTGTCTCTGAGCTTTCCCTTCATTGTGTTCTAAATTTTTTTTAAGATTTTTTATTTATTTATTTGACGCAGAGAGAGAGATCACAAGTAGGCAGAGAGGCAGAGAGAGAGGAGGAAGCAGGCTCCCTGCTGAGCAGAGAGCCCGATGTGGGGCTCCATCCCAGGACCCTGAGATCATGACCTGAGCCAAAGGCAGAGGCTTTAACCCACTGAGCAACCCAGGCGCCCCCTTCATTGTGTTCTAGCCAGATATAATTAAGTGCCAGCTGTCATCACAGGATCAAGGTATCAATGGTAGTGCTGCTTTTAATCCAATTTTGTGTCCTTTAGATGTGTCTGTTTACTTAAATCATCCCCAAAACAGATGTTACAGTCCTAAATAGGCTAGCAAATTAACTCAGATTGCTCAGGTACAATACATTAGCCAATTGGCCTTTTGGTCTTATAGTTAGATTGGAACAATGATTTGTTTCTACTGTACTCTGTTTCTATATTTCCAAATGCAGCAAATAATTGCTGATTAGCTACTCAGTGTTATATGTGAGAAAGCAACAGATTTGTTCCCTTCATGGGAACAGCTTGGTTGGCCGCAGACTCTGCAGTGATGTGTAAACACCTCTCGATGCTGTCTCAGATTCTCTGTACACAGCTCTGTTCAAGCCTCTTTTAAGTCTTCAAACTATAGCAGTATCTGTTGAATATCTTTATATTCTCAAAATTTCTTATCTTCAGTAGATAAATCTTTTCCTTCACAGCAAGGAGTTTTACAGTGACCATTTCAGTTTTTAAAAGTCCAAGTCACCTTAATTTAATTGATTCTTCAAATAGTTTTATGTGTTTATGATGTGCCAGGAAATGTTTCAAGTGCTGAGCATATGGATAATGCACAGAACAGACTGTCCCTGATCTTTCTAGCTTATCCTTTAGCTGAAGATACAGACAGTAAACACATCAACAAGTAAGTAAACAACTTAATTAGGGAGGGACAAGGGCTCTGAAAAGTATAGAATGTGACAATGTGATAGTTATAGAGTGATGGGGGGTCAGGAAGGGCATCTCTGAACCTATGATATTTGACCAAGTACTTGAATTTAGTGAGTGTTCGAGCCATGGTTAGCCTACTTCTGATCTGGTCTTAGTCATGCTTTATTATGAAGTTCTTACACTGTGATGATTTATGCAGGGGTATACTATCTTGCACTGCAGATTTAAGACCACTGCCTATTTTGGAATCTATTAAATCACAGAGTGAATTGATTCCATTTATGGTAAATGGTCACCTAAGCTTGAACAACCCATTTAAACAGATCACCTGTGTTTCTAAACTATACAGACAGCACCATCCATACCAAAAAACATTCAACTCTTTTTTAGGCATGCTACATGTTTCATTTTATTTAATCCTCAAAACTACTCTTGGAGAAAGTTATTACTTACTATATTTTGTAAGTGATTAAACTGAGATCCACAGAAGTTAAGAAAGTCGTTCAAAATCACTCATTTGAGTCTTATTATCTTGGAAGCATATGCTCCCCTCCCTCCGTCACCACCACAAAATCTATTTATTGGAGTGATTAAATAAGTGTGTGTTGGAGGTGTGATGTGCATGTGCACATAGACGTGTGTGTATATGATGTGTATTTAGAAACGAAGAGTTATTAAATTTGACCATTTATATTGATTTTAGTCATTTTCATAGTTACTAGATTACAGTGTTTTCCATTTTCCAGTTTCTTGAGTCATGGTAACAAATAGTTTTCTTCTGTGGCTCTCTTTCTCTCCTAGCAGGATTTTTTCCCTCTCCAGAAGGGAGATATATTCACTTATCTAACTCTGTCCTTTAAAACACAACAGCAAGAACAACTTTAAGGTTTTTAAAACTTTAAAAAATATCACTGGAACATTTCTGCCTAACTCTACCAATATTATTTACTTTCCTTTCTATTTTTGCCATATCTTTATCACCTTCATTTTCATCTCTGACATTCCTGTCACATCTCATGCGTTTGTAGCATCCTCACTAATGACCTGCTGGTATGGAAATGCATCTTCAGAAATTCCTCCAATTTCTAAACATTGAAGATTATCTTATTTTATATACTCACTGTGGTCCCTAAAATTTAATTTAACAAAAATGTGTTGATAGAAAGGATGCAAAAATTAGGTTCTTTTGGAAAACCACCTCAATAAACTATCCTTGGAGAGAGTCATCATAATGGCAGAAATATTCTGGTCAGTGATTTGTAGTTTTGTTAAGAAATGATGTGATAAAACTCATGGATATGGCAGTTCTAATTAAAGGAAAAATTATGAAAGTCCATGAATCAAAAATAAATACCTAAATCTAACAGCTGAAATAAATCAGCATGGAAGCTGAGATAAATGAACCTAAAGACAGTCTAACACGATACCCCTTATGGTTTTAGTATTGTCTGATACTCAGCAACTTGAGAAACTAGGAGTTTATTTTGGAAAAACTCCCAAGAGCCTTTACGTAATTGTCCAGCCTGGATTATTTTTGTTCCTGTGTTCATTGTCATCATGATGTTGTGATTCATGTGGCTTCCTGGCTTGAATTGTATAGAGAGGAGTTTTTCTGAGCAACGTACTTGGCCTGTGATATGTGCCTACACTTGTTTGGAGTGCATATTAGCTTTGTCGCCACTGTACATGGAGCATCTGTATCATCGATTTATGAAATCTGAAATACATTTCCTATGTGAGACTTAAGGGCTTGACTCTTGAAACATCACAGTGAAATGATCATTGCATGGGAAGATTTTCACTCCATTTTTTAGTTATTATGCTGTATAGATGCTGATTTCCTTACTCCAGTAGTTCATTTTAGCGGCACATTAGAATCACCAGTGGAGTCTTGAAAACTTTTCTTTTTAAGGTTTTATTTATTTCATTTTAGAGAAAGGAGGGGTGTGGGGAGGGGCAGAGGTCTCAAGCAGATTTCCAGCTGAGCATAGAGGCAGAAGCAGGGCTCGATCCCACAACCCTGAGATCATGACCGGAGCTGAAACCAAGAGTCAGACGCTTAACCGACTGAGCCACCGAGGCGCCGCATGAGTCTTGAAAACTCTTGAACCCAGACTACAGCCAAGTTAAATAGAATCTCTGCGGTGAGACTCTAACATGAGTAAATTTTAAATCTCCCCATATAGGGACCTCTGGGTGGCTCAGTCCTTTAAGCGTCTGCTTTTGGCTCAGGTCATGATCCCAGGGTCCTAGGATCAAGTCCCCCATCAGGCTCCCTGCTCAGCGGGAAGCTTGCTACTCCATCTCCCTCTGCTGCTCCCCTGCTTGTGCTCTCTCTGCCTCTCTCTCTGACAAATAAATAAATAAAATCTTAAAAAAAAGAAGAAGAAGAAGAAGCTTTAAAGTCTCCCCAAATAATTCCAATATATGACCAACACTGAAAACAAGTACTTTAGTCCTACGGTTCTCAAACTTGAGCAAATGTCAGAATCATCTGGTGAGCTTCTTAAAACACATGCCTTGGCCACCTGGGTTTCTCAGTGGGTCTCGCGGAGACAGAGGACCTGTAGTTCTAGCGGATTCCCGGGTGATACTGATATTGCTGATATCCCGAGATCACACTTTAAGGACTGATATAGTCTTTTCTTCTCTTCTTTTCTACCTAGGCCATTCCACTTTGTCTTCAAGGTCCAGATGAAATCTCCTTGTGGATGAAAATGTTACAAATTATTCTAGTCACACTGATATCAGTTATACCTTTTATGTAGTAATTACCTAATGCCTATGGCATCTCCTGATCTACCTTTATTTATTTATATTTTTTAATGTTCATGTGTTTGTTTTATCACCTCCACTATACTATACACTATCCTGTGTACTAGAGGGAGAGATTCATGTTTTCTTGTGCTTCCTCACATTCACTCTGCTCCCAGCTTGATGCCGTAGACATGGCAGAGACTGACAAACTGGATGGGTGGATGGATGGATGGTTGCAGTAAACTAATTGTTGATTAATATCCTGACAGTTTTTTTTTTCTGTTTCATGTTTATCAGATCTGAAATCCCTTTGGAAATCATTNGGTGGATGGATGGATGGTTGCAGTAAACTAATTGTTGATTAATATCCTGACAGTTTTTTTTTCTGTTTCATGTTTATCAGATCTGAAATCCCTTTGGAAATCATCGAATCTCTGTGTCTTCCTGGGGCTCACCATTTAATTATTTGTAATATAAGGAGGCTGAGCTAATTCCTCTGATTACAGAAAAATAACATTTTGCAGGGAAAGGAGGATAGGATTTGGAGTCAGGCCTGCATAAAGCCAGCACGTTTATACAGAATGGGTTATCAGAAACAAGCTACCTGAGCAATTTGAGCTTTGCTGGCCTTATTTCTTTAATATGCATAAAAGTTATCGAAGAAAAGATGTATGGAAAGCATCTGACAGAGGTCTTGACATTTGCTAGGCACTCATAATTATGAACTCTCTTGCTTCCATCAGATTTCTAACATCTACTTCCCCATACCATGCATTTTGGTGTTGGCTTATTTCAAACCATCTGGTGGACTTTTAGGAAATACCTTTTAAACTTCAATTATATGATAATCTAACTCCTTAGTTTCCTACTAGGGATCGGAGCTGGTGTGTTCCTGTTCTTTCGAAGCCACAGCTCCACCTGTTAGCCTCCCACCCAACTACCTTGCAGTGCCAGCCCCTGCTGTCCTGCTGTGTCCTCTAAACACCTCTGACCTGCCTGGGCAGTCCACTGATAACGCGACCTTGGGCATGACGCTTTGCTGTCTTACATCTCGTGTTCCCGATCTGTGAAACGAATGTCCTTGGTGTGGCCGTGCTATAGAGGAAGGATTGGCTCTGGACTGGGAAGTCCCGACTCTGAACCCGAGTTCTGCCATGAACGAGATGTTGGGCACTTAAGCTCTTTGGATCTTAGTTTTTAGCTATAAAAATGGTACTTGGACTAGAAAAGCATCACTAACTGTCTTTAAGTCTTAAAATCTGTGCCAGACCCTGAGCTGAGACTATACTGTTACCTCATTTCAAACCTGTGAAGAAGAGACTATGATTCTATCCTACAGAGGAGGAAACTGGGCTCAGAGAATTCAGACAACTAAGTGAGATTAGGCAGCTACTGAGTGGCTAGGATTTGTATCTGGGAACTTAAACTCTTGCCTTCCTTCTTATCAGCTATTGAATTATCTCCTAGAATTATGAGAGTGCTCCCCGATTTAAAATATTTATGATCATATGAGATTTGATTCCTCTAACAACCAATACATGATAGGCAAGATGTGTATCATTTAGCACTAGTATAGAGATAACGAATCTGAGGCTTCAGTGAGGGGATGGAGGCTAAAAATGCCATGAACTCTATAGTGAAGAACAGATGGTGCTATTTTCATGGAGTTTATAATCAAGAGATTGCCCAAGAATGACAAACATGTAATCAATATTGTGGGTGTCTTTAACAAGGTTCTTTAACAAAGTATTTTATGAAGTTCTTGGCATCTGTCTATGTGAGATCGAACAGAGTTCAGCTGTTAAATTTCAGAAGTGCACGTAGACTACTCCATTTTAATCTCTTGGAAAATTATGCACTTTTCAAGATGTGTTTGTAATTATGGAGATCATAAGGGACTCTCAACTGGCTACATTCTGTGGTCTAATAGAGTGCTCAAAACAACAAGCTTATGGCCAACGAATGATGTAGGTGGTGGGTTGCTCAGAAGCATTAAGCATGTGCTTAATAAATGTGCTGCCTTTGTGATCTCTGTACATTTTTTTTTTCAACTGTAGAATAAAGAACTAAAAACCAAAGTGGCACTTCGGTCTGAAACACCTAGGACAACGGTTTCCAAGGCTGTCTCTACAAGGTAAGGTTTTCCTTCCCTCATCACCATCTGCCTTCACAGCTTCTGTTGAACATACATTCATGAATGTTGACATTTATCCCATTTGAGAAATATTCCAATCTATTAATACTTACGTAATCATTGGTTTACTCTGTTTCTCAGTTCTTGAGAAGACCTGTGTGACTTGTTCATCATTGAACCCTCAAAGCCTAACATAGAAATACTTACTGAATAAACGAGCGAATAAATTTAGGTATCTTTTCTCACTTTGTGCCATAAAACGAGCCTAGTCTTGGCTCCAACACTTTCTTCAAGCAGCACACATCATTTTTTTTTATTGTCCTTGTTTCTTCGTTAACTCCTGTGCTCTGTAGCATTGATGTCTACGTCTGTATCTCAAACCAGGTAGATTGTCAATCTCAAGAAGGCAGGAATAGTTCCTTTATTTCCTGCGTTGCTAAGTGCAAATGTCTTCAGTAACTGCTTAATAATGACGGAATCAAGCAATTATAATGGCCCAGGACAGCAATCAAAATGATGGTTGAAACCATCAAAGTCACTTTCTAATGGTAAAATAACAAGTTGTAAAAAAAAAAAAAGAGAGAGAGAGAGAGACTTCCGGGCTCAACTTTTATTTCCATAGTACTCTATGAAATTATCACTTAAAAGAAAACATAGTCTGTAATTACATGAATCATTTAAAAAGTGATTAAAAACTTCCTGTTCTAGCAGTTTTTGAATTTCCCAGTCTAGTTCCTCTAGGGCAAAAGCCTGATTTCTGAAACTCTCCTGGTTGCAGTGCCTGAGGTAGAAAATCAGGCCTGCTGTGATTAACATCAGTCCAGGAAATCAGGTAGATCCATCTCCCTCTTCAGAATTCCCCGCAGCCCTGCTTCACGTTGCTAATGATATGTGTAATTAGAGATGAGATGAAGCCATTCTGAATCGAGTCTTCTAGAATCATTGGGCTCCCAGATGCGAAGTTATCAACTTTTTGGCCAGTGGCCCTGCAACTTCTAATAAAGAAAAGAAATTAAGCCTCAAAGATTAAAGGAGGAAGTGAAATATCCATGATTCAGAAACAGTGAGAGAAGTAGTCACTTCAGTGGGGGAAGAAATGAAGAGTCCAGAATAAGGGTAAGCATGACTTTTCCAGGGGAAAGGAAAGCGATTGCTTTTTTGTTCCCTTAACAGATACCAGTCCCCTTGGGGTGGTGAGGCATGGTGGCCATTCTCAGCTATTTTGACCCTTAGGGAGTGCAGCCAGAGTGGAGCAGAGGAGAAAGAAACTGGTTCTCTCTATAGTGTAAACACTCCAGTATGGAATGCGGATACTCTAGCTGGTACAGAGGGAAAGTGCTGGAAAGAATGAGTTCTACCACCGATGCTTTAGCTGTAGTAGATTAAGTGTTAGTGGTCTTTTAGTTTTAGATATTTTTTTTTCTTTTTATGACTTGATAGGTCTCATCTTTGTAAGATAAAATACGGCCAATAGGCTGCTTTGAGAATGTAAGCGGTAGTATGGTTTGGGAAGTCTGGGTTCACCCATAGGCAATGGAATTAATTATAACTCAAGGGAGAGACTGGAGTAGAAAAGTAGCTGTTAAGGGGGAAAAAATCGTGTACATTTAAAGAGTAATCCAGGCGAATCTCTTTAATCACCCATAAAATGTAGTTCTATATCTCAGTAAGTACTAAAAACTAAAAAGCAAGGCGTTTCCCGGGCGCGTGGGTGGCTCAGTGGGTTAAAGCCTCTGCTTTCGGCTCAGGTCATGATCTCAGGGTCCTGGGATCGAGGCCCGAATCAGGCTCCCTGCTCAGCGGGGAGCCTGCTTCCNGGCTCCCTGCTCAGCGGGGAGCCTGCTTCCCCCCCTCTCTCTCTGCCTGCTTCTCTGCCTCCTTGTGATCTCTCTCCCTCTGTGAAATAAATAAATAAAATCTTTTAAAAAAATAAATAAAAAAATAAAAAGCAAGGTGTTTCCCTTGAGCATTAGAACATAGAGATATTTCTTGAACACCGAAAGAAGTGTTTGCTGGAGATTTGGGATCATGTTCTTAGACACCAACAACAGAGCACACATAGAAGTGTGTGTGTGTGTGTGTGTGTGTGTGTGTGTGTGTGTGTGTGTGTGTGCGCGCGCACATACATACATACACATATATTTTAAATACTGGGCTCACACAGTTTAGGAGAGAGGTTCAGACAGAGAAAGCCACAGAAGTAAAACGTCCTGGCAGAAGGGTTGATTTGCTTCCTGTCTCCAAGTCACAGCCGTGCCTGTCTTCACTGTGTAGAATGGCAAATCCAGGCTCTCATTCTCCCCTCCCCTCCCTCTTCCTCACTCTTGTCCTCCCACTGGGTCCTAGAGCGGTGGTGGGGATGGCAATGGTGGTGATACAGCAGTTATATCACGAAACTTTAATGTGCTCGGTTTCAGAAATTGTATGGTCTTTTCTACAGTGAGTTGAAGACTGTTGACACTCCGCCCTATTTGATGTTGATTAAGCTCCGGAAATGAGCTGGCTGGCTGGCTGAAGATCTGAATGAGAAAGGTTGCTGCGTGAGTCTTATTTATTCCTTGAAACACAGAGAAGACTTTCATGTTGAAATAGCTCCGTGCCAGCATTCAGTATCACCAGCTTTGCAGGAAGATGGCATTCCAGAAAATCAAACAAATATATATTTAAGGGAAGGAACTCTTTCTTCAAAACTTACTAAATGGGTAAAGCGACCAGGCGGGCTTTCGATGGAAGAGGAATTTTGCTTTAAACTTAAAAAAAGATCTGAATCTTTCTTGCAGATGTTTGCTGAAGGGAGTGGTTTAATGTTGTCAGCGATGACTTTTTGATAGTGGTGTTTATGAATCTAAATGGAAGAGTGTGTGAGTAAATGATATATTTTAAAGGTAACTTTGGATAATAAAAAAATTTCTTAACATGAATTTATAAATTTATCTCCTGACCCAGTGTTCGTGGGAGAGTTAGACTCTACTGCATTATGGGCAGGAGAAGGAGTAGGTTCTTTTTAGCGAATTCCCCAACCCACATAACCCTTCAACGCTGAGAATCGTGGCATCTCACTACACCTTAGGAAGCCATTGTTCTTCAATTGGGATTGAAAATTGGTTGCCGGAGACAGCCCACAAATAAGTACAAAGAAATGGAGCTTGTGACTCTGGCTTCGTTACTAATTTTCTTTTCAAGATTCATTATGTTATCTATGCAAATGTTTGGAGGGAAGAATAGAAACACAAGGCTGTCAGCTCATACCTCCATAAAAATGTATATATTACAGGTTAAGAGCAACAGCGGCTGCTGTATGCAGCCAGGAAGACTCTGAATTCATGAATTGGAATTAAACGTCCAGTGTTTTTGTGAAAGTGTATTTACATTTTGATACGGGCATTCATCACAGGTGGAGTTTGTGATTGCTATGAGGAAAACCAGACTCTGATTTGCAGAAATGCAAACATGCTGACACTCAGAAGAGAACACACTTGAGCTAAAGGAATAATGGGCAACCTTAGCCGCACTGAAGGGTGAATTACTTCTAAGCCTTTTGATCATCCTCTCGGGTGTATGACTATAAACATTTTCTCAGGACAGATGCTGGAAGTCTTTCAATGTGGAATGTGAAATAGCAGTATTATCTCTGAAATATTTAAAAATACACACAAATGAGATAAAGTAATATATTTATAAATTCATAAGAGTACTGTAATCCTTGAAATGAAATCCTTGCACAACTATATGTGTGCCTTTCCTGCTTCACGTTTTCATCGCTTGCTAGTTTTTCAAATGTTGTTATCGAATAGCATTCATGGCACAGTTCATATACCAGGAACAATTCTAAGTACTTTAGCTGTATGAATTACTTTAATCTTCCCAACAGGCCTCAAAAGCAGGTCGTATTATTACCCCATCTTCCATGTGTGGATTCCGTGAGGTGCAGGACTTTTCCTGCTGCTAATGATGGAGCAAGGATTTGGACCTCTGACTTGACTCTCAGTAGTCCTTCTGTCTGCTCACTTGGTGGTCTGCGATTTTGCCACGCTATGGAAATACCTCTCTTTTTGCTACTTTAACAAGCACAGCTTCCTTGTTGGCTGTGTGCATTATCCCGTGAATAATAGTCAGAAACAACCTTGACTCATAAGTAAATATTTTGTTGCAGTTGAGTTGGCCTTTCCCCCCTTGGATTACCCTCACGAGAACTTAGTTCAGAAAAACTTCTGTGCTAAAAATCTTCTAATTCTATATTTATTATCATGACCTATGCCACACAGAAGATTTTTTGATAGTATACTTTCAGGCACATTTGTAGGGAGATTGGGATCATGTATTGGCGGTGTGGTTGGCAAATTCACCTTTCACCTGGAGACCACTTAGGGTTCCTTCTACACCCCAGTCACCGTGCTGGATGATAATAATTATGAGAGTTTGGAATGGATCCATATAACTGAGCTAACAACCAGAATGATTCTCATTAGAATAATGTATTCTAGAGTCAAATAGGGGTAGACACTGTTGGATTTAATTTAGGTTTAACTCTGCTCACTTTTGAACATGGAAGTACAGTTGGACGTGATAGGACCTGGTCATGTGCTCTCCATGTTCACCCTGGAACGGTCTTTGGATTTCCTGAAAATGAGAACAAGCAGTTTCAGAAGCTTAAAAATGTCTGGACTCTTCAAATACAAAAGTATCTTTTTAGTAGCATCAGCAGTATCATTTATTTGTCATATGTGGATTATGTCCTATATGTTTATTGTTTCCGCTTTTATCACTTGGAATGTTTTTTGAATAAATATTTCTGAGCAATAAAACAAATGAGCACAGTGGAGAATAAAACCTAAAAGTAGTTAACCTAAAAGCATTAACCTAAAAGTAGTACCACACGAGATATACAGGAAAAGAAACACCAGTTCAGTTTTAGTCTAAATAATTGTACTTATAACTATACTATCAATATATTAAATAAGAAGGTCTGAGGTGGACCTTGAAGTGAATACAGGAAGGTGGAAAATAAAAAGAAACTTAGTTTCACTTTGATTATATATTGTTACAAATTATCATTAAGAAATGTTTAAGCAACAACAAAAAGAAATGTCTAAATAATTGGTATAATACATGTATCTTTTGCATAATTGCTTATGGTATCCCTTACAGGAAAGAAATTGATATCATATTTTATTTTTTGTTCTTATTTCTTTTTACATTAAAATTATTATGCATAAGTGAATTAAGTCATTTTTATTTGATTGTTCATGACAGTATAACCCATCATAACTGGATTGTTTTTGCCAGTGAATAGATATTTAGAAAACTCCCTGAATTTTCCTGTTGATTTTCCCTGGATCCAAATTAATGGTAAAAGTAATCTATTAAGTTTTTATTCTGAATTTGAAAAAATAGTAGCATTATTATAAAATTAAGAACAAACACACTTCTCGAACATTTTCTTATTTCTTTATTTTGAAAATCTTTGCTTCTCCTCTAAGCTGGGAATAATTATAGAACCCTCACCAATATTGAAGTAGGGACCCAGTCCATCAAGAACTGAAAATTCCTTCAACTAATGTCATCATTATCCTCCCCATTTCCTCCCTTCTTTACTTCCTTACTCCTTTAATTTTTTTAGTGAAAAATATTAAAGATGCAATAAAGATTTAAATAATTTAATTGCTTTGTTATTAAAGTACATACTTACAAGTGTTAAAAATTGAACTAGAATTACAGAAAATTGGAATTTATCCTAGGCATGCGAGGTTGGTTTATCACTTGAAAATCAATTTAATTACCCATATACACATGATAAAGAATAAAAACTATATAATTGTTTTCATAAGTGAAGGAAAGTATTTGACAAAATTCAGCACTCACTCATAATAAAAACTCAGCAATCTGGGAATAAGAAATTTTACCATTCTGATAAAAAAACATTTACAAAAAAGCCTTCAGTGAATATAACTAATGATGAAAAATTAATGGTAAGATGCTTGCTCTCACCACTTTTCTTAAACATTGTAAGTCCTAGCCATTGGAATATGTCAAGAAAAAGATAAAGGAAGAAAAGGCATACAGATTGGAAAGGAAAAGTAAAACTGTCCATTGTCGTTCATATAATTGTCGATGTAGAAAACTTCAATGAATCTACCAAGCAGATGCTAGAACCAATAAGTAAAATCAACAAGGTCGCAGACCACAAAGTTCAAATACAAAACCCAACATCTTAACAGTTTGGTATGGGCGATAACATAGGCAAATATATAAGTGAATGGAAAGGAGAATCCATAAGAGATCCATCTATGTGATTGATTTTTGACAAAGATGTCAAGGCCATTGAAAGGAGGCAGGAAATTCTTCTAAATGGTGCTGAAAATAGTATAGGTTTTGTATGTGAAAAAAAATGAGTATCAATTCTTATCTCACACAATATATAATAATTAACCTAAATGGACAATATACCTAAATGTAAAGCTAAAACTATAAAATTTCTAGGAGAAGATTTAAGGTAGGCAAGATACTTAAATAGTACACAAAGAGCACACCATAAAAGAAAAAAATTGATAATTGGACTTGATTAAAATCGAAATACTTTGCTCTTTGAAAGACACCACTAAACAAATTTTTAAAAAGCAACCTACAAAGTGGGTGAAAATATTCACATGTATAGGATTTGTATTCCAAATATATAAAGAACTTTTAAAACATAATGAGAAGACAAACCAATAAAAAAAAATTGACAAAAATGTTTGGAGAGTCACTTCACAAAACAAGATAGACAAATTACAAATACACACAGGAAAAGATGCTTAATCCATTAGTTATCAGAGGAATCCAAATGACAAGCCGTAAGAAATAAGCACCAAACACACCACTAGAACAGCTAAAATAAAAAGATTGGCCTTATCGTGTATGTGGAGCAACCAAATCATTTGCTAGAAGTGGGAATGCAAAAATGGTACAAGCACCTCGAGAAGCATGTAGTTTCTTTAGAAGTTAAATATACACCTGCCATATGACCTAGCCACTCCATTCTTCGTTTTCATTTTGTTTTGTTTTTCACCCAAGAGAAACAACAGCTTTTGTCCACATAACAATGTGTATGTGAATTTTCATGGCACCTTTGTAACAGGTGAAAACTAAAAACAAAACAGATGTCCATTAACAGGTGAACAGGTAAACAAAATGTGGTCATCCATACTTTGGAATATAGCTCAATAAGGAGAAACAAAAAGCACAAACAAATATGTACAACAAACTTCCAATCACTTGACTTAGTGGAAGAATCTAGTGGAAAAAGAGCAGACATGCTGTGTGATTCCACAGTGACAGGAAATCAGTATTTGCCAGGGGACACGAGTAGAGAGAAAGAGTGGATGGGAGTACGGAGAAACATAGGGAGGAGGAGAGATGTCCGGTGTGTTGATAACTGGCAATGTCATGGATGTGTTCCATGAAAAAAATCAGTACCTTGTACAATTTAAATATTTACTTCAATAAAGTAGTAAAAAAAAAAATTTAACACTATGTTATTCAATAGCCACCCCATCAGGTTCCCACATGGGATTCATTCATTTTTTTCTTTCAACAGATATTTATTGAGTGCCAGGCCAGGCACTGTTCTAGATACCAACCAAGAGGGCATGCATGTGTCAGGGAAGAAAGAAAAAGGAAAAATCTCTACCTTCCCGTAATATATTCTAGGGACAAAGAAACCATAATGAAGTCAGAGACGTCCCGTGGAGGGTGAAGAAAAATAAAGCAGAGCACAGGGGTCGGGAGTTACCAGGGGGGAAATCTTGTGGTCACAGTTTTAAACTGGGTGATCATTTTAAATGTGGTAACTATGGATTGGTAATTTAAATAGGATAGTCATTTTTTTTTAAGATTTTATTTATTTGTCAGAGTGAGAGAGAGAGCACCAGCAGGGGGAAGAGCAGGCAGAGGGAGAAGCAGGCTCCCCGCTAAGCAAGGAGCCCGTCTCGGGGCCCGATCCCAGGACCCTGCGATCATGACGTGAGCCAAAGGCAGATGATTAACAACTGAGCCACCCAGGAGTCCCAGGATAGTTATTTGACATAAGACCTCTCTCTTAAAAGGTAACATTTAAGCAAAGACAGGAAGAAGGCCAGGAAAGTGACCAAATGAAGGTGTTGCTATTCGGTGGAGGAGGGGTCCAGGAAGAGGCGGGCACAGGTGCGCCAGCTCCAGAGGACAGGCAGACCAGGTGTGTCCCGGAATAGCCAGGACATCAGTGCAGCTGGACTGGCAGCTCAATCGTTGTCCAAATCATTTTCCATGCAACATATTCTTTCATGTTTCCCTCGTATAGATCATTCCTTTTATTTGAATAATAAATTATCCTTCCAGTTCTTTGAGTTCTGAGCAGCGGTAAGCTAATGAGTTCTAGGAATCTGTATCTTGTTCCTTGTTTGTCTATGTTTTCCTAACATACTGAGAAAGCCCGTGTTTTCTGGAAGGCACAGTGAAAGGAAAACTCTGATAAGGTTCAGCCGAGTGGTCTTATTTTGACTTTACGCTCTTTGCCTAGAGGACTCATGAAGAACGGCCCTTGGAGTCAAGGGAGGAGAAGAGGGTCCAGGAAGTCAGGTAATGTGTAGTCATAATCCAATAATTAACTAGTATGATTCCAAGTCATTCCTTCTGCTTCTTTTTTTTCATCAGCAAATGAGGATATAAATTTCTCTGGAGACTCAAGCAAACAGATTGAAGTTGTCTGCTATTAACCTCTCTGCTATGTTGTCGTTGTTGTTGTTTTAATCTTTTTAGTAAAGAAGAGTCATTTTCTCAGAGCCCTACAAAAATGATTTAAAGCTTTGATAATTTCAACAATCTGATTATTGTCACAAAACATTTCTAATACCGATACTATCATCTTAGTCAAATTATAATTTGCATGTTGGCTTTGTAAAGCATAACGTGCCACCTAAACGAGTTTCTAACAGAAGAGCAATGCTCACATCCTTAGAATTTTATTTATTTTTAAAAAAGATTTATTTATCTATTTGAGAGAGAGAGAGATGGCACGAGCAGGGGGAGTGGCAGAGGGAGAGGGAATGGGGACGCAGACTCCCCACTGAGCATGGAACCTGATGTGGGGCTCCATCCTAGGACCCTGGTCATGACCCGAGCCAAAACCAAGTGTGGGAGGCTTAACCAACTAAGACACCCAGTTGCCCCCAGAATCAGAATTTTATATTAGAAGTGAAATTGTTCTTGGTATGAGGGGGTGAATAATCCAAATACCTTACATACAATTTTTAAAAGATTTCTCCTTTCCTCATTAAAGACAATGAATGTCAAGATCAACACCCCCCCAATATGGAGCATGCTATGACTCTTTAAAAATCCTATAAAACAATTAGGAAAAGCAAGTCCTTCATGACTTGTCATAAATTATTTAAG
Source organism: Ailurus styani (assembly GCA_002007465.1). Lineage (NCBI taxonomy): Eukaryota > Metazoa > Chordata > Mammalia > Carnivora > Ailuridae > Ailurus > Ailurus styani. The sequence goes on along the minus strand of LNAC01000015.1, from coordinate 8,579,659 downwards.
ATGAATCCAGGGGGCAAAGGTTCTGCCTCTGTGAAACAGCATTATTGCTACCAGGAAGTAAAGTTGAAAGCATAGTGCCAAGAATTTATTTGCTTGCAGTGGGAGAATTGTTTATCTTTAAATTAAAAACTCATCATTATCTTGGCAAAAACTAACCTATGGAATGAGAGCAACACTAGGAACAAGGCAGCTTTTGCAAAGGAACATTTAAAAGGAAGCTGTATGGTCGTGGTCTTCAACTGGCCTTGCACATCAGTCCTTACATGAGTCTGGGACTAAGGAAGTAACCGCCGCCTGCCTCAGCATTTTATTATGGGGAAGGAAAAGGTTATGATATACTGAGGTGCTTACACATCACAGAATACTTTAGCATGTTAACTGTTAATTTTACACATGCACCCTTCAAAATTACTAGAACAGTTTCCTTGCAAAGCCCAGTCTTTAAACAAATAATAAATGAAAGATTTTAGAGAGATGGATTAAAAACCACTTGGCTAAATCCAAATCACTTCTTATTTCCTAGCTCCTAAAGGGTACCATTTTAAATGGGAAACAAGTTCCATGTTGAAACCAATTTAACATTCAACTTTGGCACAGAAATAAGCTTGCTTTGAGTACACAAAATAATTGATAAAAATGCATTTTTATTATTGAAAAATGTGCAGAAACAATCACTGAATACAGTTCGCCACCGTAGTATTCAAACCCAGACACCACGAAATCATTGGATGCTATGATTTCTGAAGCCACTAGAACTTTGGTTCAACAAAATAATGATCTAACAGTGTTTGTCAGGCACCACATACTCAGGTACTCACAGAATAAAAACTCCATGTTTAAGGTTTTAATTTACATTCATGGCACTAGACAAAACAGATCTGTGGAGATGACAGACAAAACAAAAGTGCTTAGCCTAAAAATGAGAATAATATCACTTAAAGGTAGACTGTTGGAATGCAGTGAAGCACTTCAGTGTTATGTTAGAACATTGTCTATTTTTACCACGTTAAGCAAGATAACTTATTTCTCTTAGGTAATTTCGGATGCAGTCAGTATCTTTTACAAGGCAATGGACACAGAAGCCCTACTGGTACAAGGAGGATTTGACCAAGTTGTAATTAATATACTATCTAGAATGCAACTGGACTCCTTAGGAGAAATACCAGATGACATATATAATGAAATAGAACTCATATTTTTTCAATAACTTGAGATATATTAAACAATTTTCAATCAAATACAGTGATCTCAAGCAGCTAACCATTGATTACTTCCAATACCCACTACTAAAATTAGTGTTTTGCCTCTTGATATGTCATCTCTCCTCACAAGTGGTTTAAATTACTGTAATTTTTTGTTATTCTTAGCTTGTGATAATAGTACCTGTTCATGAAATGGAACGTAATTTACAAACCAATTTCTTAGATTCTCCTTTGAGCCTGACATGAACCCTATGGGGGCACACAGGACTTATACATTCCATATGAGAAGTCACTGTGATATTTAATGACACACTCATGGTCACCAAATTGTTCTTTCTGGCTGCTTTCCTTCTATAATACTAAGCTACCTTTCAAAGAGCATTTGAAAAATAATCTGGAGAACAAAGGAGTAAATATAAAAATATGTTAAGACTTTACAAGGGACAGAAACCATATTGATGTTCCAGCAGACATATGGACAAGAGCCATTGATTAAATAAGGGATCCATTAGGTTAAAGACAGACATGCCTGCTTCTACAAAATTTGTTAATGATGCTTAAAGACAGCTGAGAGATATTAGCCATGATTTCCAAGACCTGTTGGAAAGAAAAGGAACCAGGAAACAGATTCAAATGAATTAATCCAAAGATGATTCCTTTGTATATTTTTTTCTTCAAAAGCCGACACCCTTTTAAATAACCCCACTATTTTGTTGCTAATGTTTTTGCTCGTTTTTTGTTCTCGCTCCATGTGAAGCTAGAAAACATCTCAACCACACACTGTTGGTAAAAGGAGATCTGTAGAGAAGCATCTTTGTGATTCTACTCCTTGAAAAATTAGTCAAAGTGCAATTTATGAGGAAATTAAATTCAGATAGAGCAAACAACATGTTTCAAAGTTTCCCACATTTTGATGCCACTAATGAAATATTTGGTGTTTAAATGTTTTTATTAGTTCAGTTCTAAGGAGATAAACTTCCACTTGATAGATAAAAATGATGGATAAAAATTTGCCTTGGATCTAGTTACAAAAACTCCTCTTGTTCCTCTCTTTTGTTTTCTACCTAAAAATAAGCCTCAAAGCACATGGTCTTCTCTATGTTCTGCACTGTTTAAGAACACTAGTCAGACAACGTGGAACTCTAACCTCTCTTTGTAGTTCTTCCTCAACAACGCCATCTTGGTTAGGTCTCCACCCAAGAATTCTGAGGCAATGAATTCCTAAAATTCCCTAGATTTCTAACAATGATTTTTATCAGTCCTACTTTATGAGACAAGTATCTTCATGGGTTTATAAAGCACTGAAACAACATTCACCTCAGATAATACTCTATTTCTACTTGCCATGTTTAATAACTCTGCACTCTCCCAGAAATAAGTTTATATCATATTGGTCAAAAAGCAAGAAGAAAATAAAGTTTTTGGAGAATGCTCTGACAGTTTTTTCAGATATAGACAGCATCTTGGCATCTTTAGAGATCATAAAGCTTTCCCTAAAATATTCACATACACTGGCCTTTTTTAAATGCTTTAAAGCTTGGTGGTAAAGGGTGAAAGACTTTTCCCTCCCTGTGGCTAACATCAGCTCTCAGATCTCTCTTTTAAAGAGTTAAGTACTTTAGGAAACCAGAAACTTCAATATTATCTCTTTACAGTTTAAGTTTGAGATTATAACTCCAAGATTCTTTGTAGATGAGAATTTTCCCTCAATGTTTTAGTGTGGTACACACTGAGGAAAGCATATGTACCCCCCCCCTTTTTTTAAGTGAACAGAGATACAGAACAGTGAATACTTTTGTGTGTCATGGACACTGGTCCCGGGTTTTCACTATATCTAATTATTCACTATTACACATATTGCTTCTCTTCCTAGCTGATGAGTGCATATATGAGCTTCATCAAATTTGTTGATTTCCAGGTGATTCAATTTACAGTTTATAGAATATTTGGGCTGTTATTAATTTATTGTTTAATATAGTCGTGTACTTCTCTATGGTCAAGCTTCTCTCTCTTACAAAGGAGATAAGAAAGGTCTGATTAAAACTCTTGCCCAATTCATTTTACCTGTACAGGTTGGCAGAGAACAACGTATGCTAGAATCATAACAAAGACACCCACTGATACATAGAATGGCCCATCTGGTGAAAAACAACAGATGAAATATTTACTTTAGAAAATGCTGGTTTTGAGTTTTTGCAATATGTAGCTGATACTATGGAAATGATAGCAAATCAACTCGAGTGGTGACTTGCAAGAATTCTAAAACTTACGTAGAGACCCACAAGCTCAAATCCTAGCATTTAGCATTTTCTCTGTTAATTCATGACTTGTGACCCTTGTCATACCAAGACAAACATGTTTTCTCAGCTATTTTTTCATACATTTTTCAAAGGATTTTTCTTTTTTTTTTTCGTATCAAAAGGTAACCTTATACCCACTCACAGTTGAGCCTCAAGCAATGCCCACTTCCACTCTGTGAGAAGCTTAGGAGACCAGGAGATGGTGGTCATCATCTTGAGATTCCAATAACATCCTGTCCCCTTGCTGAAGCTGCATTAGTGTCTCTGTGAGGCCTTCCTCAAATATGATATAATAGGAAATGAGCTATGTGGCTGGAGACAAATTTGGTCATAGAGGTATTTGAGGCACTGTGTTCGAGCAATGTAAACATCAAACTAGTGTAAGCACTCCAGAAATGAGTTCTATATCGGAAAGGAGTTTCATGTACATTTTAAATATTTCCCCAAAGTACAATATAGTTTATCAAAGCATTTGGGAGATAACAAGTAACAAGATACATCTTGGCTAAAACTACATGCTGTTTTGGGTTAAAGAGGTATGCAATTCTTTAAAGCAGTCTGTATGCTTCATGTTCCCAAATCAATTTGAAATTGTAAGATAAATTATACATAATAATTAATGCTCTAATAATAAGTGAAGGAATTTCCAGTAATGGTGACATAGAATTTGGGATCAGATGTCAAACTTGACAGAGAAAATATTTTCTTAGACCAAGTACTTATAAGTTGAATACTATTTTAAATTAGTTTTCTTATCTTCTTCAAATTTCATTCCTCTTCATATTGTCGCCCAATAATTGTTATTTTTATAGGCAGAATTCTATAATTATAGGCATCATCACCCTCTGCTTCATGCTACAGCTATCAAATAATGATCTTAAAATAGACCCTGAAATAAATGCTCATCAAATAACTAGCAATGACAGAATCTTGGCAGAAGTCAGTCAATCATATAAGTGGGAAAAGAGTAGAAACAAAAAAACAAACCCAAAATAGAGTACCTTTAGGATTTCATAGAGGCTCAACGTTCCCTATCATGGGAATGCTGGAGCCATCACAATTTGAATCCAAAGGAGAGTTGATAAAATAACCATAGAAGTTTACCAAATTTTACCACAGCAATGATTAAATTGTTCCTGCTCACTTTTGTTTCAGTCAAAACATCTTGGGTGTTAGCTGACAGCTTTTTATCCTCAAGGCTCAGACACTGAGGTCATGAAGCGCATTGGAGAGAAAAACAGCTCTGGAGGGAATACCCAAGCCTGATGGATCCTAGAAGCTGGCATTATGCTTCCGAAGTCAGAGGAACTGAGCAGTTCACACTGAGAATTTTGCAAGAACATTTTAGACAGTCCCTTGGATCTGTGTTCCTACTGTGAATTTTACACCAGATATAAACTGTAGAGAGAGGTTTAAGGGTAGGGGGGATAGGGGGACTGGGATTTAGGGTTTCTAATGTTTGTCATTTAAAAATATGCCCAGAGTATGCAAAAATGAAGATTACCTGGCAAAATTTCATAGGAAGAAGTACCATCCTATCAAAATTATATACTCATGATAAAAAGAAAACTCAAAGTATGATGCATTTGTTACTGATAAAACTGAAATATTTAAATACTGGTTTAATAGGAGTTGCTTATGCTTATCAAAAATAAAGATAAAAACAATGTAATATCAGTTTAGGCACAGTAATAAGAATAAGTCAATGGAAAATCCTTTTGTAATGATTTTTAAAAAGAAAAGGCAGTTTCATATGAAAAAATAAAGCAATTAACCAAATTTTTAGAGAGAAAAGACACGGCTCTACTCCTGCCCTATCCCCAAATATAGTTCAAATGTGGGTATTCTGCCTTAGGCAGATGAAAACAAATGTGAGATATATTGTAATATGGCATGAGGTATCATCAATTTTTATGTGATGAATGACATGAAAACTCTAGAGTGACCAAAAAATCAATCCATCATTCTGAAGTTGTTGATCTACAAAGTGACACACCTGTAATTTTTGCAATTGATTCAAAAGTCAGGAATGGGTGTGGAGGGTAGAAGTGTGAGTTAGAGTTTCCAGGGCTTTTGTAAATTAAAAAGAAACCCACAATTATTTGTCACTTTTTGTTTTCATATCACCAACACATTTTATCTAAAAACAATTAAGGCTAAATAGTATTTCTTGACTGCATTTTAAAGATGTATTTAATAAATGACAATCTTTAATTTGTGAAACTGAACACTGAATCAATTTCCAAAATTTTGTTTGGAAAGGGAAACCTCTGGAGATTCTCTTAATCCCAACTGATAATGTCAAACTTCTAATTGGCTTGAGTGAATTTTGGCTAAATGATTCTTCCAGACGTCTGTAACAGACACATTTAATTTCATTTGTCCAAATGCCATGTTTTCATATTTTCATTTTTCTCCTAGGGCATTTCTCTTGTACTTTGTCGTTCACAGTCCTGTTCTTACCTATCTGCCATTTATTAAGAATAGAAAATGACATTAATATGCAATCTCTCACATTTTAACAGAAGTCTGATTCACAATCTCATAACCTTACCAGGGTTTAAGTCACCCTAGGAGAGCTTATTGGGTGGACATAGTAATGTCATTATTAATGATCCATTTAGAATTCTTTATTGTATACCCATTTTTAGCTAATATGTTCCACCAATGCAAAACAAAAATACAAATCAAATTCTATATAAGAAGTAAATCCAATCTTTTAAAAAAAAATCATCTTTCTATATTCTCCCTTTAATGGCCTATTCCTTTCCCATATGCAACATGGTCATTTTTGTTCTGACTTAAAACTCACTGATATTACCTTGAATACTTTCTTATATACTCATCTTCTTCATAAAAAAAATAATAATAACAACAAAACAAATTGAGCATCCATGACCGTGAGAACACATTAGGAAATCTCTGATCTTGTTTGGAGGGTGCCTCAGAGACAACTGGTCAATTCTTTTGAACACTGTTGACTATTCTGGTTTCTTAAAACAGATTTTTCTGGCAGAAAAAGAAAGACATGCCATTATGCATGGTCTACTCAACAACAATTTTGTGGTTTGTCGCTGTTTTTTGGAAGTAATATTTGGGTGGGGTTTTTGGTGATCAGTTCCTACGTAGGGTCTAGCAGCCACATTTCTTCTCTGCTGGCTTTTCCCCATCTAGCTTTCCAGAGTCTCCACCATTGACTGTGTCGGGGACTTGCGTCTTCTCTACACACTGTTCCATTCGCTTCATGATTAAGTCCAGAAGGGTTTCCACTGCTTTCTCCACATTCTGGCCAGTTGCAGCACTCGTTTCAAAATATGGTATGCTTGCATTGAAGGGATGACACATATTTTTGAGAGGAAGAAATCAGAAAAGACACAACAAGATGTACAAATGAGTAACACAGGCAAAAACATGGCTGGCTGAGAGATGGTGAAATAATCATGGTTTTGCCCACTTAGTTGGAAAGCATCTTGTTTTTTCTCAGTGAGTAAAAATTGATGGGCTGCTTTCTCATATGGGTAAAACTGATTTTATGGACAAGGAAATGGATACAGGACGTACTTAGGAATTTGAAGCTAAGGAAGCTAGGAATTTGACCCTCCCGCCTCCCATGCTCTCTCTCTCTCTCTCTCTCATTCTCTCTCCCTCAAATAAACAAAATCTTAAAAAAAAAAAAAACCACAAATGTAAAGACTGTGTTGGAAGTCAACTTATCATTGTAGGGGGGTTTTAGTTCTTTTTTTAATCTGCCACTTAGGCTCAGCTAGGATGAGGATTGCAATATTATGTCCTAGTCAGGTGTTATTTCTTAGAGTTTTAGAGCTATTAGTAGGAAGGCAGTAGACTATCACATTGAAGATCCTGAGCTCTGATCTCAGTCTGCCTGGGTTGAATTTAAGCTCTGCTACTTCCTAGCTACATGGCCTTCCATCAGTTACTTAATCCTTCTATGCCTCAATTCTTCATATATAGGATGGGAGGACTCTAGATCCCCTTTGTATGATTATGAGGGGTTAAGTGAGTTAAAGTCTAGGGACAGCTGTTAGCACCTACAAAGTATTCAGCAAAGGTTAGCCGCTATGACTAGCAAGGACTTGATTTAAAAGATCACATACATTCCCCTGAAAGATCTTTTTCATTCATGGACCATTACTGATTCAAGGATATTCCTCCCAGTATCGGCCTCATGTCCCTGCTCCATTACTAAGCAGCAGTGGGCAAGGTCAGATGACATCTCTGTGTCAATGACTTACCCGTATTTGTCAGCCAGCTCCCGGGCTTGCCTTTCATTGACTTCCCTCTGGTCTGGCAGGTCTGCTTTGTTGCCAATTAATACTATATCTGGATTTTCACAATAAGCATTTGCTTGCAGTTGGCCTTAGGAGGAAAGCAGATGGACCCAGCACGTTAGTTATAAACAAGTAATGTCAAATGATTGCTCATACATTGAATTCCTTTTCTTTTTTTCATACTTCAAATTCCTAATTTAATTGTTCACCTCCAGCTTGGCCGCTTGCTAGTTACATCACATTAGCCAAGTTACTTAACTTCACTCAAGTGCAGCTTCCTCGTCTATAAAATGAATGAAGATGACGCCTCAAAAATGGCAGGTTGTGAATATGAATAATGATTGATATGAAGCACCTATGTGATCACCTACCAGTGCTCTTGTGTACCTAGGGAAATGTTCTCCAAGATGGACATACTTCTTCAGACCATTTGTTCCTCAAAAGTAAGTAGAGATAATAGAACAGGAATTTTAAGTGTGTAAGATTGCTCTTTCCTTTAAGAGGCTGCTACATTTTTTTCTTATTATTATTTGCCCCAGGGGTACAGGTCTGTGAATCATCAGGCTTACACATTTTTTTTTTAAAGTGGGCTCCACACCCAATATAGAGCCCAATGCAGGGCTTGAACTTATAAACCTGACATCAAGACCTCAGCTGAGATTAAGAGTCAGATGCTGAACTGACTGACATTCAGGTACCCCCAGGCAGCTACATCTCTATCTCCTGAAGTCCAAGGTGATGATCTATTAGAATAGGACATTTCTGAACCACCACAAATTCATGTAGAAACAATTTTAAGACAGATGACTTGTTTTTCTTTTTCTCCAGGAACACTGTTTCAAAGAGAGAAGAAAGAGGGATGCAAGGTGGGAGGAAGGGAAGGAAAGAAAGAAGGACTGACAAAGGGCTGGGTGAGGGAGGGAACAGGAAGGAAGGACAGAAGGAAGGAAATGATAAGAAATCTGTCAACCTACATTTTTGAAGTTATGGGGATTACTTTAATCTCTCTCTCAAGACAGGCTGTATGCAACTTTGCCTAGGAGGAAGACAAGGCTTACCCTGTAACACTGATTATTTTGGTATTAAAAACTAAAGTGTCATGAGACATGCCAATTAATTATCTTAAATCCCAAAAGTATCCTTCTGGATTTTTTTTTAAATAAGGAAGAATTTTATCTGCCTTGTAAAAGGATGAACAGATCATTCTCTGAAAGAATCTCATAATCTTATTATCTCTTTATCGCCTCAGAATCTAATAATACCATCAAAATTTAGAGAAAGAAATATAATAATAAAAGGAAATAGAGACAAATCCTAGGATAAACACTCAGTTGGAGAAGCAATGAAGGAAGTCAGAATTTGTTGGTATTTGTCCCCATGGTAGCAACCGTATTATTGAACTCACATTTAAAGCAGTTATAGGTATTAATTATAAATAATATATAATAGTAAGAAATACATATTTTTTGAGTATTCTGTGCCAGACAGTAACCCCGGCTTGGGGCTATTGCAGTGGAAAAAAGCCGACCAAGTCTGCACTTTCATAGACCTCACATTCTAGTGGCAGTGAGTCAAAAGGACAAGTAAACAAAGAAATACGTGGGGCACCTGGGTGGCTCAGTGGGTTACAGCCTCTGCCTTTGCCTCAGGTCATGATCTCAGGGTCCTAGGATCGAGGCCCGCATCGGGCTCTCTGCTCAGCGAGAGCCTGCTTCCTCCTCTCTCTCTGCCTGCCTCTCTGCCTACTTGTTTGTGATCTCTCTCTCTGTCAAATAATAAAAAAAAATCTTTAAAAAGAAATAAATAAAATATGTAATATAATGTCATGCGGTGGCATGACAAAAGAGAATATAAAGTGTACTGAGGAGATACCAAGTAGTGAAGCATACTCATTTATTTATTTCTTAAAGATTTTATTTATTTATTTATTTAAGAGAGAGCACGAGCAGGGGGGAGGGGCAGAGGGAGATGGAGAAGCAGACTGCCCATTGAGTCCGATGCAGGACTCGAACCCAGGACTCAGGATCATGACCTGAGCCGAAGGCTGATGCTTAACCGACCGAGCTGCCCAGGTGCCCTGAAGCACACTGGTTTGGATGGGTGGTCAGGGAAGCTTCTTCCAAGAGATAAATAAAGTTTGAACAAACCCTTGAAGGAGATGAGAGAACTGTTACGTTCCATAAATGGGAGAAGAGAGATGAAGGCAGAGAAAATCAGAAGGTACAAAAGCCACAAAGTAGGGAATGTGCCTTTTGTCCTGGGAACAGGGAGAGACGTTTGGCGGGAGGCCAGGGAGCTGGGACAGAATAAGAGTAAATTATACAGGAATCTAAGGCCTGATCACCAAGGTCTGACAGGGGAGTGAAGGATTCTGGATTTTATTCCAAGTGAGTTGGGAGGTCCCAGAGGGACTTTGAGCAGGGGAGTAACATGATCCAGTGGGTTTTTTGGTTTTTTTAAAAGATTTATTTACTTATTTATTTATTTGAGAGAGAGAGAGAGTGGAGGAGGGGCAGAAAAAGAGAGAATCTTAAGCAGACTCTTCGCTGAGCAAGGAGCCCGACTTGGGGCTCAATCCCACGACCCCGATTATGACCTGAGTTGAAATCAAGAGTCAGATGTCCAATCGACTGAGCCACCCAGGTGCCCCAATAGGATCTGATTTTTTAAAAAAATATCCCTCTGGCCACAGACAGCCCCAACAAATCTAGAAATGACAAACCTATCACCGGTCCATAGGATTGCTTGTATATCCCGTTAGGATCAACATTCTTATTTGTAATAAAAATGCAAATGAAATAAATACTCCTTTTAGTGCTACATCAATTTTTAGAAAAGAAAAATCAAATACTACTTTCCCATGCTGACATATATCAATCTGTCTTCAGGCTACTTTTAACTTATGTCTAAGTTGTATAGATTTTTCATTTTAAGTCTTCCTTACATCTGAACTTTTTTCCCCAAAAATGTAAAATTTCAATGTGAGCTGATTGACACATAGTACCTTGTCTTCATGTGGCTGGTCTGCTCTGGAGCAGTTTCTCACCCAATTAACCCATCCATTAATTCATCCATTACTAAGCCCGTGCACAAGGGCACACATTTTTAGGTGCCAGTGAACCCTCTCAGAAAACACTGCTGCTTTTCTCTGTCTCCTTTCCGGGATTAGATGTGGTAGCTCACACAGTTGTAAGAAGTCCTTTAAGACTTACTGGATACGTGGAATTAATAGCCATTCAATTGCAATAATAAAGACCTTGAATACACACACACACACACACACACACACACACACACACACACACACACACACAGGTGGTGCTACACAGCGTTATTCTAAGAGTATCAAAGAAAGGTACCATGCCAAGCCACCTTCAGTGAGCCACGTACAACCCATCACTTTGAAGGTGACACAGGAAATGCTAATCTCATGGATCCCAAGGTTAATCTGTGGAACCTAATCTGGTTCCATGTTGGGAGGCAAAGCAGCAAATAGAGCTGTTGGGGCCCCAAATGGCCAATGCAAGTGACTTGGTCCCACTTACTCATCCAGTTTCTGACATTTAAGAAGCTCTGTTGACTGGTGAGGTCAAACATTAATAAGAAACCCATGGCATCTCTGAAAAAGGCAGTGGTGAGGCTCCGGAATCTGCCAAGAAAGCACAGTGGAAAGTTCTGGAAGTTAGCCCACAGACATTATGATGACAATATACACAACAGTATTTCCCTTTGAAATGTGAAATCCCCATGGCACCCCTTCCTTATGGATTCTCCTACAGAATGAGAGAGTGGGCAGAAAGATGGCTGAAGGGCATCTGGTTGTAGACCTTTCTTAGGACCACATCCTGGCTTTATGGCCTAGAGCACTTAGGTACACAGAGTTTGTAACATTCAATCACATGATGGCTTACACAGCCCCATGGACTCTTTCTCTTGTTGGTTCACAGATACCTTGTGGTCCACAATTAAAATGGAAGCTACTTTCAAGTGGGGACTTTAACTTATACTTTTCAATCTCCCTTGTCTTTGCCTAGAAGAAAGTTTGGCCCTCGGTAGCTTAAAAATGAATGCCCTGGATTACATGCAGAAAACCCCAATTTGTTAGCAACTGAAACTGGGGTTCTTTTGCAGGGAAAAAACAACGTTGGTGGGAAGACCCTTTCATAAGCACTGTGGGGGTAAAGCTGAATTTTAGTCTGGCATCCATGTCTCAGGAGGAAGAGAGAAACACACTAAAGAAAGGAGGAAGGAGAAGATGATTAGGGGAAGCAAGACAAGGTCAGAGAGCCATAGTTGGAGACAGAAAGCAAGAACATTCCTCTCTACTGGAGGATTTTAAAGAATATATTCCATCATGTGTTGTGTAAATACTTCCTCTGCTCTGCTCCAACCTCCTCTACCCCAAACTCTTCAGTAAAATTGAAGGTGTGCTGAGATCCACTTCAATGGCAGGAATGGGCAAAACCAGAGACCCCACAGAGGCACCAGAGAAGGTTTGGGTTATACTGATAACAGAAGTGAATTTGGAAATGGGGTTTTTAGAAAGGCACATAGCTTTGAAATACAGACTATCACTTCCTATCCTAAATGTGCTCCTAATTTTTGGTCTCCCATTTTAGCCTCTTTGTGGATTCTTTGGTTTCCTTGGCATTCCATTCTCAACCCATTCCCACTCTACATATATTCGCCAAGTAATCTCATCTACTTCGCTGGCTCAGTTGTCACCTATATGTTGAACCCCAAACAAATAGGTGTAGATTTGTCCTGTCCTTCATGCTGTGTGTCCAGTTACAGGTTGTGTGTTTCCAGTTGGAGGAAACTGAGGCATCTCTAACTTCACGAGTTTAAACCCAACCTGGCCCCTCCTCCTGATCTCTTCTTCTATCAATGCATCACCATCTTTGGGGTGACCACGCCTTCCTTCTCCTTCACCTACTGTATACAATCACCAAGCATCTCCTGACCTTCTCACTTCTGTTCATCTACTCGAGTTTTGAGCCTATCCTCTCTCATCCAAGTATCTTCAACAGTCTTCTTAACAGGCCCCTGTCTCCAGGTTTGTTTGGGACCCTCCCCTTCACTGATCCCTTCTTGCTGACTATATAAATCCTCTGCTAGGAACATCTAAATGATGATGCATGGCTGCATTGCTCTTAAGATAATGACTGGACTCTTTAATATGCTGTCAGGCTCTGCGTGAACTGGCCCTTGCTCATCTATCCAGATTCATCTCCTGACTACGCACAGGCATGCTGATTTTCTTTTAGTTCTTAGAAAGTTCACTCTCTCCCCTGGGCTCTCACACATGCTGTTTTTTCTGTGGGTAACTTGGCCTTAATGCTTCCTCTACCTCCTACCTCTTTAGCCTGGATAAGACTCACTCACTCATACATTGTGTATGAGTGTGTGTATATATGTATATATATATATATATATATATGTATATATATATAACAGTCTCAGAGGAAATAGCACTTTCCCAAGCACCCTTCCTAACACACACATCTGGGTTATAGGCTCCTCCCGATGCACCTGCCCCTCACCTTTTGTTTTCCTGACACTGTCCTAAGGGTGTATTGTAATTGTTTGTTATCTGTTCAAATTCCACCCTAGACTTGTGAGCTCCAACAGGAAAGGAGTTATGTTTCTAATTTGTTATCCACTATATTTTCATGGTCCTGATCACAGTTATTTGCTCACAAAATGTTTGTCAAGTTAAGAGAAAGAAAAAAGAAAGAGAATAGCAAAGGATATACAATTATTAAAGATTTCAATGACTTCAGTAGAGAATGATTCTTTTAATACCAAAGCAAAGAGAATAGATATTTTAATGACTATTTCCAATTTTGATTTATTCGGTAAGGCATTAATCATGATAATTATGAAATATCAAACATTTTACTCAATTTTTTCTTGTGGAATTGTTCCTACAAGTTGCTGGAGGCTCACAGAGATTATAGCGCTTTTACTGAAGTTTTCTTTCTCTTTGGGGACTAGCTGTATTCACAAAATTGTCTCCTGCTCAACTACAATAGTGTGGCTAAGACGACTGCTCTCTGTTCTCTCCCTAAAAAGAGAGAGGGAGAGAGAAAGAGAGAGAGTGTGTGTCTGTGTGTGATGTGTCTCATTTAAGGACAAGACCACGCTCTATCCCCCTCTCATTACCCATTGCACATGACAAAACTTTTTTATGTTAATGATCTTTTTATTGGGAAAAAAAACGACTAGCATTTACAACTTGCAATGGACGTAAATTGTAATTTCTCTAACAGCAGTGCTGAAGGTTGTGCCGAAGTCCACAGCCACAGCTTACTCTGCTGGCTCCAAGTCATGGCTCAAGAGGTTTTAAAAACGGAGTCCAAAGATGCTCCCTTGGGGGCGCCTGGGTGGCTCAGTGGGTTAAAGCCTCTGCCTTCGGCTCAGGTCATGATCTCAGGGTCCTGGGATGGAGCCCCGCATCGGGCTCCCTGCTCAGCGGGGAATCTGCTTCCTCCTCTCTCTCTGCCTGCCTCTCTGCCTACTTGTGATCTGATGTCTCTCTCTCTGTCAAATAAATAAATAAAATCTTTAAACAAACAAACAAAACAAAACAAAACAAAAAACACAAAAATGCTCCCTTGGTAAAGGTTTTTTTTAAAAAATTTTGTGTTAATGGTGACAGCCTGACACCCCTTTCACCACAGTACAATGCTGACGATGCTAAACTAACACACGCAGCACAAGACGAGTGTCATTGTCACCATGGGGCGGGGGGCATGGAAGTACAGAGGGCCATCCCGCTTAGCGGGGCTCCATTATTTTTAAAACATGCTTGTGTGGCTCTCACCGGGGTCAACATTTTCGCATCCACAGCAGTGGACAGGACGTTCTTGTTCTAGAACAGGCTCACCTCCCAGACCACCTGCCCGCACCCTTGTTATCCCCTTCGTCGCAAGGCGACTCCAGGGGAAAGGTAATTGATTTCCAGCAATCTCTTCGATCTCCAGTCAAATCTCTTTACTCAGCAATCTCCTTCTATGCAGTGAGTCAGTCGGGTGGGGAAAGCTGGGACCACATTAAAAAACAAACCAAAACAAAACAACAGCTGCCAGAGGCACATTACTACTTTCTCCCTCACTAGGAACTAAGGCTGTGCCCTGTGTCCTTGAGGTTTGCATAAGGGGTACGATTTTTAGCTCGTTCCCTTGAAACCACTTTGATCAATAACCATAATCTCATACGGGTTAGACTGCCAGATGTTTTTAGGCATAGGGCTGAGGTGTGAGAACCTTTATCTTGTTGCTTAGCTACACCTTCTATGTTTACAGAAAGCAAAATTCTCAAGGGATGAATAACCTCAGGGTTCCCAAGACTGTCCGTCATTTTCCTCACTTCCCTCAGGGAGCAGCCGGCTTAGGGGGGCAGTGGAGAGAAGCCCGCCCTCCTGCTGGGCTAACATATCATGTGTGAGCACATATGGGAACCACATTTTCTCATATGACTTCTTCAAAGATGAATTAAATCGGTCCGTAAAACATACATCTTTGTGACAACAAAACTGACATATGAACAGAAATTCTTGGGAGGAATGACTTCAGAAGAACTAGCAGCGTTGAAGAATGTGTGTAAATGGAATTCACAGTCAAAAGAGCTAACAGAGAGGGCCCGGCACCTCTCCTGGCGTTTACACTCACTGAAAGCGAGAACACTTTGGACGCATTTCAAAAACTTAAGTGTTTACAAGCATAAACATTCTAAGACATGTGATGCAGAATCGGGAGGTATGTGCCTTCTAAACATCTTCTCTGACAATCTACTGCCAATTTTTATTTAATCTGATATGGTAAAGCTTCCCTAGCTTGTGGTCTTTAGCACTTTGAAACCTTGGATCTCAAAGAAACATCTTCTCACTAAATAATGGAACAGCACCTCCAGCGCTAAGCAAAAAAAAATTCTGTCTATGAGCTTCTCTGTCCTTGGCCATCGTACCAGAGAAGAGGTTAGAAAACCAAGCACGGTCCCTGCCTCTGTAATGCTGACAATATTGTTGGGGTAAAGAAGGCCACAGGTGAATCGAAGAACCGCAGTTAGAGACAAAAAGCAAAGATTTGCCTTCTTACAAGGTGGCACATAATTAATCGAGTAGCTCAAGGGATGGCAGGATAGGTGTAGGAGTTCACAGAAAGAGGGCTTTTGTTTCAGATGGGCATTTAGAAAGGCCCCACAGAGGAGGTGGTCCGTGAGCCAGACCTCATGAGATGAGAGGATCAGGGAAGGTGGGGAAGGAGGAAAACCCTCTAGCCAGAGAGCAATGGCCTGACCCAAATGTTAGAAAACTAAGCCAGTCAAGAGACACAGGACAGAGAGTCTGTCCAGAAGAACAGAAAGAAAGGGGAAAGGTCTTACCACCCTTTCTTCAATTCTCGCTTCAGGTTGTACTTGTAATCATGTTAATTTCCCACTTTAATTTAATTAAATTCTAGAGAAGGTTTTTTCCCCCATTAGAGAGTACAAAGACAACACAAAACAAGGATCTCCAGAGATGGCTAAAGATCCGATTTTCGAAATCTATAACAAATCCACAATGCTAGTTATTGTTAATTAACTATAAATAGGTTTTTTATTTCTTGACAAAAATGTCTATTTTGGAACAAGGGGAAGAGTGGCACAACACTGGCTTTTCACGTTCACATCACAGCATTCACTTTAAAAGAAGTTTTTGTCGGCTGTTTGTAGCTAGAAACAAAGTAATTTACTATTACCGCTCTTGGCCGGCAGTGTCCCAAAGCTGAAGATGCACTTTAAATGCTTTCCCTGATGATCCATTTGGTCCCTGGGTATTATAAACCTAAAAGATACAATTTTCCTCAGTTGATATTGCTTTGGATTCTGTCAACATTCAAACTCTTTGGGTTCACTCAGCGTGTTTTTTCTCAATTACTATAATCAAAGTTCATAGTGCAGAATAAATATTTGCTCTGTTTTTTCCAGAAGTATCACATATACTCTCACTTTAAAATGTCAAGTACAAGTATGATTTTCAACACAATTTAGGCATACTGCAAACTTAAATTAGACACCTTCTGTCATTTCCTCACGGAGGGAGCAAACATTTGAGTTAGGACCCAAGTTCTAGGTTCGAATATCAACCCTTCCTTTCACTCCTTTGAATCTTATTTTCTTACAGCAAACTGAGACCCACAATCTCTTCCTACTGTACAGAGTTCCTGCAAAAATAAATGGCATAACAGATGTGAACGTACTTCTACAATGGTAAAATGCTTTACTAATACTTGAATATCTTCTGCTGTGACTTGGACTTCCGAAGTGACCTACCCATGAAATACGCACAGAATTTCCCAATAAGTTTACACAAGATATTTCAAGTCTTCCTTTACTCGCCATATTTTCAAAGGCTCTTTTTCTTAATGTTTGAATTTTCAAAATTAGGGCCTTTTGGCTTTTTATTTAAGCAAAGTCTAACAACTTGAACTTCATCGGCTCCCCAAAGTATGGTTTAGTAGAGATGTTTAAAGTGTGGTTTAGCATAAGCATGGTTTAGTAAAAATGTGTAAAGGGAAAACTTTGCAAAGACTTATCTACCTAGGTCAGTGGAGGCATTTGGGAGGGGCGAAGTCACAGGAAAACCCCAGAGGGGTTGGAAGCAAGGGTGCTAAGACTACAGTAAAATGTATTGACCTTCAGATAAGGTACAGGATGTATACGGAACCATGATTTAACTTCTCAACCGCGATTTCCCTTTCTTCCCCCCAAGTCTCGAGCAAAGAGTGGATTTGTGACATCAACTGGAAGCCACAGCCATTTTGGCAATCAAGAATACCTTGTGTGGCAGTAAATCTGGCTCAGCTCATGTGTCTATGCTACGCGTCTCACATGTCACAATATCCTTACTCCTGTCATTAGCGTCTAGCATAGGAGAAGAAAGCAGTTGTAATTCTCACTTAAACTCCCTTATCTTGGAAAATAGCATGGACTGGTCTCACATTCTGTTCATAATAAGCTAGTGATTGATAGCTGAGTCTACACATAAATAAAAATGCAGCAAGCACTTATAAAGCTCATGTTCCAGCTATTTGCCAATCATTCTTTTAACTTCTCTCCAAAGAGTTGAGAAATGAACACTAGTTCTTAAGGAGAAACTTAACTCAGATTAAGAGTTAAGGGTTTGGCAACCTGGATCATTCTAGTTTTGAAAGATTCCTAGAGAATTCATAGAAAACACGCTATATAAACCCGTAAATTATTTCTTTGCCCTATATGCTTTTGGAGACAGGTGATAGTGTAACTCCACATTTTTCTTGGCAAAATATTATTTATAGTTGACAACATTAAGAATATTCTAAATTGAATTAAAGGCACAGGTTATAAATTTCCTGTGATAAAAGACAGACACTTTGCAATGCAATAAACATAGCTTCTTAATTCCATTTTATATGGGGGGGAGGGGAAATCAGGAGCAAGGTTAACATAACAGTATGGTTAAAAACTCACCACGCGTTTTTCCCGAAAGTCTATTCCTACTGTCGTGATAAACTTGGGATTGAATTTATTGTCCGTGTATCGATAAAGAAACGTCGTCTTCCCCACCCCTGAATCTCCGAGGGCCAGGAGTTTGATCAGATAATCATAGTCCCCATCGGTCATAGTGATGGTCTTGGTGGGCCTGTGTAGGAGAGGAAAAATAGTAGGTTATGATAAAAATCGGTTTCCCTCTGCCTTCCTTTGAAACACAACATAAATGTACATTTCAAGGTTAAAATAGTTGGATACTTCTATTCTGTCAAATTCTGAATTAACTTGTTCAGAGCAGCCTCAGGAGTAAGGGCACCCCCATTATTTCACTCAGTACAAATCTTTTTACATCATGTCAGTTCATATGAAACAAAAAGCTATCTGGTACCCACAAGAGTCATTGCCACAGTTGTAGTAGAACTTAGCCATGGCTTTTAGTTTTAAGGCCAGTGCCCTTTGGGTGCAGGAAGAGAAGGAGGTCACAGGAAACAGAAAAGCCTGCCCAAGATGATGCAGGTAGGCTAGGGATGTATTGAAATTACATATGGGTAGTGGAGGAGAAAAGGCTAGGGAAACATTTTGCATCTAATCATGTATAATGAGCTTTCTATTATGTGCATGCAAAATATTCCTTTTTAATTTAAAAAATTTAACAACTGAGATGACAACCTTTAAAAACATTGATTTGAAATCATTTCAAAAGCAGTGTCTAAAAATCTTCTGTTTTGAAATACCAAAGCCTCTGTTCTCCAATGGCAAATCTGCTGTATTTGGCAAACCTGCTGAATATTTTCCAGACCTTGAAAAAGGAGAAAAGCTGGTAAGAGGCATGACTACGGTAATTCTGCTAGTATTTCTCCTGCCTGAAAGAATGCCATTTGCCATTTTTCCCATTGTCCTGACCTCCCTTGCCTCAGTCTTAATTTCTTCTGTTGTTACAATGACCATGGGTGAAGCCATGGGCTAGTGTCCAGAACACCTGCACTGGTGATACCTTTGAATTACACTATCACCTAGAGAATACCTAATGAGGTTTCCACTCCAGAGGTCAGTGAAATGATTTGCCACTTGATAAAATTTTCTGGTTCGTGAGTTGTAGAAACAGGTTTATGATAGCCCCACATAGAGGAAGAAGTTCCTAGAAACTACATATGTTCCTAGAAACATATAAAGAAGTTCCTAGAAAAGTATCTCTCCTATTATATGAAAGGGAAGAATATTTTTCCACCTTTCCAGATCCAGAAAACATCATACTCCTCCATTTGGGGGCAATTAAAATGAAATCTCAATAAGTTATCCCATAGACATATCTAAAAATTGCTAGATAATTTAAATCATTTTCTACCTGTAAGAAAATGATGCCCATGTTCATCACTTCAAACAAAACTTTATTTTTTACACAGTCATTTTAGTTAGGGATCAAAACTAAAAGGTTTCATGTCTTTGGATAAATAATGACGAAGATGATAATTAGGTACTTAGCAAATCAGCCCCATTACATCGTTTGGAAGATTGGCAAATTTTTTACATAGAATTTTCTAAAATTTGAACTATGCTGCTGCTAAATCCTATTAAATATGTTATGGATGTATGTTTGTTTAATTGATGAAGTGTTTTGAATTAAAGTGTTTTGAGAGCTGCCAATACATAACTTGATGATAAAGCTCTCCTCCCCTATAATATGCTTTCTTCACTGAGCAGGACTCTCAAGGTGAATGTTTGATGTAATGTTCTTTCATCGTTGTTGCTTTTGTTTAGTAGCTATACGAAGTATGATCATTGCTCAGGAAGAATTGCTTAGCTTCCATCAACAACCAGCCTTCCTCAATAAAAGGATGCAGATATATCAAGTATGGACCAGAAGATCTTCTTGGAAAATGTCTTCATGACTGACTACCTAGCTGTGACTAGTTCTGAGTTCAGATGGTTGTAAATATCTTACCAGGGCTTTATAGTTGAAGATGTTGCTTTTCCTAGTCTTTGAGGTAAATTGGTTGCTAGAGAGATTGCTATCATTTCCCCCCATTTGGGTGTATCTGGGCCACCATCACTCAACCTTCTTCTCTCTTTGCCTCCCAAACTTGCTCATGTGCAACTCCTCTGAAGGGTGGTAAAGTCTGTCGTTTCACTAGTAAAATTGGATGAAGCTGCTAATTCTCTTGGGAAAGAAGGACTAAATTTATTCTGAGATATAAGTGACCAAAGCTAAATTCTTCCCTGAGCACAAGTCCTGATGCGGGGGAGGGGTGGAAATTAAAGGTAATGGTTGCCTAAATACAAGATAAAGTTGGAGGATACTGTGGCCTGCTGGCCTGGAAAAATGAAAATAACAGAGTCAAGAAGGTATGTCAGCATATTTCCAATTTTTGCTTAAAGTTAACTATATTTTTTGCAATATTTGTTGTGACAGAGTTAAGAAAAGCGAAGCCTTGAGCAAATCTAGTTAAATATCTTCAATATATAGTATCAGGTCCAAAAATGAAAATTTTAAAAATGTAATTTATAATCTAGTGTCTGATAAGGCATGCATACACTTAAAACTTAAAGATGCAAAAAAAATATGACATAGTTTTATAAGAGGGAACATGATTCATTGACAGTTGAGTCAAATAGTTGTGCTTTTAATTCAAACAAAACAATAATCTTCATGGGTTGTAGTGGTCTGAGAAGATTTCGTGAGGAAGATGAACTTGTATTTAATCTTATAACAAAAGGAGGAATTACATGCAAAAAGAAGATATAGGACCACTGCATCGGCTATGACTTCCCACTTGTAAAATGAAACTATCACCACTTGCCAGCTACGTGACCTACCATGTATTCCTGATCTGTAATTTGTTCTCTGTTGTTGGTACATAAATTTGCCTGGGGCCATACTGACTTGCCTCCCAGTCAGGCTCTAATCCAGAGCTAACAATTGACTGACCATGGATTGGTTTCACGTGGATCACGCTGGCTCTTTTCTATACGTGAAGGGTTATGGATACTTTGTGGCACTGAACAAAAATTCCACCTGAAATGAATACAAACCTTGGCACTATAGAAAACCTTTATTTAGTGTCTCTAGTAGAATCATTAAAGAAATTGACAAAGTAAACTCGGCATGAGATAGTTTGCCTTTTAAGTTTCTTTTGAAAATGAATTTTCTCATTTTTATATCACTACTCATATATAGTTATTTAGTTTGGTTCCGCTTTTATTACCATGTGATTTTCTGAGTCCTAAAATCATATGACCTTGATATTCTATCCTTGGCCTGGCAAATATGACACCGCAAAGAAAAATAAAAGCCTTGGCAAAGTTTCCTTTTCCAAGAACCGAGCTTAAAATAAAAAAAAAAAGATCTGGGAAGGATAAAAAAAGCTGACAAGTTTAGCAGTATTTATTCCTGCACAATGATTGATGGTCTTGTCACTTCTTCCTTCTAAGGATCTAAAAGTAAAGAAAGAGCCAGAAGATTGCTGTACTTCAGGAAATATGTCTGACTCTCTCCCATTATCACTGTGTCACAAGCTAAACCACAAGAGCCAAGAGGTCTTCTAGATATAGAACCCGAGGCACCATTCTCCGAGCTCTTCATGGGAAGGTAAGGGGCTGGAAGAATAGGAAAAAGAATCCAAAACACTTGTGAGCCTCTAATTAATGAAGAGTCTCAAAGGTAGGAGGAAATTTAAATAACCCGGTGGTCTCGTCCTCAGCTTACAGAGGAGAAGTCATGTGCACAAAAGTTGTATGATTTGCAAGATGACAGTTTCTAACACCAACAAAATCCGACTCTTGCTCATTATAATTTGAAAGGAAAAGTAGAAGTATAGGTAGAAAGTAGAAGTAATTTCATTCTATGGGGGAAGGGAATTTTCTCTGGTTATTGACAGGAACATGATTTTCATAGTTAGACTATCTCAAATGAAGCTACCCATAGTTTCTTTCTTTTTCCCTCATGACTGCTATGCCTCATTCTTGTTCAACATAAACCCCATTTGCTCAGAAATTTAATATCCTTGGTCCACTGCTGGATCCAGAGTCCAGAAGAGTTGCTGGCAAGTATTAGGGGATCAGTACATGTGTGTTGAGCATCAGAGCCATGCAAATGTCATAATTAACGAAATTAATCTTTGAGCAGTTGGTGGAAGTGGAGTCCCTCCAAGTTCAGGACTTACATTCTCCTTCCTTCCTCAATTGGGAAGGGAATATTTAGATTAAATGATCACTGCGGGACCTTCCGCGTCTGGCTTCCTGAGCTCATTTTTCTATTTCTATAAAAACCTTCTCAAAATAGAATACTTGTATCTTCAGAGAAGCAGTTTCAAAGAACCTAGGAAAAGAGAAAGCACAGAGGGACTATAATTTTTGGACGTGAGATCTGTACTGGCAGAGAGTATATAAACCTGTCAGTGGAATAGGTCAGGGATCAGAACTGGGCTTCTCCATAAAAGCACCCACTCACCCTTCTAACACATACTCACTGGCACCTTGTAATTTGCATGATATTCTGCATGGCTCCGAGGATACACCCTGTTTTCTGGAGGAGAGTGTAACAAATGCTACCGATATGTGTGGATGACTACTATGCAGGCGGACTTACCCACGCAAACTTAAGAGGCTCTTTGTGAGTTCTGCAAGGAACAATCCTAAAAATGCCATGACAAGCTACGACCTTGTGACCGGAACTTCTTAAATCAATAAAAACCAAGTCAATATTCTTTTTAAAAAAGATTTTATTTGTGGGATGCCTGGGTGGCTCAGTCAGTTGGGCATCTGCCTTATGCTCGGGTCATGATCCCAGGGTCCTGGGATTGAGTCCTGCATCAGGCTCCTTGCTCAGCGGGAAGCCTGCTTTTCCCTCTGCCTGCTGCTCCCCCTCCTTGTACTCTCTCTGTCTCTGACAAATACATAAATAAAATCTTTAAACAAAAAATCTTTTTACAAATTATTTATTTATTTATTTGAGAGTGAGAAAGAGCACGATCAGGGAGAGGGGCAGAGGGACAAGCAGACTCCCTACTGAGCATGGAGCCCAACACAGGGTTCGATACCAGGACCCTGAGATCATGACCTGAGCTGAAGTCAGATGATTGAGTGACCCAAGGTCCCCAAAGCCAACTTAATACCTTAAGGCACTTTGGAAAGCTTAAAAATAGTAGACAAAGTATCAGTGATATTACTTTGTAGGTGCTTTACATAAAATAAAGCTGTCAAGCATAAATTGGACAGATGTTTAATAATTCCTCCTTTATCTTTATTCGACTGGTTTGTATTGGGCTCCAATAGGTACATCCTGAGATCTGGAATTCCCACAGAAAAATATCATTGTGTGATAATCCCCTGAGGGTGGTTCTCATAGAGTGACCTTGGAATTCCGCTTCCCATAACTACATTCATGTCCTAGAGGAACTGGGGTGCATGGGTGGCACAGTTGTTGAACTGTCCAACTCTTGATTTTGGCTCAGGTCATGATCTCAGGGTCATGAGACTGGGCCCTGCATCAGGCTCCATGCTCGGGTAGGAGTCTGCTTGAGATTCTCTCTCTCCTTCTCACTCTGCCCCTCCCCCCCAACTTTCTCTCTCTAAAATAAATAAATCTTTAAAATAAATAAATAAATTATAGATGGTACTCAAAGAACCTATAGCCTGTGCAGCAGTAGAACAGAGGCATCTTCTGAAGGAGGGGAGATGGGGGGGGTAATTAAAAACAAAACATAACATTGTATTCAATAGAATTTTGTTCTGTTAGGAAGGTTTTAATTTTCATTTTGATTCTACTGAAAGGCTATTAATAATTAATTGATGTGAGCCTATATGGAAAATTCAAACCCGATTATAAATATAAATCAGTATCAAGTTAATCAAGCAACTTTACTTAAGCTGACAATGGTCAATGTGTCTCTCGCAGCAAACAAATCTATTTTAAAAGATCAAAGTATCCATTTTGCTTCATTCTGTGATCAAGGGATCTAATGTAACAGAGATAAACCAAGACGTTATTGAACTCTGAAGTTCAGCTTACTTTCCCTGAAAATAAGGAATAAATACTCGAACACAAGTCATCTTTAAATTGATTTATCTCCACTGATGTATTATTCTCACATACTTTTAAAATTATTCTCGCATAGTAAACTCACTTTTAAGCCAATGAATAATTTTGTCTAAATATTTTTTTTTCTCAAAAGTAACATTTTTTCCCATTGGCTTAATTTTGTGGCAACTTTTGAAACTATGAAAGGGTTTTTTCCCCTTTTTTTCTTTACTTTTTATTACAAGAAATTTCAAACATATACACAATATGAGGGAATAGTAGTATATTCCCATAGATCAATCAGCCAGCTTCTAAATGATCACTACTCCTAGGTCTATACCCAAAAGAAATGCAAATATATATCCACACAAAAACTTGTACATAAATGCTCATAACAGTCCCCAAAAGGAAACAACCTAGATGTCCATTAACGGATGAATGGATAAACAAATGTGGCATGACCATGCAATGGAATATTACTCAGCCATACAAAAGACAAGGTAGGAACACATGCTACAACATGGATGAACCTTGACAACACGCTAAGTGGAAGAAGCCAGATGTAAAAGGCCACAGATTTTATGATTCAATATACATGTAATGCCCAGAATAGGCAATCTCATGGAGACAGAATATAAGTTAGCATTTGCCAGAAGACGCATAGAGAAGGAATGGAGAGTGACTGCTAATGGTGAAGAGGCTTTTTGGGAGGGATGATGAAAATATTCTAGGTCTAGATAATAATGAGGGCACATTTTTTGTGAATGTACTATAAACCACTGAATTGTATACTTTTGAAGGGTAGATTTTATGATATATGATTTGTACTCTGTGGCATTATTTTAAAAGCCCAAGGAGGTAAGAATAACATATTTTATTTAAAAAAATTTTTTTGGCTGAGCTCCAGTAGTTGGGTGTTAATTAATAGTTGTTTATTTTTTTATTTTTTTTAAAGATTTTATTTATTTATTTGACATAGAGAGAGATCAGATCACAAGTAGGCAGAGAGGCAGGCAGAGAGAGAGAGGAGGAATCAGGCTCCCCGCCGAGCAGAGAGCCCAATGCGGGCCTCGATCCCAGGACCCTGAGATCATGACCTGAGCCAAAGGCAGAGGCTTTAACCCACTGAGTCACCCAGGCGCCCTTAATACTTGTTTACAACCAAGTCAATTACTAGTAAGAATCACGTGTATTCAGATAATAATACCCTCCTGAACCCCAGTGGAAAGTACCTGGAGAATATACTTTATTCTCACATTTACATTAATTTTTTTTATAAAAATATTTCATATGGAGCGCCTGGGTGACTCAGTCGGTTAAGCATCTGACTCTTGATTTTGACTCAGGTCATGATCTCAGGGTCTGAGATCAAGCCCCACTTCAGGCTCCATGCTCAGCGTGTGAAGTCTGCTTGAGATTCTCTCTCCCTCCCCCTCCCTTTGGTGTGCACCACCCCCTCCAGCTCACATAAATAAATAAATAATCTTTTTAAAAAGTCTTCATTTGACAGGGTCCCAATAGCCAATCTACTGAGCAAATGTGCTCACAAATCAGGAGTAATTGGAAATCCCTGAGGAACAGGGCAGACTGGTCATCAGGACCTTGTGAAACAGCACTGGACAAGAATGTGGGTGTGTGTATCATCCAGTGAGTCCCAACACTGGGGGGTCATCAGTATTCCCTGGGGAGTTTACAAGGACAAATTCTAAGACCCTTCCGGAAGGGCTGAATTGGAATCTCTGCAGCCAGGTCCTAGAACTTAATAGTTTACATATTCCACTAAAATATGATAGTAGAACAGCCAGATTTGGGCATAGTCTTTCTCCTTTTTTCACCTTGAGGCATGTCTATAGGAAACTCTTGCAGAAGGTTGAGATTCTTAACCCCCTTCAGCAACTCATTCTAGAATAGAAAAAAATCCATTGGTCAACAAAAGAGTCAGTTTATCTGATTTGATCTTGTTACAGTTGAGAGCCATTTCCTCTTGTTGATTGCCATTAGCCAAGCTTGGCACACAGCTACTGGGGTCCTGCTGTGGCTGATACACGTTATTACAGTGCCCTTTATGGGCTTTCCCAGGTATGTTTGCTCAAATATTCTAAACTTTGTTTCCCTGAAAATTAGGAGTAGTCCTCAAAACATTATTTACTCACTCAAAACATGGAAGACATCGCATAAATGTTGGAACTAAGTAAATGACATGCTAAGAATTTTTGGAAAGATTTAGTATTTGACTTGGAAAGGTTTTAGGCTTGTCTTCATAAGTGAGCCACATGATCTGGTTTTCATTAGAGAGCCTACCTTAAAGAAAAACAAAATGCTCTTGTAGGTTCTTTCACCTAGGACTTCAACTACAGAGCAAGAAAAATAAATGTAAATTCCTTGCAATCAACAAAGCCGTATATGGAAAGACCTGTATCTTTTCCAGAACTGAAAAAACCTTTGCAGCGATACAACACATTAGGAAATATACATACACAGAGAGGCTGACACCTTCCCTGAAGCCAGTCAGCAAGACCAGAATATGGGTTTTCCTGACTAAGTGATTTCTCAAACTTGGCTGTTTTTAAAACTCCCCGATGCCTAGATCACACCCTAAATCACGTAAATCTGCCTCTTGATGGTGAGACAAAAGCATTAATATTTCAACCTACAGTCAAGTTTGAGAACGGCCATACTGCCCTTTAAAGATTGTATTTATTTGAGAGAGCGAGCAAGTGTGTGCATGGGGGGGGGGCAGGAGGGGGAGGGGCAGAGGGAGAAAGAATCGTAAGCAACTCCCTGAGGAGCACCAGACTGACTCCATCTCACAACCCTGAGATCACAACCTGAGCCCAAACCAAGAGTCAGATGCCTAACTGACTGTGCCACCCAGGTGCCCCAAGCACCACCACATTACCATTTAGCACAGACTCCTCACAGCCAGTGAATAATTTCTAATTTCAACAGCAAAAATAACTGCTAGCTTCATACTATGCCTGACAGGAGAGTGGAACGGGCCACATTCATGAAAACATATCGTTTCCCAAGACAGTGGCTGGATGGGAAGATGGTTCATTTCCCACCCTGGGTGCCTGCCTCGGCGGGCCCACCGGCACAGGCCATGGGAGCTGTTTTTCCTCATGACAAGGACATGTGTCCTCTCTGATGGCAGTCGATCTATCTCTTTTTTCTGTAGAGTTATGTGACATATGGGAAACATTGAATGTATATCTGTAAATTGAAGCTTCAACTCTTAATGTCTCCAGAGAGAAGAACAATATGAATTTAAGCTAAAGAGATGAGCATTTAATAAGATGTTTTCCTAAGTTTTCAGACATTGGCCTAATAATCTTGCAAAACTGTGATCATTTTCCAGCTGGCTGCTGCTTTGAGAAGTCTTGCCAAACTTCTACTGCTTTGCTTCATTATCTGAGAAAGGGCATATTAATCAAAATATCTGCCCATAAATTTTGCATCTCTCAAATGTGAGGAAGCCAAGTTAGATAGCATCTATGGGCTCACATATCTATGAGGAAAAAAGATGAGTTCCATATTATTACAATTTTCTCACTTAAACATAATTCTAGGTAACTCATAGAACCAAATAATTCCAAAATTAAAAAAGATTTAAAAAAAAATCCATGACCTCTTTAGGAAAAGAATGTTGGCTGGTTGCTGTTTTAGCTGATATTATTTAACAGGAAGCATTTTATGACCTTAATAAATGCTGAAAAGGAGAGATTATATCTACAAAGAATGGAATTAGTCCAAAGAAAGTGCTTATTTATCTCAAGGGTTCTTTCTATTTATGTAGATGCTTATGTTAACTGAAATTTCTAGATTAGAATTTTATTTCTGCAGTATGTATGAGGCTGAGTGGAAAATACAGAATGCTATTACAAGTGGAGAGAAAATAAATAAATGTTAAGTTTCTTTGTCTAATTATTTGAAATGAGCTCTATACCAGAAAATCTATGGCTCTAAATCTAAAAGGTATTCACAGGGTAGTGAAAAACTCATAAAGCCTCAACACCAAATAATCCAGTTAAAAAATGGGTAGAAGACACGAATAGACATTTTTCCAAAGAAGACATCCAAATGGCCAACAGACACATGAAAATGTGCTCAACATCACTCATCATCAGGGAAATGCAAATCAAAACTACAAGGAGATAGCACCTTGCACCTGTCAGAATGGCTAAAACCAACAACACAGGAACAAAAGGTGTTGGCGAGGATGCTGAGAAAGGGGGACCTTCTTATACTGTTGGCGGGAATGCAAACTGGTGCAGCCACTCTAGAAAAAGTATGTGGTTTTCTCAAAAAGTGGAAACTAAAACTACCCTATGATCCAGTAATTGCACGACTAGGCATTTACCCAAAAGATACAAAAATACTGATTCAAAGGGATACATGCACCTCCAGGTTTATAGCAGCATTATCAACAATAGCCAAAATTATAGAAAGAGCCCAAATGGCCATCAACTGATGACTGGATAAAGATGTGCTATTTGTAAAGATCATATGTATATATTTAATTTTTATATTAATTTTATATATTATATATATATTAAAATGGAATATTACTCAGCCATTATTTATATGGAATATATATTCCATATAATGGAATACACGCACACACACACTGGAATATTAATCAGCCATAAAAAAGAAAGAAAGAAATCTTGACATTTGCAGCAATGTGGATGGAGCTAGAGTATTAAGCTAAGCAAAATAAGTGAGTCAAAGACAAATACCTTATGATTTCACTCACATGTGGAATTTAAGAAACGAAACAAGTGAACATGGGGGGAGGGAAAGAGAGGCAAGCCAAGAAACAGATTCTCAACTCCAGAGAACAAACTGCTGGTTACCGGAGGGGAGGTAGACAGGGGGAATGGATGAAATAGGTAATGGGGATTAAGGAGGGCACTTGTGATGAGCACTGGGTGTCGTAGGTAAGTGATGAATCACTGAAACTGAAACTAATATTACACTATTCGTTAACCAGAATGTAAATAAAAATTTGGAGGGAAAAAGAAGAAAAACTCGTAAAGTGATGCAGAAGTGGGGACAGAAATAATCAGGAGGGCTTTACGGCGGAGGTGAGATGAGAGCTGGAGTTCCATGTGGGAAGAGCAAAGGACTGGGCTGAGCAGAGCGCTCATGTCCTAGGGGCAGCATGTATACCCCGTGTCAGCGGCTCTAGCAAATACGGCTTAGGTGGAAGCAGAAGCAGCGTTCTGGGGGCCTTGTTCAATGAAGTTGGATCTGCAGGATCAAGTGTTGACGGCGGTGTGATGTAAGAGGCAGCTGTTGGAGTCCACAGCCCTGGGTTTAGAAGTTCAGTTTCAGCCATGTAGCTACTATGTGGCCATGGGCAAATGACTTAACCCTTGATTCCTACAGTCTTTACCTGCAGTTTGAAGTATGTAAAGTACCTGGCTCAATGCGTTCAATCATCCTGTATTCCCCCTCCTCACAACTGGCCAACACATAGGGAACCATTAAAACAACAACAATAACAAAACAACACATTGTGATCAATGACACAATGTAAGAAAACCACGAAATAATCAATCAATTCCTACAGGTTACTTTGTAACTTAAAATGAAGTCACCCAATTTCTCAGAACAAAGGTGGTGTAGAATCCCAAGAAAAAGGCAAAGCTACATTTTAAAAAGCTGGTTTTACTTCCACTTGACAAAGCACTAGATTATTTCAGCTACTTTATCCCCTGCTGGAGCTCTGATTAAAAATACAGCATGTCCACAATGCCTCATTACAGCTTTAATAAGCCTATTGTTTACTTCTTGGCAGTAACCTAATCAACTGACCATGTCTTAAACTCACCTAGCATTTTCCAATATAAGACATTTATAATTTTGTCTTTGAAGACTTTTACCCCCAGCTGTTACTGGTGAGAAAAGAAAAGTCCTCATTAGCACAAAGATATTTACAGCTATGCACTCCGGTCCCTGCTGTTTGGTGCATTTTCAGGTCTAATCGGAGCAGAGCCAAAGGCAGCTGGGGGCCTTGCTCGGCACCCTCGCTGGCCAGGGTAGTGCTCCATTCTGTAATATTCACTAACTTTAGAGCTGGTTAATAACAGTTTGGGGTGGAGAAAAGTCATGAAATATTCAAAAATGTGAGCGGTTGCTAAAATTATATTTCATAAAAAGGTTGCTACTCAGAATTTTGCATTATGTTTTTGTCCAATCTTTTTAAACTGGGAAAGGGACCTTCCTGCGGGAACATCCTCTCTTGACTGTTCATATCCGTAGTGACTGAGCTCACTGATAAAGAATCATGACCTCAGCAAAGAAATGCCAAAGAGTTGGGAGTTTTTCTAAACTAAGATTTGTTACGAGACAGTTCTTATGAGGTTAGCTTTGCCTCTATTTGCCAGATGGGTTCTAAGAGGAGCGGAAATTCTGGGGTGCTGCAGGGATACGGATTGGGCCACGTTCTATCTCATCTCTGCAAAAGTCACCACCCTCAAGTCCCCTCCTGCCCCGGGAAAAACAGGATCACATTTTCCATTAAAGATTTACATTTTACCTTCTGGTATTTTTTTTTTTAAACAAGTATCATAATTTACCTCATTAAGTCAAAACATTGAAAAGAAAAGGTTAACATTTGAGTGGGAAAAATAATCATAGTGAGCTATCTGTCACAAAGAATGTATTTGTTATATCTGACACTTTGCAGTTCATGGAAACTCTGCGTCTCAGAGAAATTTGGGGAAATCAATCTATTTCCCCTACATCAAAGAATGCTCTTTCTATATCATTTCTACTGCTTTTTAATCTTTTTAAAGATTTTATTTCTTTATTTGAAAGAGAGAGTGTGAGAGAGTGAGAGAGAGAGCACAAGTAGGGGAATCACAGAAGGAGAGGGAGAAGCAGGCACTATGCTGAGCAGGGAGCCCAATACGGGGCTGGATCCCAGGACCCTGAGACCATGATGACCTGAGCTAAAGACAGACGCTTAATAGACTGAGCCACCAGGGGCCACTGCTTTTTTTTTTTTTTTAAAGATTTTATTTATTCATTTGACACAGAGAGAGAGATTACAAGTAGGCAGAGAGGCAGGCAGAGAGAGAGGAGGAAGCAGGCTCCCTGCTGAGCAAAGAGCCCGATGTGGGCCTCGATCCCAGGACCCTGGGATCATGACCTGAGCTGAAGGCAGCGGCTTTAACCCACTGAGCCACCCAGGCGCCCAGGGGCCACTGCTTTTTTAAAAAGGAAAATCCAAGTATCTTCCTTTACTGTCTTGTTTCCTAAGGTTCCAGGAATAAGCAAAGGGTTTCTTTTAGCAAGCTACATTATTACAGCTAAAGTAAAGGTTTTCCTGCTGCAATTGGAGCCCATTTGGATAGGTATTATTACAATAAGAGGAAAAAATACGGAAGCTAAGTGCTTGTGTATTAAATTTCAGAAGTAAAACTTCTAGTTACATTTAATAACAAAATAGAGAAGTTTCAGATTTGTTCTTTCTATGTATTTCTGTTGAACACATCAAGGTGAATATACCACTGGACGGGACCGTGACGGGGTTTGTATTTCAGAAGAAAGCTGTTCTGCTCTTCCCCTGATAATGTGACTCAGCAGCTAATCTTCTTGCTCATATTTACACAATGACAGATGCAGACTCAAGTCCACACCCCACCCCCACTGTCTTTCCCCTAATTAAGCTAAGGGTGAGACTATACTATTATTCCCTCAACAGCATGTAAAAGAGTAGACTTTTCCTCGGATCTAAAACAGAATCTAGTTTTATAAACCCAGCTATAGGTGAGGTTTACTTATGGAATAATCACAAATATTAGTAAATGATATATTTAATCTCACGGCAGATAGGTTTACATTGTCTTAAGCAAAACAAGTAAGTAGGATAAAATACGAGGAAGGAGTATGAGAAGGCAAGCTGGAACATTTTTCTCCAGCCCAACATGGACTGGGTTCCATCAGCTATTGATTTAAAAAGGTCAGCAGGGTCATAATGAGCACACACGCATGTGTGCACACACACACTCACACACACTCACGCACACACAGGCACAGCGGCTCATCAAGCACGAAAACATCAGGAGGCCTGCGCGCCCCGCTCCCTAAAAGCCAGTCCTCTACTGAACCTGATCTTGTCGGAAGATAAGTCTGCTTTGAATGTTTATGAAGGAAGCCAGAAATACGTACATTTTACTATACAAATTATATAAAATATACAAATCTGCACTTCCTTCTAGGCCTGTAATTCAAAGTAGGAGAGTGAGATCATCTCTTTTGTCGGGAATTCGGTACAATCTATCCAACAGGCAGGAGCTACTCTGCCGAGAAAGAGCGTGCTGGGTCCTTCTGAAATGATTCTTACGTTTCCTCGCCTGGAAGTAAGGTGGTGCCGGTTTGCTGGGTGAGCAGAAGAGCACAGAGCAGGGGGTTCTTCGTGTATGTGGCGAGGGGAACCTGAAGACACGCCCGTCATCAGCCTGGTTAATCATCCCTGACAGATTGCCCAGGTGGGGGCCTCGGGGCGCTTCAAAGAAAAGATCAGAAAGTTGCCTGGGGCCCTGACACTGTCAATGGCCAGTCTGATCCCTGCCTTTGATGAAAACTGGTACAGCAAACACACTTACAGAACCTCTGTGTGTAGAACAGTAACCCCAGGAGCGAGGAGGAAATGAAGAAGGAAAATGGAAATGCACGTGACATGCTCTAAAACACTCAAGAAGCAACAAGAATGAGGCATTCGGTAAGAAACTGAGGAGAAAGGGTGGGTTTTATAGTTAAAATGCGGCTTCCCATCATACTTGTAGCACAGCTCCGTTTGTAAAGCAAGGATACTAATCACCCCCAGATTCGCTCATTCGCTCGCCCAAAGAACATTTACTGGGCAGCTGTCAGGCACCAGGCACACCGAGTTTATTGCAGGGATTAAATGAACAGCATAAAGGCTCCACTACATCACCAAGGCAATTGTGACGGCTCGAAGGACTGCGTGTTCCCACCACGGATCTACCTGCCACTCCTACTCCGTTAACAGTGGCCCCTTCCACTCTCAGAAGAGTCTCATTTGAAAAAAGAGCATGGTCACTGCAGCTAGTAAGAGTCTCCTAACTTCATGTCTCTGGCTTTGCCTTCCCCCCCCCCATCCGTCCCCACCTAACAAGCAGATTTCCCCTCAAAATTATAGTCAGGCAACATCACTGTCCTGCTTCGCGTTTTCCAATGGCATTCAAGAAACTGAAAAGAAGACCCAGGGTCCTTTTTCCTGCCTTACAAAGTGCTGTATGACCTGGCTGACTGTTCTCTGCTAATTCTCTATTCCTTCAAGGAAGGAATCACACGTTTCATCCTGTGTTAGAACCTTTGCATGGGCTGTTCCCTCTGCCTATACCCTTCCCCTCCCTTGTCTCACCAACGGCCTTCTTACTATCATTCGCTTCTCAATTTAAACATTTCTTCATCACAGGGATCTTGTAGGGCCCCCAAATATAACAAAGGCTCCCAGTCATTTTCTATGGCATCAGTCTAGTTTTTGTGTGGCCCTTCTTCCCAGCTGATATCTGTCTTCTTGTTTATTATTATCACTCGCTTTCCCATCTAGAGTGCAAGCTCTGAGTGGGTTGAATCCTCGCACACTTTGTTCACTTCAGAGTCAAGCTAAAAATAGGTGTTCAACAAATATTTGCCGGAGACACTAATATATGCTGTGTTAGATTGAATTTGTGTGGTTCTGTAGTGCAGACAGCTGTTCTTGGAGGACTCCAGCCTGTGCATGAAAAGCCCTGAGCACTGTGCGTAAGAAACAGTGTCTTTACCATCAGGGTTACCTGATATGTTGAATTGAAGAAGAAACTAATCCGAAACTCACAAGTTCAGGATAAAGCTATCAAATTAAAGAACTCTAGTGGTTGAGTGTACGGTTTCTAACTCTACTACTTGTGGTGTTTAATGCCTGCTTCTTTGGTATTCAGAACTACATCCAGTTAAAATGCAGAAGAAGAGACGCATAGGGCAAGGCAGCAAACAAAAGAGCTCCTGTCCTCATGGAGTTTGGGGTCTGGCATGGTTGTATGTGGAAATGTTCTGGCTCCCCAACCTGGAAACTGTCTGAACCCCCTCCTTTTTGGGATTTTTATGGAGGCATCATTACTGAGGCGTATTGATCAACTCATTGGCCATTGGTGATTGATTCAACCTCCAGCTCCTCTCACCTGAAATCAGCAGGTGGGACTGAAAGTTCCAACCCTCTCTTCCTGGTTGGTTCCCTCATCCCTTGGCCTTTTGCCAAAAGTCATTTCATTTACATAAACCTGGTCATAACAGAAAGGAATTTGTTATGAATACAAGACATCCAGATCACCTTGATGTCTCTGAAGCTGTCAGACACTGAGAAGGGGAGACCAGATATTACGACAAAAGATGCTCCACTGCTCTCATCCCTCAGGAAATTCCAAGGGTTTTCAGAGCTATGAGCCAGGAACTGCAGATAAAGACCAAATATATTTGAGAAATACGTTTTGGTCATCTGAATGATCAAAAAAATATATATTTCTTATAAATCACAATATCATAGAATCTCATGCAAGCAAATCATGGGTTCAAATTCTCATTTCTACAATCTCCTATGTAAAGTTTTTTATGAAGCAAGACATTATCTTAGATCTGAAACTCTGAGAATACAAAATAAGAATAATCTCTACTTCAAGAAAAGGCAAGAATCCTGTTTCAAATGTATAAAAATGGCTAGTGTTGCAAGAAAACCGAAGAAAACATTATCACAACAGAATGCAAATACCTCACATTATATGTGACCTGAAGGAAGAAGTGTGCTACTGATCTCTTGTCTGCGACTCTCTTCACTCTAGACTGGATTCCTGGACCGAGGATACAGTAACTGCTCAGTAAGGAACTGGGACTCTTAAGGCAGCTCTGTGTGTGAACAAATTTCAGCTAGTGTTGAGTTTTCAGAACCTATATTATAAAGATTTTAGAGAGGATTACAAACTTTTTTTATATACTTAATTCACTTGCTTTATTTCAGCCTCTACATTTTTTACAAAAATTTTAAAAAAGTTATGGCTGATCTTCCCATGTGTGGTAAAAAGACAAACTGCCTGAAAACCTCCTGTGTTTTCCCATATGTACTTTCTGGTAGCTGTTCTCTAAGGGTGGCCTGGGTAGCCAGTGTTTTTGAGGTGTACTGAAAGGCCTCCCTGAACCCCAGCATCTGCCCAGCCACCATGCCTGAAACCCTCAAGAAATAGATAATCCTAAAGATCTAGTGGAAGGATAGTAACCATATTAGAGCAAGAGGTCACCAAGGAGGAGATATTTTAACTAATTGACTCATTAGCATTGATTAGGTTGACTCATTAAACTCACTACCTCCCACAGTCACCTAAACTATGTCTTCCAAGGCAAATTTTGATTAGCAGCGTATCTGGTAAAAAGAGACACAACATATTTTGTTGAATGAATAATGAAAATGAGGCAAAAGTAGACTAAGGCATATTTGTATCAGTGAAATTCCTGAATGGGAAAATAGGGAAGAAATTTAGTAAAATAAAGTCAAAGGGGCTACTGGAGGGACCCCCCCAAAAAAGGTGGGGGGGGGCATATAGAATCAAGCCCCTCTCTCCCCTCCCACACCATTTTATTCCTAGCTGGCCCTAACAATGTGAAACCCATTGTAAATATCTATATTACAATTGCTTGAGCTCTTCAGATTCTAAAAGCTATTGTAAATAATTAACTTAAGAAAACCACTCTGCCCCTTACCAGTGGCATTTAACTGAATCTATAATAATCTGTACTTTTGTTAATAGGTTAAGTCTGCAGCTACGTGCTGAAAAAAGACACAACAAAATGGTGAGCAGGAAAGGGGACGTTCCAAATTGTCGAGCCGCAATTTATAAAGACATATTAGCATTACTGGATTCTGGATGTGAAAGAAGCCACAGGCAAAAGGCTACCAAAAAATTCAAATGAGTAGTCTGAAGAACAGAGATGAAGGGAGGTAAAAACATTAGAAGTAGGATAATAAAAGACCTGGGCTGGACAAAGGGAAATTTTAGAAATTCCCAACAAGAGCTTTCCATCATTCTGAGCTTATAAGGTCTAGTCCCTCCACCCAAAGAAGCTGGACTAACAGTAACGCAAAGCAAGGGAACCCACTATGTGGCAAGGCACATGTGATCGTCATACTTCTAAAAAAGACAAAAATCAAGAAACTTCAGATCCATTCATAAAATTAACAAAATAGTAAGAGAATTAATAAGAAGTTGACATGGTTTCCATTTTCCCCCCTTCTTTCATAGTCCTTTGAGAAAACTTTACTTACAATTTCTTTGTTGCTGCCACAGCATTATTCTTTGGATGCTGGGCCAAAACCCAATTCCAAACTACTAGAATCACTCAAATGGTGGTTTAATAGGTTTTTTGTTTTGTTTTGTTTTGTTTTGAGCATCCAAACTTGCTCTGCACTGTCAAGCATCACAAGCTCTCCAAAATTCACTGGACTTTAAGGAATTCTTTCTCATCTACTTTTTGCTGAATGTTAAGACTTCAAGCCCAGTTGATCTTCTAAAGATTCTTCTAGGTGAGTGGCAATGATCAAAATTCAGAAAACGTAAGACCCCAGTGCAGATCTGCCATTTCTGGGTCCATGATAATGGTTCTTGAGTTCAGCCCCACTCATATCCCTGCATTGCCAAACTACCCAGGACACAGTCTATTCTCAGTTTTAAAAGAGAATGTCAAGACAGTTCAACAAACATTTACTGAACATCACCTATATGCAAGAGACTTTCATAAGTGCTGTAAATACAGAGACAGATGAAAGGAGCAAAGCTGGGAACAGGATTCAGTTTCATCTCTCCTCCCTGAATCTGTGCCTCAAATTCACCCAAAGATATCATTATCAGGAAATGACCTTGAAACAGATACATTGTGTCCTCTGCTACAAAGCCAGAATGGTTTTGTGGTCTGTCTCTACATCATGCAACTCATAAAACATGTCCACAAAGGATGAGAAAGAAAATACTTGGCGTGTGCAGGAATAAGATACCCCCCGTTTTAATCCAGTTCCTTCATCTAGTTACACATCAAGACATGAGTATGAGATACACACAGTCTGAGCAGAATGGTCAAGCTCCTGACCAAAAAACACTGCTTCCTTTCCCCCTAAGTCACAGCTCATCATTATGTCTGTGCGACTCTTTTTTTCATAAGCCCTCATGCTCAGGTGACTTGAGGCAGGTGAACCAACAAACACAAAATCCAGAACTACCTTGCAAAGGATTTACAGAGATCAAAGAAACTTGAACTCCAAGGAATTTTACTGTTCGGTTTCTGTCAGCTGGTTCTCTCCAGAAGGCATTTTAACTGAGATAGTCATCTGCGGAGAAGCAGAAACAGCTGTTTTGAATTGTTTTCCAAATTAAAAATAAGGAGTTTCTGAATAGCGTTAAGAAAAGGGGAATCTCAGAATTAGGTCAGATCGGGATGTGACCCCAACAAGACTTTGGGGCCAGACAGGCCTCTAATTCTTGTTCCTCTAATTACTAGCCGTGTGGCGTGAACAATTAGTTAACCTCACTCTCAGATCCCTCCTGTGTAAACGGGGTCATGCCGTATTTGTAAAGCACCTGGTTTGCCACTTAGCCAATGGGGAGACCCTGAGTAGGTGAAATGATCTTGGTAGAAAGCACTGTCGGCAACAATTTCTTTGTAATCTTTGCATCTCTTTGTAATTAGTGTTGCAATTGGAAACACTTATTAATAACATTTCTCATTTTGTGACTACAATAAAGGACTCTTGCTCAGTTAAAGACCTTAAAGACCATCACTGGGTGGGGGTGGGGCAAGTACTGTTGCCCAAGTACAACCCTGAATGATTCTGATGAAAATGGTCTAGAGCGTGTGATTTGGGAATAGAGAAGTCTAAGACCAGCTCGGATGATTCTCATGTGAAAAAAAAACAAAAAAAACAAATCAAAAGCAGACAAATAAAATGCTAAACAGCATGACTAGTAATTTAGGGATGGCAGAGTTAGCAAATAAAATTCAGGACACTCAGTTAAACTGGAAGTTTGGATAAAAAGACCCATTAATTTTTTAGCATAATAGTGTCACAAATACTGCACATTTAACTGGATGTCATGTATTTCATCTGGCAGGCCTAACCAGTATGGCAACTATTGTGCAAAAAAGGGAGAAAGAAGAATATGTGTAGCCGACTATTTAATTATACATGTATGAAATGGAATTTGAAGATTTGCTTCTGGGAGGGGAATTAGATAGGAGGCATTTTTTGGGCCTTTTAAATATTGAACCACATGAAAGTATTACATATTTTTAAAACAAACAGCATTATAAAAATTAAAAATAAGTAATTTGTAATGGGAGGGAAGAATCAATATAAAAAGGACATAACTAATATATACGATACACTTAGAAAACAAAACTGAGAGGAATCTGTCAAAACATCTTATTCTATTATCCTCTGGTTTTTCAGTGTAGACATAAATAGAATTAATATTAACAATCACTTGTTGAGCTGCCAGATTATAATTGGAATTAATATTAGCAGCCTCCTGTTGAGTTGCTATTACGCTAAGCACTTTACATACTTTAGTTAATTTAATCCTCACAATAACCCTTGGGGGTTTTGCAAACGAAAAGGCTGAAACTCAGAAAGGTTAATTAATTTGCCCAGATCACACAACTAATGATTGGCAGGCCTGGGGTTTAAATCTAGGTCAGTCAGAATCCACAGCTTGTTGATTTTAAATACCAGACAATACTGTACTGTTCTAGCATGTTGATTCCCAAAGTCAGGAAATTTGTATTTGAGCATGAAAAGCAATGCAAAAAGGAAGAACAATGAATGCACACTTTCATTTTATGCCAATATCAGTCACCAAGCTATGAAACATGACATCCCTGTAAGTATTTTCTTGTTAAGTAAATACGTAGGTACACCTTGCTTTATGCAATGCCTATGTTCCAGGACAGTTGTTTGTGACATTTATGCAAATGTAATCATATTTAGAGTAAAACTGGGTGTCTGCTTTTTAAACAAAGTGTGTTAAATTTGGAAGATAAATACGAGCTCAATTTCATTGTTTTGGGGCAGGGCACAAAATGAGATCATCTAGGAATTTGCTAATTGTCCTTAAGAGTTGGGGGTCTTTTTTTTTTAAGAGTTGGGGGTCTTAATATAAAACATTATTGGCAGTTTATGTGTGGAGAGGATATTTTGCTAAATTACAAAGGATTTAATCAGTTAAATTAAATTTATAACTTGAGCCTACCTTTAGCTAATTTATTGTTTAAAAAGCATGAGTAAATATTTGCTGTAGAGAAGCAGAATGTCACTTACCTTACCAAACCAGTATTATTTTCATAGCTTATCAGAGACAGGAATATGTTAGAGGACTCTTTAGCTTTCTATTGTGAATGGTTTTTAAAAGATTTCTCCAGGGCGCCTGGGTGGCTCAGTGGGTTAAAGCCTCTGCTTTCAGCTCAGGTCATGATCTCAGGGTCCTGGGATCAAGGCCTGCATCGGGCTCCCTGCTCAGTGGGGAGTCTGCTTCCCCCTCTCTCTGTCTGCCTGCCTCTCTGCCTCCTTGTGATCTCTCTCCCTCTGTGAAATAAATAAATAAAATCTTTAAAAAATAAATAAATAAAATATTTCTCCAAAATCTATTTTGGGCTACAAATCTTATACACATCCCCCAATGATCTGCCTTCTTTAGATGGCAATGTGTGGGGAAGGGGAGGGAGGGTTTATCTACTGGAGTTGATGATCAAAGGCCAATAATATTTCAAGAGTCTTTAAAATCAGTAATTTTAGGGTGCCTGGGTCGCTCAGTGGGTTAAAGCCTCTGCTTTCGGCTCAGGTCATGATCTCAGGGTCCTGGGATTGAGGCCCGCATCGGGCTCCCTGCTCGGCGGGGAGCCTGCTTCCTCCTCTCTCTCTCTGCCTGCCTCTCTGCCTACTTGTGATCTGATCTCTCTGTGTGTCAAATAAATAAATAAAATCTTTTTAAAAAATAAAAATAAAAAATCAAATCAAATCAGTAATTTTGTATAACCAGTTGACCAAAAGCTATCAAGCCATTGAGAAGAGAGCCACAGACTCCCCGAATAGTTGCCAGGATTTCTATCAGAGGTCGGGATGGGAATGGCTGAAGGCAGGTAAGTGTCCCCTCTAGCCCAAGGGCAACAAGAACAGCATGCTGTGGTTAAGGCAAGACTTGATTTCCCCATGTTCAAACCTTGTGCTTTCTACACTACACCAACTCTTCTGAGTGGCCAGTATCACGACTATGAATTCCGTAAAAATCGACTCAGGAATGATCACTTAAAACCATGCCCAGCAATGCTGTTGGCCAGGCAATGGCTCCATTTGTCAAAGGCGGCTGCCATCTTGGTAGAGCAGTATTTGTATCTTCATCTAAATATTCTATTTATTTTCCTCTTTATTCCTTATAAAAGGGAGCATTTTCTTTGAAAGTACAATACTAAAGAATACATATAAAATGCTAGATCAACACTATCAAAGACTTTATTTAAATAGCCAAGAGTAATTGAAGATTTTATATTACTTTTAGCTCCCTGGAAACAGACAGCCCTCCACCTCCCTACCCCTTTTACCACCCATACCATACCATGAAATGTATTTATTTTTTATATTTACACATATTTGATTCAGTAGATATTTTCCAGAATGCATTATGTTCTGATAAAGTACTGCCAGTAGTAAATCTGCATAAACCTCATTATTTCCAATAAATCAAATTGTATCTCCATTTGATTGTATTTATTATATGTAACTGAATTGAGTTTTTTTAATTTACCCTTCCTCATTTTAAAAATAGGGAAATTGAATTGCTTATGTCATTTATAAACTATGATGGTTAAAAAATGTTTTCCTTCAGTTTTCTGAAGCTCTTGTTTTTTCCCCCCTGTAGGTCAACAGCCTAGTCTTACTTAAATGTCTTCTTATCTAGAGTCTGGGGAAATATATGTACATTTGAATAACTGGGTTTTTTTTAAATTTTTTTTCTCACCACAGCACATACCCTCCCCAATGTCCATCACCCAGCCACCCCATCCCTCCCACCACCCTCCCCTCCAGCAACCCTCAGTTTGTTTTTTTTCTTAACATTTCTTTACTCGCTGTTTGAGCTTATACTTTATGACTCTCTCCAAATTGTATCAGAAAATTCTTAGCATCAGTGGTAAGATGAATTCATAAATAAAAATGAGCACAGATATTTAAAAGAGACAGGCTTGGTGGAGTCAGTTTCTGGTATATCTCACCTCATAATCAACACGATATTTCTAATTAACACAGTTCTTAACTGGAGTAGTCTGGTGTGGGTTGGAGGCCATAGCTTTCCTCATTTTTCTGGGACGCCCCATGTTGACACTACAGTCCACAGGCAAATTCACATGTCCTCTTTCTACAGGGATTTTGGAAGCACCAAAACAGTAGCCTGCTCAAATAGATCCCCCCTCCCATTTACCAGAAAACTGGATCATTCTGCCATTATAATACTTTCATCTGAAGCTCTTTAAAAATGTAAATGTCGGCATAACCTGTGGGAGAGTATCACATCTCACTTCAGCATCCCGGAAACATACAGAAAACTTTAGATCCCCATGGAAATCCTTCATAGAGCAATGAGATAGGATTAGTGTCTTAGGCTTTCTTATTGTCAATATAAAAGCAATCATACAAAGTCCATTTCTACATTATTTATAAAACTACAATTAAAAACATTATCCATAATGGGCTTTTTGCCATGAAGTTACTATAAGAATGTAATGATAGAAAAAGAAATGTGTCTCTCCCAATAAATTGATATACTTTCTTTAATCTGATAAGAAAAGCTATGGTCCTCATTATTTTTGTTTGTTTCTGTTGCCTGGAAGATCAGAATTCAGATTTTTTCCTTAACGTTTTAGTGATTAAAGTGATTTGGTTAGGGCGCCTGGGTGGCTCAGTGGGTTAAAGCCGCTGCCTTCGGCTCAGGTCATGATCCCAGGGTCCTGGGATCGAGGCCCACATCGGGCTCTCTGCTCAGCAGGGAGCCTGCTTCCTCCTCTCTCCTCTCTCTCTGCCTGCCTCTCTGCCTACTTGTAATCTCTCTCTCTGTGTCAAATGAATAAATAAAATCTTTAAAAATAAATAAATAAATAAAGTGATTTGGTTAAACTACTTTACCTCTCTCTATATTTTTGGACTACATAACTCTGTTTTTGCTTGCTTTTTCTCGTTCCTTTAGCTGCTTGACTGCATTTTTATCTCTAAACTATCACAAACACTTCTGTGGGAGGAAGCAAACAGTTGATTCTTGTTAATCATGGTAGTTTTGTCCGCAAATACTGAATTAGCAAATACTGAGCCATTGTTCCTAGGAGAAATACAGGATAAAGTTTCTGTCAGCTTCTGGTCACCAACTGATCACTTTAAACCTCATTTTATGTGTATTTCTTTTAAGGACACCTTATTTAATATTATCGTTGATTCATAAACATTGAACTTACGGCCAATAGCACCATAACTCATGCTTCAATGAAGCTTATCTGAAACACATAATTTCTTCATAAGATACATCACAGCCTTCTTGCAATTAAGAACACTAATCACTCCAGCAATATGTTTGGGGGGCATTTTAAACAGAAAGACTACCACCTAAAAGCACAAAAAT
Organism: Ailurus styani; assembly: GCA_002007465.1. Lineage (NCBI taxonomy): Eukaryota > Metazoa > Chordata > Mammalia > Carnivora > Ailuridae > Ailurus > Ailurus styani. Next base: position 8,536,630 of record LNAC01000015.1, on the reverse strand, counting down.
GGGAAACACGTGTCATTAAATAAACCACGAAAAGGACACTTGTTTATAGCATGAGAAACTGAAAGGAAAGAAACTGAAACAAGACAGCATCAGCTTGTTTGACCTCAGCTGGGAACGTGCACATCAGGAGACTCAAAATTTTCCCCATGTCTATCCATGTTTGTGAATGACCACAAAGATACCAGAAGTATTGATCTTGGAGTTACAAATAAAGTTTAGCTGGAAGGCAAATGCATAAATCTACAACTGGCAAATTATGTGGATTGGTTTGTATGACTTCCCAAAACTAACGCTATTATATTTTGGCCAATTAGCATGTTAGCCACAATTAGAATATCAGATTATGGCATGAAAAGGAGGGGCCTGAGGGAATGGGACCAGGGACAGGTACACTTGGATTCTCTTGTGGAAATGAGAGAAAGGTTAGAGCAAAGGCAAGAGGAGCAGATCCCAGGGAAGCTGCCAGGGAGTCCGACAAGGGACTGAGGTTCTGGGACAAGGATAGGAGACGCAAGGTGAGCCTAACATGGACACAGCATTAACCAATTTCACAACTATACTTTTTCCTATTGCAGTGACCCTTTTATTATAACCATTAGTGCTCAACTTGGGGAATTCAGGGGGACTTTTTTTTCTTCCCCAATAGATTTCTACCCTAAACTTAGAAAAATGTGTCCGGCTATATGAACTGGTATTATAATGCTAACATGTCACAGGGAAAAGAAGCCTGATTCGTAATGTGTTGATTTCGGCCAAATTGTTAGTAAAAGTAGTAACACCTGGTTCTCAGGGGAGACCTTTCTAGTTGCTGATGAAAAATGTTATTAAACTAGAAGACCCACTCTCATCTCCCCTACACCTCTATCTTCGGTGACCCCAACATAAAGACACACACTAGCCAAAAACCGGCAGAAAGGGAAGTGGAGAAAGACACGTGAATTTTGTAGGACTAAGAGCAAAGCAGGTCAGTCTGTTCAGTTAGGACGCAGCACACAATAGGTCCTCCAGGGATCGACTCTATTAGCAGTAGCTCTATATTAAAACTAATTAGTTCATGAAGTGAAAATTCTGTTTTCCCTCTCTGTTTGGCTTATCACTAACACAAATAAACCCTCCTCAATCTTTCACTCAGCAAAACTTACTGGGAATATTAGCACCAGCGAGCTCTGTAGATATTTCAACTCATGCCTATCTGTCATGGTTCATGGCTAATTCAATGTCTTCTTCCACAAAGTCATTTCTTGTGGAAGATATTGACATATAGAAAAACCATAATGGTACCTGTGTTTTTTGCATGAACTTGGCTTGTCACACCCGTGTTATTTCAGACCCCACCCTGATTACTACGATAGAAGCCATCTCGTGGTTACGGAATGGCTTTCCTTCCAGTTCTGGGGTAGTTGCTCTTCCTGTCCTTCCTTTGGACTGTGATCTTAAATCAATTTGAGGGAGCGACTGACATACAGATTCTAGCATATGAGGGATGGTTGCTCTCATATTCATGGTTTTCAAGATTATTTTAATCTTGATTATCTGAAATGGAAGAAAAAGCATAGCTCCAGTTTGGTCAAAGTTCATAAAATCTGAAGAAATTTTTCAAGGAAAACATTATCGTTTACATTTATAGTTCAGAAGAATAGAAATAATCCCCCTGTTACCATAAGACATTTTAACATGTTGGAATCAAGTAGACTGAGCTGAAGGTTAGGATATGTCTGATTTGCAAGTAAGCCAGTTTGTCCCGCTTCACTGTGTAATAGTTTAACACTGGTCCCCTGGCCCAGCTGATATGCAGCAGGCACACACGAGTGGGACTTAAATGCTCCTTTATTCTTATTGGTCAGCAGGTGCCATGCTAGGTATTCAACATTTTCAATATTACCCCTAGTCCCTGGGGAACCAGGAGAGGAAAGAGGAGAGATGAGTTCCAATTCACCCCGGATGCTGTTTTTAAAACCACTTCAAGGGCGCCTGGGTGGCTCAGTGGGTTAAAGCCTCTGCTTTCGGCTCAGGTCATGATCTCAGCATCCTGGGATCGAGGCCCGCATCAGGCTCTCTGCTCAGCAGGGAGCCTGCTTCCTCCTCTCCCTGTCTCTCTGCCTGCCTCTCTGCCTACTTGTAATCTCTCTCTCTGTGTCAAATAAATTTAAAAAATTAAAAAAATTAAAAAAAATAAAATCACTTCAAGTGCAAGTTCTCCCGTCAGAAGAACCTTCTTAATACAGTGTAGCTTAGCACTACTAAAACAAAAAAAATAAATTTTAATTAAAAATCTAAAATTATAGGTACACATAACCACAAAACTTTAATACATATTAAATATAAAATATTTAAATATATTAAATAGAAGTATTAAATGTAGTAAATACTAAATAGGAAAATTAAATATTAAAATATAAAATATTTAAGAAATGTTTAAACGTTGCACATGGTGCTAATTTATTTTAATGCTTTTCTAACCTCAATCATCTGAAAAAGTCGTGGCACAAACCCCACGCAGATTATGCTATTTGCTGACACAATACCCAATGACAAGTGGTATACATAAATTTGAGGGACAGTGATTGACTGTATAGAGTTTTAGAGTTTCCATTCATTAAAAAATAATACAAATGCAAAAAATTACAAAGGCATAAATTGAAGATATTTACAACACATATATCTGTCTGAAACTAGCAAATCTAAGGTAAAGTGATTGCAGCAACCCCCAGACTAAGAATATTTTTTAAATAGGCATTTTTTCTCTTAAAAGTAAAAGATAAAACCTAACAGCAATAAATATCTTAAACTATATTGTAACCAATGTTTTGATTTCTGCTTTGGCCCATACCATAGTAAAAAAAGGATTTCTACCTAACCTCTTTATGTGTTCCTAACGGTTATTATTATTTTTTTTTGTCTTTCTTGATATTGCCATCTAAGCTTTGATGGGCTTCAGACTGTCCAGATACATCACATTATACTTAAAAATTAGTTGAAAATATCTGTCTAAATTTCTGTTCAAACATAAAGCTTTATAGAAATCTTTTTCTGAAAAATAGTTCAAAACCTCATGTCTTTGAAAAGAGACTAGAAATGAATTCAGTGCATTTGATTAAGTGTTCTAGTAGTTCTGCAAAAAAAAAAATTAAAATTAAAATAAAAAAATCCCGTAAAACCCTTCTAAAAATTCCTGTAGTTATCTGACCTAGGTTTTTCTTATGGTGGCATAAATAGAAGACTGCTTACATAACCCTTCTTACAAACAAGTGGGTCAACTACTTCCATGTCAGTTTTATATATTTCAATGACTTGAAATTATTATTTGGAGATAAGCCAAGTACAGACAGAAAACCAGGTCCAAATTTTCCCATGATGAACTAATTAGTTTACTTTGGGCTATTTCTCACATAGCAGCCTTCTGCTATCAGACACTTGACCTACCTTGTTGCTTGATGACACTTCTAAATATGTTAATGTGGCAAATGCGGGGCTCTGTTTTACTTACTGTGATCAATAAGGTATATTTTTATCTCTAAGTAAAGTCAAACTGTTATCTTTGTGATTCCTGTAAACTGTTTAAGTCCTCAATTCTGAACCATTTTATTTTATGTAATAAGTTGGTTTTTCTAGACTGACAGGTTAGAAATTGGACTGAATAGTATACTGGTGTCTATTTCTAAAGGTGACAACGCAGAGGGCAGTAATGGTTTTAAAGATGACTCTAAATTACCCAGATGCAATCAACCAACAGATCCCTGGTGTCATGAATCTAAAAGGTTGGCCATTCAGTTTGCAGCTGTGGGCCTGTTTAGAGATTATGCAGCTGTTTATAAGCCCATCTCTTATGCTAGCGGTTGGCTGACACTGGCTCAGAAAAATGCTACCATCCCTGATGGAAAAAATGCTTCCGCTGATTAATCAATTACAATAACTTCTGTCTGCAGGCTAACCACAGTGTCTGTCAGCTTACCACCTGAGTCTGCTTACATATATTTGTAATGTTTATCCATGAGACAGGACATGGAGAACTTACTGTCAAGAATATATAGTTAAGACCCACCATGAGAGACTGTGGATTCTGAGAAACAAGCTGAGGGTTATGGAGGGGATAGGGAATAGTATCGCCAATAACATGGACTACATTAGCTTCTATTTATAAAGTTCTTTTTTGCCCCAAATTGTTTCCCTATAATTCTATTCATACACCTGCAACTTCTTTTTTTTTTAAACACGTGCAACTTCTAACATTATGAATGTCTTTGGATTTTTGCTATATCAAGTAAATATGCTCACTGGGAAGAGTAATTCATAAGCTGTTTTCAGTCATAGTTACTTAGGAGAGTTTAACTTATTAGAAAGACTGGTCCACAAGCCACTAATTTCCCATCTTAGAAGCAACAAAATACTAAAAGAGAGAAAAATGGGCTCTGAGATAAAGTTCTGAAAAAGAATAGTTTTCTCTTGATAAGTAGGAAAAAGGAAGTTCTTCGCTCCACTTTCAATGAATGTCAAAGAAAAAAGACTCAAGGAAACAATTTCACCTCCACAACAATATGGACTATGTAATAAAATTTTTTGTCCTGGCAGGAGTATAGGGGCATAGGGAATACTTGGCCTTATTCCCTAACTTATTCCCAATTATGTAGGAGAAGCTGAGGACACATCATTTCTCTAAAAGTTCTGCAAAAAATGATCTTTCATTTCTTTCTTAATAAAACTTCAGGACAAAAGCAACTACTCTTAAGAGTGTTATGGATTTACTTATAGACACCATTGCTAGAGTATAAAGGTACTTCTGGAAACTTGATACTGGAGTGATTATCATAAAAATATTTATTCTCCTCTTTGGTTCTAGTTTCAATTCCTTTCAGATACAGTTAAGTAGGGTAATTTCAAAGTAATGGGAATAACGTGATATTTGCTGCTTAAAAAAACAAAAAATATGGAAGCAACCCAGTGTTCATCATTTGAATGGGTAAAGAAGATGCAGTGTATATATACAGTGGAATATTACTCAGCCATTAAAAAGAATGAAATCTTGCCATTTGAGACAACATGGATGGACTTAGAGGGTATAGTGCTAAGTGAAATAAGTCAGTCAGAGAAAGAAAAATACCATAGGCTTTAACTCATACGTGGAATTTAAGGGGAAAAAAACCCCAATGAACAACAACAAAAAAAGACAAACAAAAAAACAGATTCTGAAATACAGAGACCAAACTGATGGTTACCAGAGGGGAGGTTGTTGGGGGAATGGGTGAAATAAAGGGGATTAAGAGTACACTTATCTTGATGAGCACTGAGAAATGTGTAGAATTGTTGAATCATTAAATTGTACACCTGAAACTAATGTAACACTGTATATTAAATATACTCGAAAATAAAATTAAATATTAAAAAAGATACTATTCAAGATCCAGTCTACTCCTTAGACTTTTCTTAATTAGTGCTGGATTTGGTATATGTTCTCAGTGTCTGGGAGTGCCAGAGAGCATATCAGGCTGAGAGAAAAACCTTAAACAGATAAAAACTTTTACTTCTGCCCTTATATGCCCTTTTCCTCAAGACCCTGTGGTTTGGTGAAGACCTCGTTGCCACCCGCATCGTTCAGTTCAATCCTGCCTTTAAATCATTCCTTGGGCTGATTTTGGCAATCATGTTAAAAGAAACTAGACTCATAAAGATCATGGCTAGAAGACATGTAAGACATGCTTGTTTATTTTAACCTTCATTTATCTTTGCCATATCTTGACAAATAAACTGCATTAATGTCTGAAACCTCAACAAGATATATGCAAAAAAAAAAATTCTCCCAGAAAGCAGTAGTAAGAAAAAGTAGAATTTGCAAAACTGTGCCCATCAAAATGAAAATGACCAAACTTTTGATGTTTTCACACAGTGACCGAGATTTGGAAACTGGTGCATTAAATGAATGCATTCTTTTGGTGGTAGTATTGCAAAGCTGAAAACATTGGTGGTTGTTGTCAGTCTTTAATCAAGGACTTGTTATCAATGCAAAATTTCATCCTTGACAACAGTATCAAAAGCTATAATTGATAGTGATTTACACAGGCTCATCATAAGTCACAGCTTTTATGAAAAACACATTTGTGCAGAACGAGATGTCAGAAATGATGTATCTGAAACAAAGAATGCTTCACACACCTGGAATCCAGAAGAGAAAGAGAGAACACCTCAACTGGACAAGTGGGCATGCAGAATGTTCCCATACTAGTTACTTAATAATCAGAAATACTTGAAATGGAGAGTGAGAGGCAGTCATATGGTTGTATAAAGAATGTTTGAAAATGTAATAAACTATTCCCAGGACTTTTTCTTTTCTTTTCTTTCTTTCTTTCTTTCTTTTTTTTTTTTTGGAGGGGGCACCCGGATCCTAGGACTTTTTCAAATAGTGAGCTAGAAAGCATATTATCATGGGGATAGCAATGGGATGGGGAAGAGGGGGTAGGAAAGAGAGAATGTCTCCCTAAACTTGTCAATCACTTGACATATATTTACATTTGACAATATTTCACATATTGTTGGAAACTGCAAAAGTAGTTGTTATTAGAGAATTATTCTTTAACTCTTAGAACATCAAGATACTTATTCTGTTTCGGTAAGTAGATGTTGAGATCAAAAGTGACATGAAATCAGTCATAGAGCTAGAACAAAGCTACTGAAGAAAATGAAGAAAATGGGAGGGAACTGGTTTTTCAGCTGATACTGGCTGGGTGTCCGTTAGCACAGCATGATATTAATAAGCCCAAATCAATAGGTTCAGTTGCACTGGGAATCTGTTAGGTTTTCCATTCCACGGCACCAGAACACATTCCTAACTGAGATACTTGTCATTTTTCACAAGAGGGTGCTGGAGAGAATACAGGCCAGAATATTCTAGAGAAAGGAAGCAGTACTCAAAGTGACTGCCCTACAGAAAGGATAAATAATGTCATATTCATAAACGAAGAGCTAAAGGCTTCTTTAATATATTCTTCCAATTTAACAATAATGATAATAATAACGATAAATATGTATAATTAGATATAACCTTACATTTCCCCTCTTCTCAGAACTTCCATGTCTTCATTTGAAAGCCAAAGTAGATCGGTGCTTACAGAAAAAGAAGAAAATCATGAGTCTGATGTTCCGCTTACTGCTTCTCCCTGAGAGATGGCACTTGGTCTTAGGGATTTAGCCAGCCTATCTCAGTCACTGTCAGCAGCCTGACCTCTTCCAGGTGGTTCAGATTCCAGATTCCATTTCCCTGAACTCATCCAAATGAATGAGCTCAGGTACCCCACGTGCAGTGTAACTTGCTTTACCTTTTTTACACTGAATTTCAATTTGGGGGACCGCTTTTCATTCGTCTCTTGCCTCCTTGAAACCAGCAATTGAGACTTTATAAAAATGTCTTCTTCCTCCCACTATCTGGTCAATGCCATTCTTGTTCATTATTTCTCTAATCTGACTTCTCTTCTCCAAGCTTACAATCACTAAGCTAACTTCAGATGTTATTTCCCGCTCCTAACTGATCTCCCTACAGTTTTGAACCCCCTTCAATTTATCTTCCTGTTTATTATCACAATACTGCATCGAAACCACTATCTCAAACCTTCGCTAGCGATGCTAAAATTATCTGTTCACGGATCTCTCCAACATATCAGATTCTAAGTTCTTCAAGAGCAGGAATTGTCTTATTCAGCCTTTTACAACCAAAATACCAAATATGCTGCTGACACATCAGAGGCACTTTATGACTTTTTCAATAAAAAATTCAGATATATAAAAATTATGCCAGAAGTTAAATTGCTATAATCAGTTTTAATATGATGAGCAGATCTTTTATTGCAATAAACACCATTGTCAACTTTGACATAACTAATGCCATTTTTCTCTAAAGTTTATGCTTTCCAGGTAGAATCGGTGTGCTCCAAAGGGTGTCAATAATTCTTTGAGTCCTTATTTTCACCTCTGGATCAAGTTATCATGCACAATAACATGTTTGCTGTAAAAAAGATTAATCTGAAAGCAGGTTTCTTTTTGCTTTTCTCTTTTTAAAGATTTTATTTATTTATTTGACAGAGAGAGAGCACCAGTAAGCAGAGCGGCAGGCAGAGGGAGAGAGAGGAGCAGGCTCTCCTGCAGAGCATGGAGACTGATGTGGGTGGGGCTCGATCCCAGGACCCCAGGATCATGACCTGAGCCGAAGGCAGTCGCTTAACCAACTGAGGCACCCAGGGGCCCCCTGAAAGCAGTTTTGAACTATTTCTTTAATTCCCCTATTCCAATTTCTACACACTTCTAAAAAACATAGTTCCTGAAAAATAAGACAAATAAAAATGTTTCTACTGGTTATAAAATAGTACGATGCAAACATGGCATCTTTCTTTAAATACATAGTCAACGTTTATGAATGTGCATTGTTTCTTTTCTCTTAAAATAATTCTCTGTTCTCAAGCTGCCAAGACTCTCCTTGCACGTGGATATTTACTATATTGATTTTAAGAATCAACATTACTACTTTAGACCGAAGGCACCAGACTTCAAGACTTTATTCACGACAATCACCCTAATTCAACACTTTCCAGGAACCGATAGGAAACTAACTTCTGGTTTCTGGGGTCTCACGGGTGGGTTTATTTTAAACGTCCAAGTGTACTTTGAGAGAGTGACAAACCATAAGGGGTCAGAACCACGCAGACCACAGTTGATTAGAAACACTGCTGGGAATGAGAAGAACATTCGTGATTCAAGGGAAATCCATCTTTGCAACAACTCAGTTATCGTCACAGAGTCATTTTACAGAGAAAACCACAGCATAGAATTCAAAGACTTCCTCCCAGTTTGTACCGGAAACAGATGCTCACCACGCCTTCTCCAAGTCTGAGAGGAGACCGAGTCCAAGGCTTGATGCAGCTTCCCCACCAGAGCAGAGCACACACTTGTCCTCGCTCTCCACTTTTCATCTCGCCCTCACATTTCTCTAGAGATGCCCTTATCTCCAGATACCAGGGATTAGATCAAGTGTGAGATATCAAGGATAATGAAGGTCATTTGGTGCAACCTCCCAGCACCGGCCATCTCTACAACAAAGATTTCTTAGCATGGCGCATTCCTTGGTCTTCTTTGGTTTTAGCCAGTCCCTGCAATGACTTCCTGAGTGGTCTTTTCAGCCTCATCCAGTGCCCCTCTCCACCCCCTGCCTTCCACTTAAACCCTCCGTCAGCTCACTGAATGCACCACACTCTTTCCCAGGCGGAGATCTCGCCAGATGCTTCGGCTCTGTCTGGATTGTTCTGTCCTAACTGCCCACCTGACTGGCACCCAAACATCCTTCAGTCTCAACTGAAACACAAGTTTCCTCAGACAGGTCTTCTTGACCAATCGCAGCATTATTCTTTCCCATTTAAAGAAGTTAGTCGCGGTCACAATAACCTCTCAATTTCCTTTGACTTAAATTTTCTTTTCGTGTTATCAATTCCTTCCCATTTTGGAACACTATTTTCTTTTTTGTAGAAAGAAGATGGAAACACAATAGAAACTGAGTGATTCTACTTTCACTTACATCCATTAACTTCCTTATTCACCGCTTTGCTTTAAACAATGCTGGAAGAATCTTTGGTTCTCCTCAGCATTTTTTTCCAGGCTTCAGCCCACACTGGGTTTTACTCCTCTTCATACTACCTCGACAGCTCACAACACCTTTGTCAGGATTTCTGATTATGTGCCCCTTTGTTCGTCTGTTCTACAAGCCAGTTTTTTAAATGGATTTTACTAGAGCCTCTATGTAGCCTCATGAATTTCTCTAGTGGTCTCTCTTTGGGGATTTTGCGAAATGCCCTTTCCAGAATTTCTTAAAGTTAGTTTATCCGAATTCCTTATTTTTAAGACCTCTGTCTTCCGTCAAAGTTACCAATGATTCCAAGTTGCCACAGGCAATTACCACTTCCTGGTCCTCATCTCACTCTGCATCTTCACAACATCTGACCCAGGTGACCATTTCCTGTTTTGGGAAACACTTCCTGGCTTGGGTTCCATGACAATGCTCTTTTGTGGGGGAAAAGGGAGTTTTTTACTGGCTCCTCTGCAAGAACCCTCTATGTTAGAATAAGCCAGAGTGTGGTCCTTCGGTGATACCTCAAGACCGTCCATAGACTGTATTTCCAAATTTCTATGTGCAGCTATGACTTCTTCCAAGTGCTCCAAATTCTGTATCCAAAAGCCCAATTTGACATTTCCACATGGATACCTAAAAGTACCTCAAAAGGCTGAAAATGAATTCTGCATTTCCCTTCCAATTTTGTTTTTTCTCTTAGCTTCATCCACCTTAGGAAAGAGCTTCACCATCTGTCTTATAACTCCGCACAAACCCTGCGGATCATTTTGACTCTCCATTTTCTTTAACCACCGCTTATCTGATTTGTCAGCAAGTCCTTTCAGCTCTGTCTTCAGACAGGTCCTGAATCTATTTCTTTCTCTCCAGGACTGCTGTTTCCAACCCCGATCTATGCCACTGTCATCTGCTGGCATCACCCACTCCCCGGTCTCTTCTCTGCTCGCCCTATGTTACATTCTCTTCAAAGAGGCCAGGGTGATCTTTCAGAAAGATGGCCTTCTCTGAGGCTTTTCCTCTGAATCATACAGCATTCTCCTACCCCTCCCAGGTCACTCTCATTATTTCACATGACATTTTTTTAAAGAGCACTGAAACTTGTATGATTGCTAATCTGTATATTGACTTAGGTGTCTATCTCTAAGCTAGAATGTAATTTCCATGATAGTAACATCTGTTATCCACTGGGTTAGAATACCAAGGCTCAGGGTATGCTTAGTCTCTTGAATGAATTTTCAATGGACGATATCTAAATCATAGTGTCTTCTCGCTTCATTCAGAATAAAAATCAAAAGTCAACATGTTTTTCAGGACTTTCAAAGCTCTCTGTGACCTAGCCCCCTTATCACCCCACCCCCATTTCTTGCTACCCCAGCCCCCCTCCAGGTGTTGCAGCCTGCTTTGTTTCCTAGAAGATGCCAGGCAAAACCCCTGCTTGTTGTCCTTTCCATCTGGAAAACTCTTCCTCCTCAAAACCACATGGTTCTCTCTGACTTCCTTCAGACCAATGTGCAAAGATCATCTTTGCAATAAGACTTTCCCTGGGCACCCGATCCAAAATTTCAACACTTGCTGGGCATGCCACTGACACGTTGCGTGCCTCCACTGCTTTATATTCTCTCTCAGCATTTCTCTCTCCTGAGGTAGAGACTCAGCTGGTGTGTATCTTGTTTATTCTTTATCTCCCCAGTAAAAGACAAACTCCATGCGGCCAGGGATGTTTGTCTGTTGTCCGTTTTGTCCAGTTCTATCCACACCGAGCCCAGAAGAGAGTTTGGCACTAATAAATACTTGTTGAATAAATAAATAAGAAACTTATTTTTCTTAATATATGGAGCAGTGTTTACTTACAGAGGTTTAAGAAGATTTTTTTGATTTCATGTTAAACAGAGTTTTAGTCTCATTACTGGTAATCTAGACAAGTTTCCTTCATTCAAGGAGGACCTGTGATTGGGGTGCCTGGGTGGCTCAGTGGGTTAAAGCCTCTGCCTTCGGCTCAGGTCATGATCCCAGGGTCCTGGGATCGAGCCCCGCATCAGGCTTCCTGTTCTGTGAGAGCCTGCTTCTCCCTCTCCCTGCCACTCCCCCTGCTTGTACTCTCTCTCTTTCTCTGTGTGTGTCAGATAAATAAATAAAATCAAAAAAAAAGAAAGAGGAGGACCGATGAGAGAAGGTTAATATTTGGACAACCTGAATAATGATTGTGTGAAACAAATTAAGTAATACTCTCAACTCCATGTATGGGGTTTATAACAGGCTTTTATTATGCTAAGTGATATTGCTACATCCTACTACCTATCACAAACTTCAGCTCTAGGTACACCTAATAATGAGTAAAGAATCATTCTCCTTTAGACACCAACTCTAGAAAGTGACATACTCTCCACGGGAAACACCTGGTTTGTCCTGTCTATTTTTACTGGAATTGTTTCCTGCATCTCGACATTACAATTTCTTGCTTAAGAGCTGCACTATTGGTTAAGCTACCTTGATGAATCAACTCGAGAAACTAGATTAATTGTGAGCTGAGGTTTATGTGAATAGTTGGTCTGTGTTTCATGCTCTACTGATCTGAAAGACCGAAAACTTAACCTGAAACTTCTCAGAGCGACGGTGGGAAAAGAGCAGATTTCTGTTCTGAACAACCTGGGGGTTTGGCTGACTTCCACTTTTCCAGAAAAAAACCAGTGAACTAAATGAAAAGCAACTCAGAAACCAGTAGATAATGTTAGCCTAAGACGGTGTGCCAAGGAGCTGAGAGGACCCACGTGTTAGGGTGACCTTCGCTATGAGGTCAAATATTCCTGTTCCCGAAATGGCCTGTGAGAGCGGTCATTACTGACATTTGACAGATTCCCTTTACTCCTTCTTGGCGACTGTGAGAACAGGCTCATCCAGTTTCATCTGAAATGTTTTCTTTTCCGTTCGAAAGCGAGGATGGTAACATTTTAAGGAGAGGCCCATAATCCTTAGGTAGAAAAGCCTCCTTAATATGAAACTGCCAAGATGACCGTGTCTGGGTCACCCACAAGAATCCCGTCCTGCCTTCAAGAAAGGCTGATCCCATCTGGGGAGAGGATCATGCTAAGAAACTATGAAAAATAACTCTTTAGGCGGAATGGCACAAGGCAAGTATGACTCTCACTTAATACTACAATGTGGACTTCACAGTAACTTGACGATTCAACAAACTTAAATGCCTAGGCTATAATGCCACAGTCCATCTTTTCTGTTAACTTCTCAAATTTAGAACTATACGACCAGGCATATAAATATATATATATATTTATTTATTTTAAACATCACTGAATATGCATGACTGTAACTAAATATTAAGAATAGTACACATTAAAAAAAATAGAACCATATCAAAATTCATGGACACTGTTAGGTTAAATAATAATTTTGTTGCTTATAACCCTGGAACCACATTTAATAATTTGGTCTTAATTTAGTAATGTACCGTTTAATCAACTGGAACCTTGTGCCTTGAATTTTAGATCTTGAAATAAAAAGCCAGCAAGCATGTTACAGGGGTGGTGACTTTAACCAAACCGGGCTTTTCCCTAGTAAGACGGCCTCCAGCTTTCATCGGTCACCTGCCCAGCATTTTTCAAATAATTAAATTATGTTGTATTGGGTGGGAAACTCTTGGAAGCTAAGGTACTGTGGCCACTGGAATAAGCACCCATGCACACACCCTAGTAGCGGCCCTGCGCGGATCCGAATTTGGAAATAACTGAGCAAAACCACGGGAAGGCAGAAATTTACTTTTGATTTCTCTGCGGCTACCACACCTGAGGAAGTGCAAAGAAACGTCCTATGGCTTAGCTGGCGAGGCTCGCTAGAACACTTCCCCTTCTCTAAACACACCACCATCATCATCATCATCACCATCATCACTATGATTATTATTCGGTGTTTCAGCTGTTCGGGGATACAGATGGAAGGAAACGGGCACCGCTGTGGATGAATGGGGG
>LNAC01000015.1:8378793-8523045 GCA_002007465.1 Ailurus styani | reverse complement strand
GCTCTCCGCGCCCCTCCCGAGCCCGGGAAGTCCGGGCTCCCGCGCCGGCGGCCACGCGGGGTCTGCTCTCGTGGGGACCGGGCGCCGCTCCGGGCGTGGGGGGCGCTCCTGGTTTTCCCACCGGCGGCTCGGGATCGGCCTCCGGCCCCGGCCCGTCGGCACTGCGGGCGGCGGCACTTGGAGCACCACCCCCGAGTCGGCCCGGCCGCCGGGATCTGGACGGTTTGAGTGAGAAGAAGGCGTGTCCCCGGCCTCGCGCCGACGTGCAGGGCTCACCTCGGGCACAGCTGGCTGGTGACTCAAAGGCGCGGGCTCCCGGTTCGGTTCGCAGTGCGGGGCTGTGAGCCCCAGCAGCGAGCGCTCTCTCTCTCTCTCTCTCTCTCTCTTTTTAAGATTTTATTTATTTATTTGACAGAGAGAGAGAGAGAGAGAGAGAGAGAGAGAGAGAGAGAGATCACAAGTAGGCAGAGAAGCAGGCAGAGAGAGAGGGGGAAGCAGGCTCCCTGCTGAACAGAGAGCTTGATGCAGGCCTCGATCCCATGACGCTGAGATCATGACCTGAGCCGAAGGCAGAGGCTTGAACCCACTGAGCCACCCAGGCGCCCCAAGCGAGCTCGTTTCTATGCCTCTGTTTTCCCGTGTCTTCTTTGATATCTCTTATCCCAAGAGCCCCTGGCACTGTGCGAACTCTTCCAAGGCAGGGCTTTCTCTCCTCCCAGGATGTCTCCTAACCACGTAAACCACGGGGAGAGGGAGGAACTGCCCCGGGAAATAAAAGGGGACCCAATGAAATGAGTGCTTTAAAAGTTGAGACCTGGTAATGTGAACACATTAAGCATTATACACCTTCCTAATTTTTTGCCTCCTAACGTCACTTCAGAGATTGGTAGGATGGTAAATAGAGGTCATGTCTATGAGATTAAAGGAAATTAACAATGTCCACATGCACTGAACAAATAAAATACCTACTGTGTGGCAGACCCTGCTCTAGACCCGTGGGCTCCTTCTGTCCACAGCAAAGATCCTGGCTGGCTCTCTGGAGGGAACAGTTTAGACTGACTCCGGCATCCCTAGTTTTTGGGCTGCTGGCAAAGGGGAGAATCCAAGGTTGCAGACGTGTAAAACGATTGAATTATACCTCCGTGAAGAACATTTCAATGTTCCAAACCATTGTCGGGAAACAATGAGATGCTACTTAAATTTTAATTGTTTGACCCAGTTCTGACAGGGGGCTTTTGAGACCATCAGGGAGGCACTGGCTTTTCCAGCTAGGGAGCATTTCTCCCTGAGAAGTGCTGTGGGTGGAGGGGGAGGAGGAGCCCCAAACCAAAACCCAGGGTCAACACACGACCGTGTAAAATAGTGAAGAAGAGGACAATGGGAGAAAGTATCGGGTCCCACAAGACTCTATTCTATTAGAAAAAATGGAAGTTCTGTGTCCTCTGCCTCAATGTTCTTGTCTTGAAAATGGGGATGATAAAATGCCTAGATAGGGTTATTGTGAGCAAATGAGTTCACATCAGCAAAGTGCGCAGAATAGTGCCTGGCACTGTAAATTCTATATATGCACATGTTGTCCATACATGTTATTTTGGTAGCTCTGATCTACTTCATTATCCTAAAGTAAAGTCCAAATAATAAAAATTATTCTAAACTACTAGGAGAAAGTATAGGAGGTTTGGGTTGTGGATTTTCAAAATACATGCACTGGGAATCTGTATTTATGGTAAATCTGTTTTGTATCTATCAGTAACATCTAAGTATATAATAAGCATGTGTCCCTGGGCCTAGAGAGACAGATAAAATAAAGAACATAACTCTGAATTTATTCTATTGTATGCAGCACATTAACTTAAAATTATCCTCAAAACATTTTTTAAAAAATGATTTTCTGTGCTAATCAGTGATAATCTATATTCTTTCCCTAGTTTTATGTGTTCACAACATTAATCCAAATAGCTATTATTCAAGCCCTGCTTGCAGATCATCTCATTTGATGTTCACCACACTGCTTTGAAAAAGGCAAGGAATCTATTATTTTTACTGTACCCACTTTAAGAAAGAAGAAATGGAGGGGCGCCTGGGTGGCTCAGTCAGTAAGCATCTGCCTTTGGCTCAGGTCATGATCCCAGGGTCCTGGGATTGAGCCCCGCATCGGGCTCTCTGCTAGGCAGGAAGCCTGCTTCTCCCTCTCTGACTCCCCCTGCTTGTGTTCCTTCTCTCACTGTGTCTCTCTCTGTCAAATAAGTAAATAAAGTCGAAAGAAAGAAAGAAAGAAAGAAAGAAAGAAAGAAAGAAAGAAAGAAAGAAAGAAAGAAAGAAAGAAAGAAAGAAAGAAAGTAATGGAGACTGAGAAAGTCCCAACAAGGTGCCCAGAATCATGAAGATCATAAATATAGAACTCTGGGTTGCTGATCCCAAAAGCCCATCCCAAAGGCAGGGCTCAGGGTGATCACTACTCCATGCTGCCTCCCTTTTTCTAGAAAAAGTTCCTGCTGTGAGAAAGTCTAATGCCTACATTTCTCATCTGCTCTCCTTGTCCCCCCTTCCCCAGAGAAGTGGGCCAGCTGCCTCGTAGGGCCCACTTTTGCAGGGATGGCCCTCTTGGTGTCACCTCCCACATAAGTCCTGTCTTTGGGTTCTGAGGCTCAGACGCACAAATGTTACACAGTGATGCTATTCAGCTGCTCAGAAGTGGTGGAACTTTTCCTTTCCTGTGGGAAGAGGGATTCCAAAGAGAATGGTGGGAGAAGAGGAGACAAGTGATTCTGGCCACCTCAGGAACGCCACGTTGACCAAAGGTAGAGCAGAATAAAAGACCCTACAAAACCAGTGAAAACAGGAGGACAGCACCATGCATCTTAGACAAAAATAAATACCTTCCTGTACCTGGAGTTTCTGCGACACAGATTAAATAGACATAATTTGTCAATGGGTTTATTGATCAATAAATACAGCACGAAGTAAACAGATACATGTATGTACATGGGAGACTTCATTGTCCCCCTTCCAAACTCCTCTAATGTGAGAAAAAGAGGATTTTTAAATGTTATTAAATAATAGAGACAAATAGAATGGAGAAGAGACCTCAAAAGACAAAATAAACAGCAAGAGATGATCAGAAGTATGTCAATCAGATGGAGGCTTGTAACTGACTTGGAAGAGAAGAGTTTGCACTCTGCGTGCCTGTAGGAGGGATTATGGATAAGAAACAAGATGATTCTCTGTGCATTAGCCTGGGAGGCTTGGGCCTAGGAGGCAGAAATACCACCATAGAAGGAGGCCAGGTGGTAGGGTGAACACAGGGGCTTGGCTAGACGTCTGTCTACAGAATGCTTGGACCCAAAGCTTCCTTCCCCACTGCCGTGCAATCAACCAACCATAAGTTCCTCCATCTGCTCAACCCAGCCTCCAGGAGACTGGAAGTTTATTTTCTGGAGAAAGTAAACTAGAGTAATTTGTGGTTTAACAAGATGAACACATATTTTTACTCTGTTCCTATAGAAAATGAATTAAAAAGAAATTTATATTCAAGACAGGAAAAAAACCTCTCAAAGTTGAAAACTTACTCAAAATTTTAAAAATCTGACAGGTGGGTTGTTAAAATTCTGATGAAAAAGTCTTCAGGAAAATAGAACAAAAAGCTAGGGAAATTTAAAAAATAGAAAATAAAGGGAATCCCAGAAATAGATCCCAAAATAGAAGTTAAAATCCCAAAATAGAAAATAAAGGGAATCCCAAGAAGTTCCAGAGAAGAGTTCTTTCTATCCAGAAAGAGGTGAAAAAATCAGTTGAAGAAGTAGTGCGAAAACTATTCCAGAAATGAAGACCATGAATCTTTGGGGTCAAAATTTCCACTTAAAGTCCAAGAGAAGAATTTATTAAACCAATCAATTAAATACACTAAAATACATCATTCTGAAATATTATAAGCCTAAATAAAAGGAAGAACATAAAACATCTTCCAGAAACATAAAGCAGATCACATACAAGGAAAAGAATAAAAACTGCATTAGGTTTCTCAAGAGCAATAATGGATCCAGAAGATTCTTTAAATGCCTTCACATTTAAAAATGAAATTATTTTGAACCTAGAACCTAGAACCCTGACAAAATGTCAAGGAAGTGTGATTGAAGATATTTCAGATCTGCCAGGATTAAAAAATGGACTTCCTATACTGTTTTTAAAGAAGGATCCCCAAAACAAGCTTATAAATCATGAAAGAGGAAGAGATGGGACCCAAGAAATGTGTGTCCAACATAGGAGACATGAAAGTGAATTCTCCAGAACAACTGTGAGGCAGGCCTGGAAAGAAAGCAGAAGGATGAATGATAGCAGCAAAGTCTCCAGGAAAAAGAAAGGGAAAGGAAAGGGAAAGGAAAGAAAAGGAAAGGATGGAAAGAAAGAAGGAAAGGAAAAAAATCAGAATTATTTGACATACATATACATTTGAAAAATTATTGATAATTGTGTGTGTGGTGAGAATGGAAATGCTCATCTGAGTCCATGTCCTCTTTTTCCTGAACACCCCCACTAGATTTCATTTCTTAACCCTGTGCAGGTAGAGAGACATGTAATTGAGTTCTAGCCAACGGTATGTGGGCAGCTGTGATATACATTATTTCCAGGCCATGGCCATAAAGTAACTCAGGAGATCCTCCATGCTTTCCCTTTTCCTTATTAGTATCCAGACACAATACTCAATAAAGAGTTCTGAGGCTTTAGAAGACATGAGAGCCCCAAGATAGAAGAAATGTGTGGCTCTGAATGATTGTGTGGCACAGAAGTCCTCACTGCCACACAATGGACCATGACATGAACAAGAAATAAACGTATACCATTTAAAGCCACTGAGACTTGGAGGCCTATTTGTTATAGCACTTAGACTACAGACTAACAGACTGTTACTGTTAACAAGTTTGAAGAAGGATATGACTAACTCCAGGGGCAGAATAGGTTAGGAGAGAAAAGAAACATAATGATAATATACCACTCTGTTCAGATGTGGATATAATCAGAAAAATGGGAATGCTATGCTGACAAGAGAGTAATCATAAACTATGATGTGAACAATAATGAAATAATTATTAACAATTAAATCTTTCCTGATTTCCTTTGCCTGCCTTTTAACCAATTACCAGCTAGTTTTCCAAGCATCCAAACTAACATTGATTGATGTAATTTCATGAAGACATGTCTTTCCTCCCCACATCTATGTAGAGGGTGGAGATAAGGAAAGACGATCTATGTACATGTATAAGACAACTAAATCTTCAACCGTTATAACAGCCAGCCAATCAACAATGTGTCAAATTGCTAAGTAAAGAAATAGCAGAATAAACAAACCATTTAGAAATATGTTAAGTACAATGAAAACATGATTCAAACGTTTTACTGTAGGAATTGAGACTGGGATTTGGAGGAGATCTATACTGGTTTATAAGGAGTTACCACCATTTTTTAAAAACTACAAGGTGCAGTCGCTAACTGAACATAATAAAAAAAACTATGAGATGTATTGTCTCAATCAAAACAAAATTAATGTTGAAGTAGTCTTAAAATAAATAGAGGGAAACAAAATATTTTAATAAAGAGAACATTACAATTTACTAAAGTATGTGTATATATTTTTGTGTAAAAACCTGTTAACCGTGGAAAAAGTAATTTGAGGTGCAGCCTGAGGATAGAGTTGAGAGGGCTGCACAGTCATTTATTCACTCAAAAAAAACATCTATTAAGTAAGGTGTGCCTGATACTCTGCTGGGCATGGGGGATGAAGAACACACAAAAAAATTTATACGGCGCTCTAAGAGAAAATGAGGATTTTTAAAGCTTTAAACAACAAATAGCTTAGGTTTCTTCTCTCTTGTTCTTGGTGACATGAGCCACTGGTTTAAATTTTTGGGTAAGATACTGCCTTTCATTCCTTCCCAGTACTCTTAAAAATTGCCTCCGTGTCTATGCACTTGAACCTCACACTGATAGATCAGAAGTTGCCTGACTCACCCTTCTCCTGCGGTAGCAGGGAAGGCTTTGCCAAGGAGTCACGCGCGGGTTTGCCTCCACCCTCTGCTGATTTTCCGTTCATATAAAGTCTGTCTAATCACAAATAAAAATCAGCCCCTCCCCAGTTTGAGGAAATCCCACAGCATGACTAAAAGTCACAAGACTGGACACCCAGGTTGGGCTCGTTTTGCTAACTACTTTTAAAGATGCAAGTTCAAGAAATATATATGCTCAAGTGAATGTCTACTAGCAAATTACTCTACACGTGTAACACATGAAGACCTATTTTAGGCATCAAAGTGGATTTGTTCACATAATTATCAGCACAGCATCTACTCTCGATGGTGTGTTCTTAACCTCCCACTTTTGACTTCATTTTGTCTCGGTTTCTTAGGACGTGAAGTGAACATACACTGGGACCTTATAGGGAAATTACTCAGTCTAATTCTTTCTTTCTATGTTGAAGGACTCTTGAATAGGAAAGGACCAATGAGTAATGAGTAATGTTTTCATATAGCCTTTATGCAAGCCTTGACTTGCAAAGAAGCCACAGTAGAGTGGGTAAGCCATATTTCTGTATATAAATAGTATCAGACTGCTTTATTAACAAAAAATGCTGTAAGTATAATTATGAACAGAACTATGATTACAAAATTATTTAATTCATGTATCAAATCGATTAAGGACAAACAAGTCCCTTTTAATAAAACTAATAGGAAAGAATGTAACAACACATATATAGACATAAATATAGTCATATATCAATGTATGTAATTATATGTCTAAACGTAAGTATAGTCTTACACATGCACATGTCTAGACATATATTTGCTTAATGTTAACTTTATAATGAGCTACAAAATAAAGGTTTTATGTGCCTACCACATAAGTATAAGCAAATATAAGATGATTTCTTCATTTTCCCCAAACATGTAATAAAAAAACTGGTTTTGTTCACAACTTTTGTGATTTTTTTATCTTCAAACAGTTCAAATTATGACGTCATACACTCAGGAATAATTGAATCTTTCTTAAATTTTTTTGCCAACCTTTTAACCAATTATCAGGTAATTTTTCCAAGCATCCAGACTAACATTGATCTATGTAATTTCAGGCAAAGATATTCTTCCCCCAAAATATTTTTGATCAAATTAAAGTACTTTCATGAATGTCCCATTTGGTCATAGCAAGGAATCCCATGTTAAGTGATTACTTTTTAAAACTGTATTTTCAAGAAATAGTAAGACTGTCTCAATAAGTAATTTTACTTTGGGACGCCTGGATAGCTCCGTGGGTTAAAGCCTCTGCCTTCGGCTCAGGTCATGATCTCAGGGTCCTGGGATTGAGCCCCAAATCGGGTTCCCAGCTCAGCGGGGAGCCTGTTTCCTCCTCTCTCTCTGCCTGCCTCTCTGCCTACTTGTGATCTCTCTCTCTCTGTCAAATAAGTAAATAAAATCTTTTTTAAAAAAATAAGTAATTTTACTTTATAAGTAAGTGAAATCTGATCTATTTTTATCATCAGTATGGTAAAACTTTCTAGGACATTAATAAATTTTTATTATATTTCAAATATATATTTAAATGTTCTATTTCCAAAATGACTAGAAAATTCTTAGTACCAGAGCCATCCAATACCTCCTGAAATATGCATCGCCACCATAACCACTAAGTTCCTGTTCTGTAAAATCTTCAGCTACAGATTTCATTACTACTGCAGCTTGAGAGAATGGAAGAAAATCCCTGCATACTTCATATAAAATATAGGCTTTTGTTAGAACTACTCAGCCTATCTTAAATAAATTAGACACTGTTTATTTTTACAGTCATATATTTGGTGAGAGTCTTTTTTTTTAAAGATTCTATTTATTTATTTATTTATTTGACAGAGAGAAAGAGAGAGAGAGAGAGAGAGAGAGATCACAAGTAGGCTGAGAGTCAGGCAGAGAGAGAGGAGGAAGCAGGCTCCCTGGTGAACAGAGAGCCTTATGTGGGGCTCAATCCCAGGACCCTGGGATCATGACCTGAGCCAAAGGCAAAGGCTTTAACCCACTGAACCACCCAGGTGCCCATTTGGTGAAAGTCTTGAGAGAGAAGACATTTTAAAAGAATTGATAAAAGCACATATGACCAGAATGAAGATACCAAGTTAATAAAAACTTCTCATTTGCTTGCATTTCTCCACCTATAAAATGTGGTAAATACTAGTCCTCTTCTTGATATAAGGCATTCAATTTAATGCATGTCTTGGTGGGAGTCCCTGATAAAAGCCAAAGGGGTCAGATGCTCATGAGGCCCGGGTATACAGGGTCTGGATGCAGTAGCATCGAGTGGTTCCAAAGGTAGAGTTCCAATCACTTTACATAAGGTGGTTAGCCTTGTAGATCTGGTCCTAAGCCAGCTTGTCCGAGTGGGGGACAACACAATATCAAACCTGGGGAGAGCAGTTTCAAAACTAAAAGAAATATGGAACTTGCTACATTATATAAGCAAGAGAGAGAGAGAGATGTATGAGAATGGATTAATATGGATGCCCGGGGTAAAATATAATGTTTTGATTGAGAGTGCTAATAATTTTCTCAGTTTGATGAAACTCAAACCTAGAGTAAGCCCTATCTTAATTCAAAGAACCACCCTTGCTCTCTAGGAAGGACACTGCAACCTTACAAATACATTGAGAATGTTTTCTTTCTACATTTTCATGAAAGATCGTGTAATTATTTTCCAAGATAATCGGCACTGCGGAGCAGGAACCTTTCCAGAATAGACACTGACTCTGAGGTGTCACTAATGACTGAATAACAAGAAAGTCACTAATTCAAAGATTAGAGTCAGAACTTATGGCTTAATCAAATTCTACTTCACAAGAGGCTCAACAGGAGTCTCAAATCCATCCCACGTGTGCCATTTTTTCTCTAACCTATAGGTTAAGGGTCAATGTCATCAAAGGTTAATTTCTGAGTCTCTGATATTGAAGCTGTGCAAAACAAGCCTAGATAATATATCCAAAGAGACAGTTCTTCCTGGAAGTAGCTGCAGATATTAGTGTCATTTCACCGTTAAGAACTTGAATGATGTAAAGAAAGTAATTCCTATCCCATTTCCACCTGTTTTTCTACATTGACCTGTGTAGAAGGTGAATGGGTCTTCAAGAATGACAAGGAATATATCTAAAAGCCTAATCAGATGATGGTTTCAACTGCCACTAATGCAACTAATCAAAAATCAGATTCTAATGTCCTTGGTAAACGTGGCAGGTGGCTCTAAGTCATTTACATACTGAATTACCTGCATTTGATCCAGGTTTTAGACAAAGCATTTCTGCTTCTTGTACTCTACGCCCAGGGGATTTATGAGACAAGATTTATCTTTAGTCAGATAGGGTGTTCTATAGAGACTTTGGCATTTCCAAGTAGCGGGATCATTTGGAAGCTTCTATGTATAAAATTATAGAAGGAGGGGTTTTCCCAAGTTCTGGATAGAGGAAGATGAGCAAGAATTCTAAATCAAAGACTTAGGTTTTACTTCAAGTTCTGCCGAAAGTTATTTGTAATGACTTCATCTTTGATCTTACACATTAAATGCACAGGGTTTTAAAATAATTTGCTTATAAAAATTTCACGTGTCTTATAAAAATTTCACATTTCTGACATCACTATAAGTGTCCAAAGAATGAATGTTTGCTGAGTGAGTCAGTAAATAAAGGAATCTCTTCACTACCTTGACATCTTGAGCAAGGAAGTTTCAAGGAAACGGACAGGAGTCTCTTGTCCATTCTGTGCTTTATATTTCAGCAAATCTTTTTTTCTCATAATTGAAATATTAAAAGTTGGAAAATATACTTGTGAAAGCAGGAAATATTGCACTCTTAAAGTAAATGTGATTTACGGTAGAATTGCCAGTAGCAAATTAAGGAAGTTCCTTGAGGCATCATGGTACGAATGTGTTTTTTCTCAATGAAAATTGCAAGGAGAGACTTTGATTCCCTCACCGTAGCTCCTATAATCTTATGTCACAATTAAAGGTAAACATATTGGCAACTCTCTCTCCTGCTAGTTAAGGAGATGAATAAGTCACGGAAATGCCTTGTCTATTGCTGGGCACCTTCAGCGTTGCCTCAACTCATTAGTGGCAAAACCGGATTTGTAACAACCAGAAAATACACGGCCCAAACTTGCACTTTGGATTCTACAATCCTTTAATAAGAAGCAGATGGAATACAGACAGGAGTAAAGGAAACCCTTTCAAGGACATTCTGGCCACAGCGACAGACAAGGACCACAGAGCCCTAGAGGAAGGAGCCACAACTGACAGCAACATGAGGACAAGGTATTAGCATTTTCTAAGCCATGACATCTGGTTTCTTCTCTGAATTATGCCAATTAAGGCCATAATTGCAGAGAATGACAGAGGACCTATGCTTCTTTATTCATTCTATTCCCCGTCATGAGACTTAGAATTCTCATTTGCATCAAGAAGATGGTAAATATGTCATAAGTGATTAGTTTTATTTGCCATTTTTCGATACATGGTTATTGTATGTATATATACATATGTGTATTTTGTATGTGTGTATATACACACATATGTATGTGCACTTTCCTCCTTACACCAAAGGTTCAATTCTTCTTCATTTTTTCTTTAAACCACTAGAAATAAGAAAGCTATTAACAAAAGTAACTCCTAAAATGTCTTTGTTACTTAGTTTGGAATCACAGAAACTCAAATTTTAAAAGCAATCATTTAGGTCAAATTCTCTTCTAAGGAACTACATCTAGAGATATTAATAATCGTGTATGCATAAGAAGGGTTCCGTAGTCAGAGTAATTTAATACTGCTTCTGCTACCACCTCTTAAAATTCACAGTAAGAAGGGTGCCTGGCTAGCTCAGTCACTAGAGCATGTGACTCTTGATTTCAGGGTCACGAGTTCAAGCCCCACGCTGGGTGTGAAGCCAACTTTTAAAAAAATTCATGAGGCATCTGGGTGGTTCAGTCAGTTGGGTATTTAGTGAGCACTTAGGAGTTCCTATGAGGTCCTATGTTTAAATTTCAGAACCAATTCCATCACCTCTCTTCAACCCCTTATTTCTTCTTTTATATAAAAAGGTTAATAATAATGAGAATCACTTCATAGAGTTGCACGCCTGAAAATCACTTTGATAGATATTTCTGATAAATATATAACATAAGAAAGCACAGTATTCCCTAGAATTAAGTGTTGTTCAGTCAAATTTATTGGGAGCCTGCTAAGGGAGACACCCGAGAATTTACAATGGAACCTGAAAGTTTCATTCTACCAAAAGAGAGTGGGGTACATGGAAGGGATTACAAATGAGCAGGAGGAAGCCTTAGAGTGACAGATGTGGTCCTGGTCTTGACTATCGGGATGGTTTCTTCAGGATATCCACATGTCAAAATGTATCATATTGTGTACTGTAATTATGTGCAGTTTATTTTATGTCAATTAAAGCTTAATAAAGCCATCTCAAAAAAGGAACATAAACATAACACTAGGTTTATGTGTTGACCATTTAAAGAAATGCAGCCATTGCCTTACTTAACTCCTTCCCCTTCAACTTAGACCCCTCAATGTGGGGTATACTGTGAGTATGTGATCTTCTGTTGTATATTTTGAAGATGTTTACTTGTTTTCAACAATATTTTCAGATCAATATTCTCAATATTTCAATTTATACAAATCCTGAAAAACAGGAATTGGAAGAATAAAATTATGATGATGTAGATTCTTAACTAACAGTAAAACCTGGGGCGCTGGGGTGGCTCAGTCAGTTGGGTGTCTGACTTTGATTTAGGCTCAGGTCGTGATCTCAGGGTCCTGAGATCAAGGGCTGTGTCACGGCTCCACAATAGGCATGGAGCCTGCTTGGGATTCTTTCTCTCCCTCTTCCCTATCTCTCCCCCTCTCTCCCTCTCTTAAAAAAAAAAGAGAGAGAAAGAGAGAGAGAGAGAGAGAGAGAGAGAGAGAGAGAGAGAGAGAGAGAGAGAAAAGAAAAAATGAAAAACATTAAAACCTAACTTTTAAAGCTGTTTAAAAATCAGTTAAATCGGTGATGGGGATTAAGGAGTACACTTGTCATGAAGAGCACTGGGTGATGTATGGAAGCATATATTATACACCTGAAACTAATATCACACTGTATATTAACTACCCAGAATCAAAAAAAACTTCTTAAAAATCAGTATGACACAAAATATTATTATCTGCACATGAATGGGCATGAAGGTACTTTACAAAGCATTAAAGAAAAATAGCCCAATTTTTAAAGAAATTAATGTAGGATCTGTTTATTAATGTTTATACGTAATTTTCGAATCATGAATAGTATCTTATGTGGCATGTAGGTAGATGGTCAATAGATATATTGAGGTGAATAATTATTTTATAATCAACTATTATTTACTTAACTAAAGCATGCTTAGCATGTTTGCTCCCAAACAATTGGCTTTGACTCTTGCACTAGGTAAGCATTTATGCAGTAATAGACTATAATAAATCACTCCAAATTTCAGTGGCTTCAACCAATATTATTTTCTAATTGGGAAAACTTCCCTCAAAAGATTTTATCACATACTAATTACTCTAATAACTATATTCTCGGGAAAAGTTCCCAGCAGACCCTGGCTTGCATCTTTTCACTGGGGCCCTCGTTTCGACATCACTGCCTTCCTTTCACTTTCTTTTAGCAATTTTTCAGAGTTCCTAGTCTAGTAAAGACTTCTCACTTGTTAGTACAGCTATATATTTAATGAGTACTTTTTTTTTGCTATTCTAATTATTTTATCATATTAATTCTGTTATTTTAGTAAGGTGGGGGTATTTAGCTCTGTATTCCAGTTGAAAATTGGAAGCTTTTCTAAGTATGTATATGTGTTTGTACATGTACACATAATAACTGTTTGACATTGACTATAGATTGGAAGAATAAATTGATTCAGTGTGGGCAGTCAAGAACTGCATGATCAATCATAAATTAATATACTGAAAAAACATAACCCATTAGCATATTGGCTTAGTTGGAACAGGGTGACACGTGGCATTATTTGTGGATGGCCGGTGGAGATTTCTATGTTCCCAAGTTTCCAGTTCTTCTCTACTTCTGTGTCCATGAAGGTTTGCACTCTTGTCCTCTGAAGTTTGCTTTGGTTATGTGACTGGTTTTGACAAATGAAATATGAACAGAAGTGACATGTGTCACTTCCAGAAGGAAACATTTCTTTTTGTGTGTCATTTTTTTCATTTATTTAAATTCAATTAGCCACCATATAGTACATCCTTAGTTTCAGATGCAGTATTCAATAGTTTATCAATTTGCATATAACCTCCAGGGCTAACTGGGCAGAAGGAAACATTTCTGAGCTTGCTCACCTCAGTGATCACGGAATCACTGGTCAAAATAGAGATGTCTGAGAACTTCAGGAGCCTAGAATGCTGGGCCACCGTGTGGACAAAAACTGCTCTAAAGGGTCACCTAGACTCTCTGTGACCAAGACATAAGCTACTTAGGTACGGTGGCTTGTTTCCACAGCATTCCTCAGCTCATCCAGATGAGTACAGAAGAGCAACAGGATGTTAGTAAACAATGAACAAAATGTAAATATTTATAATGGCATAATATGTAACCAATTTTGCTTGTTCTTACAGGATACTATTTTAATTGTGATAGAAACTCCTCTGGCTTCTGGCTAGTTTTTTTGTTTTGTTTTGAATCAATGCTTAGCATGTTACTAGTGTAAAAGTAACTCTATTTTGAAAGATACAAACAGACTGAGGTCAAGAAAAAGATGTGAAAGACCAAGAACGAGCACCATGTACTCCTGTATTCAGAGACAGATGATACCCCGTGAGGTGAGAAAGCAATAGGCGAATTTAAAGGTCTTTTATTTTCTGCGCTTGTTTCCCCTGGGTGAGATGCAGGTGGTTTTTCACAGTGTATCCTTTGCCTGCATGGAGGTGTCCCGTTTCCAGAACTCACTCACGAGTGCCAGTGTAGACGCACTTGGTAGGTTCTCCACGGAGAACTCAAACACAAAACTATTAAAACATCACTAAAAACATTGCAGGTGGTACTTAAACCCCACGAAGGTATCATAACTGATACACACTCGCCATTAACAAGACAGGCTTATTTCCACAGTGTTGTTAAACAACATGTATATTGATAGTTAGCTTATCTTGTCAAAGGTTGGGGGCTTGCTGGGGTGAGTCAAGTTGTTGCAGTCACCCCTATAAAGCTCCAAGTTCCTGTCGGGGTTATGTTCTTAGGGCAGAAGTCACCACTTACACAAAACCTGGCTCTTAACGATCCCTGCAAGAAAACTCTAACCCGCAGGAAAGGCTTACCTCAAATTCAGTAGCCATCAAAACATTCAGAGACTTTTTTCTGCATCCTGACATTGCAGGAATGCAATGTCAAATGAGACATTTGACAAATCTCAAAGCAGGAAAAGAAAAGCTAAATTAAAACTAAATGCCAGGGGTGCCTGGGTAGCTCAGTGGGTTAAAGCCTCTGCCTTCGGCTCAGGTCATGATCTCAGGGTCCTGGCATCAAGTCCCACATTGGACTCTCCCTGCTCAGCGGGGAGCCTGCTTCCTCCTCTCTCTCTATCTGCCTCTCTGCCTACTTGTAATGTCTCCCTCTCTGTCAAATAAATAAATAAAATCTTAAAAAAAAAACTAAATGCCAATTAACTTTATTAAACCTCATAAAGTGCTTTAACGTTTCAGAATGGGCTCAATATCTTCTAATCAATCCAATCGGCTCAAACCTACCCATGTTTGCTTTTAAGAGATTAGAATACTTCTGATATTGAGCAGGTTGGTATCGATGTAATTCTTTTTTGAATGTTATTTTTGCTAGTCGTTAGCAGTTTAAACATGGTGTTAATGACTTATATTTCCTATCTACCCAACCATCCCAGCTTGATAGTAACTAACAGAACATCCTGAAAGCTAGTCTAACTAGGCCATTATGTCTCAAAGACATTGTATAATTACACATATATATCCTCAGATATGTATTTATATTCCGCATATTATCTCCTTTGATAGGTCTGAAAATTTCAAAGTTTTTGATTAATATATTGGAGCAATAAGTTTTAACAATTCTTCCGTTTGTTCCTGTCAACACTCATCCCCATTTTTAATCCATTTTTGTCCTTAAATAAGATTTTTTTCCTATATTTTAAGAGCATATTATAGAGACAGCAAAAATTCCTATTTTTAGTGTGTGATTTTGCAAGTTTGGTAAATGTATAAAGTCATTTATTTCACATGACAATCAAGATAGAGAATAGTTCCATCATTTCAAAAAATTCCTCCATGGCCTCCCTGGAGGCCAACCTCCCAGCAATTACTTACCTGTTTTCTCTCCCTATGGTTTTGCCTTTTCAAGAATGTCAAATAAATGGGATCATACAGTATATAACCTTTTCAGTATCATTTCTTTAAGTTAGTTTAATATATAAGTGTGGGTTTTTTAACATGTCCTGCCACTTCTCAAAATTTGGTTTATTAATTCCTATAGCACTAAATACGCATTTCTGCCTCACTTCCATAATCTGATGTTTCATATTTAGTAATTGCTAATGTAAGTTCTTCACAACAATCAGATCAATTTCCATCAAGTCTGTTATAGCAAATTCCTTTCCACTTCAATATCTTTGTTTAAGTTGCTTTCTCCTCCTAGTGTACCAAACCCGTCACATTTACTAATTTAAATTCTTCATATAGGGGCACCTGGGTAGCTCAGTCATTAAGCATCTGCCTTCAGCTCAGGTCATGATCCCGGGGTCCTGGGATCAAGCTCTGCATCAAGCCCTGCATCAGGCTCCCTGCTCAGTGGGAAGCCTGCTTCTCCCTCTCCCACTCCCCCTGCTTGTTTCCTCTCTCGCTGTGTCTCTCTCTGTCATGTAAATAAATAAAATCTTTAAAAAAAAATAAAAAGTAAACAATCTTTCGCATATTTCTATAACCTCGAATCAAGTCCTGGCTTCTCAAATAGTTTCCTCTGGAAAAAAAAATAGCTAATAACATACCTGAATTGATCTCATTGAATTGATTGATCATATAATACCTGAATTGTTTCAGGTTTATTTGTGTTTTCTCACCTACCATATTGTAAGGATGCTGAGAGCAAGATAAGATCCTAGCATGATAAGGGTTACAGATAGACGCTCAAAGAAGTAACTTGAGAATTCCTACAAAGAGCTGTTGGGAAGAGAGTAAGGGATTTGTATAACTTTGTAAATTTGATTACTGGTGTGTAGGTGGAATGAGATATTAAACCAACTCCTTGACGAACTGCAAAATAAGGATGCCAGGGGGTTTTGTTGTTTTTTTAATAGATGGTATGTTTAATTGGCATGGCTTTGGGTGACTGACAGAGATTGGTATTACCAGTGTTCATGGATTCACTGATTGCATGAATAATCTTGGTGACTTCTTGTTTTTGCTAGATTTAGCAACTAGAGGGAGAATGTCAAGTTCCTACCTGAGAAGCAGGTGACTGCAAAAAAAGTTGTTAAATGAATACTATTTCTTGATGTAAAAACTGAAAAATGGAACATGAAATTTCCTTTGAGACTCATGAGATGCCAGAGTCTGATCTAGCTAACCCATGAAAAAGTCCCAGGTCAGTACTGGTTGTCAATGGTTCCCTCAGATTCCAGAGAAATTCATATTTGCTTCATAGTAGCTAAGAGCCAAGGGTATTCAAAATGAAATACATTGGCACAGCTATGTGAGAGTCACACATTTCTTATTTTAAGAATTTTCGATCCACAGATACTTTGCATTAGTATTAGCAGGCATATTAATCCACCATTAAAAGGAGCCACAGAGTCTTAAAATAAATATTTTAATGCCTTTATTTCAGTTGAAAATAGTAACAACTAGTGGTTCTTTATACTATTTTATTAAGTAAGCAGTTTTAGAAACATTCAGGTTGAACAGACTTTGAATATTTTTTCAAAATACATTGAATAAGCAGAGACTGTCAGGGACTAATAAAGGTATATACCCCATCAGCCACTGCTTTGGTCTCTCATAACTTTTCCCCTGTTTGATAGAAGTCTTAGAGATGTGTTTGTTTTTCTTCCGGTCCCTGCAGATAAATGCAACCTACTCCCTAACACGCTCTCCGTGCTGAGGTCATGTTGAAAGTGAGAAACATTTCAAGTGACTGAGGAAAAGAAAATCTGCTTTCTTAACACCTGAGTTACTTAAACCTAACACAAAAGAAAGAGTTTAAACTAAAGAATCATTGCTATGATAATTTTCATCATGATAATTCCTGTAATAATAACTTTTGAGTTAGGCACACATTTAAGCTCTTAAAAAATATGCATGGGGAAAGAAAAGAGTGTCTAAGAGTGTTGGGAAGGCTGTATTTTTTCATTTTTCCTTTGGCTACTTATGCTTGTATACACTTGATATCAAAGTGAATAGCCAAGCAAGGAGCTAAAAAGAGATACTGCTGCTCTAATCAAAGGTATGCCCCCCACAAGGTAACATACAATAGCCTCCATGCTACACCGAGCTTCATCTCCCTAAGAGGTATGTTCTGAGTGAAGCAGATGATTCAGATACTGGTACATTTTCCAGTCCTTGACCTAAGGCTCAATACATTGCTTATCTGTGAGGGCTGTCAACATATTTAAAAAATGGACTTTCCACAGAGCACAGAATGTGGGCATCAGAAACAAAAAAGGAAGCAGCAGCAAAGTGTCTCACATCTCTCAAGGAAATCCCATAGCTTGGGAACAAATCAAATGGACTTGATATATCATTCACTTTTATCACAATGGGTCACGATTAAGCAGCTAAATCAGGTGTTCTACGATAGAACAATTTGGGAGAATGAGCACATGATTTCCCATGAAAATGGGTTTGTCCCAATTTAAAAGCAATAAATGCATGATTTTCATGGAGCTGTATTTACTTATTCAATCTGCATCTGGGGACCTAATTATATTTTCCAGTGGAGAAAAAAATAAACACTCTTCTGAAGCATTCTTACAACTCACCATGGAATCCAAGCTCTTAAAACCTGATCTTTGATGTAGGAACTTAAGTTTCAAACAATAATTAAAGATAGCTGCTTGGTGAATGTTGAGTTAACCTTGAGATTCATTCAACTCTATTAATAGTTCCTAAGATTTCTCTGCCCTTGCCGGGTGCCTGGGTGGCTCAGTCGTTAAGCATCTGCCTTTGGCTCAGGTCATGATCCCAGGGTCCTGGGATCGAACCCTGCATCGGGCTCCCTGCTCGGCGGGAAGCCTGCTTCTCCCTCTCCCACTCCCCCTGCTTGTATTCCCTCTCTCACTGTCTCTCTCTCTCTCTATGTCAAGACTTCTTTGCCCTTCATTTTCAGGTCATGATAGCGCATCATCTCCAAACTTAGAAATGACCTATCCTAGGATCGTCAAGTCAACACTACTGGATTAAGGTCTTTTCAGTGAGGGAAGTCTTCAACCACATTGGATAAAGACAAACCTGCTCAAGGATTCTCCAACATACAGAGAAAATCATTACCGTTTATGGCTGTGAAAATTTTATTCATGCTTCAGAGATAGAACTAGTGTAGTACCTTAACAATTTGAAATAAAAAGACAGGGCGCCTGGGTGGCTCAGTGGGTTAAAGCCGCTGCCTTCGGCTCAGGTCATGATCCCAGGGTCCTGGGATCGAGGCCCACATCGGGCTCTCTGCTCAGCAGGGAGCCTGCTTCCTCCTCTCTCCTCTCTCTCTGCCTGCCTCTCTGCCTACTTGTAATCTCTCTCTCTGTGTCAAATGAATAAATAAAAATTAAAAAAAAAAGACAAAAATGNCTCTGCCTACTTGTAATCTCTCTCTCTGTGTCAAATGAATAAATAAAAATTAAAAAAAAAGACAAAAATTCTCTGCCTACTTGTAATCTCTCTCTCTGTGTCAAATGAATAAATAAAAATTAAAAAAAAAGACAAAAATTTCTACAAGTACAGGAAGAGACAAGCATAAAGTTTTTAACATTATGCAATCATTGATGGAAAAAATCAACCGGAAGGAAAAGGGATCCAGAGTTACAAACGTTCCTATGGTGCTTTCTTGTAGACTTTTCAGGACTGAATGCCTCCAGGTTTACCCAAGTTTTTTCTCTTGGGAGACTTGATGAGATTTCCCCTTCTCAGTCTGTGATCCCACTCAGAGTAAAATGTGTGTGAGGCCTACAGAGCACCTTGTGAGCCTGTAAGACTCCACCACCCACTAGAGATTTGAAGGAAGGCATGCTGGATTGAAGTGAGGCTGCCAGAAACCACTACCACCACCACCACCACCACCACCAAGCTCCATCACATTCTATCTCAACACTGCAGCAAATGGCCCATACCACTCAAAATTACAAACAAAGCAGAACCAAACCAAACCAAACCAAAACAAAAAAACACAAAACTTCAAACATACATTAAAAAGTAGCCACCTTTTTTAGTAAGAACTCCTATATACTCTTCACCCAGAAATGCCATTCAAACTCGGTTGGCTATCTCAAGAATATCTTTTGAAGCAAACGAATCCAACTCTAATCCGGGATCATGAGTTTCACTTAATTATCATGTCTATTTATTTTTTAATTTAGAACAGCTCCAACTCGTTGACCTTCATGATGTTGATTTTTTGAAGATTACCGACAAGTTGTTTTGTAGAATGTCTCTCAGTTTGGATTTGTCTGATGTTTTCTCATGATTAGATTCAGTTACTTCTTCCTAACACATGTGACTGTGCATAGGAATCTCATGGAGATCTTGTTAAAATGCAGATTCTGATTAATTAGGACTATAGTGAGATCCATATATGTTTCCTACAAGGCTGAGGCCATTGATGGGACTGGACCACACTTTGATTTAAAAAGACACCAGTCAAGAAGAACAAGATATAATTAGTCCTACATCAGGACTAATCTCTCTGTCCTTCATGGCTGTTTAACATAGTCCCATCCAGAAGTCTAACAAAATTATTGATTTCATCACCAGACATCCCAAATTTTTGGAACTATTGATTTTCCCCATCCCTACATGAACCCCAAACCTAACCGCCATCTTAGTAAATAGCTCTTTCATCCACACAGTTGAATTCCAAAATCCAGTAGACGCCCTTGATCCTTCTTTCTTGCTCAGCTTCTACAACCAGCCTAGAAACACAATCTAATTCCAGCATGTCCCAAATCTATTCACTTCTATTTGTCTCTTCTCCTCCCCAGGCATCACCTCTTCCTTGCACCACTAAAGTGGTTTCCTAACTGGTCTCATGGCTTCCATTCTTCTCCGCTACACACAGCCACCCAGGACATCTTTTCAAAATAACATAAGCACTTTCCTCAGCTTGAAAACCTCTAATGGCTACTTCTTACAATAGGGGAATAAAATCCAAACTCCTTTCTGTGTTTGCAAGCACATCTTTGACTTCTCACATCCTACTCCTGCCTGCAAGCTTGTTTTTTTCTCTCACCAACCAAGCTCCATAGTCCTTCTCTCAGGATATGTTTCTTCCTGAACTTCTCATAGCTTGCTCCTTCATATCATTTAGACCTCTGCTCAAAAGCCATCCACCCCGAGGCCCTCCAACTGCCCTATCTGAGGTAGCCCCCCTTTCCCAGTTTCTGTACTTCTCTACCCCCTTTCTTTATTTATCATGATAAGCCTCATCACTATGTAAAATTGTTATTTAATTGCTTTCTTGCTTGCTTTGTGTTTCTTTCCCCTGCTAGATATAAGTTCATAGATGAAGGAACATTGTATTTTTTTATTGATGTATTTCAGCTACAGTTTCAGGCATAACATAAACACTCGATATGAAGTGAATAAATAAAGGAAAAGGTGAATAAATGAGTCCTACCCTAACTAAATCAAAATGTTTACATAAGCAAAGAACTGCCAATGGAGAATTATTAAAGCTACCACTTCTCACATGATTGCTCACCACCAACAGCCCCTTTTCAAATCTGCAAATGCTCAATCAACATAGATTTTAGACCAGAATGACAGTGAAAGATGTGTAGCTCCTGGACGACTCTTCTTGCTACATCAACAATCTTAATAAAAGTTTTGCAGAATGATACTAGTCCAACTGGACTTCATAATCTTCAGAGAAGGCATTCCAAGGTCCCCCATTCCAGTCAGGGAATTTCTCCTGGCAAATTGAGCCTACACATTGAAACTTCTTTTGCCCCATATTCTATTGAAATAACTAAAGAATTTAAAAATAAGAAAATATCTGTAGCCATTTAGATGAACAGAAAAGGGCAAAATCACTCAGCAAGAAACTTAAAAAGTGTCAAGAGGATATTAAAATAATGGACTTGGCACAAAAGAGAATCTGATCCATGATGACCAGTTTACACATCCAGTCAAGCAAAGAAAGGACACACCTTGAACGTACATGGAGAGATTTCTCTTGAGTTGGATCTTGAATTACCACATAGCAGATGCAAGAGCAGATACCGAGACGGTGGAGGAAGGCCAAAAGAAAGGCTAAAGGAACAAGGACAGTGCCCCCAGCAACTGCTCACCTCAGTCTGCCACAGCAAAGAAACAAAGGGAGAAACTCAGCTCAGCCCAGGAGTCAAAGTTAGTGCTCTCCCTCTCTGGGGATTTCTTCCGTACCTCCTACTGGTTAAGTATTGCTGAAGGGAAATCACACTCTCCAGTGATACTGCTGGAAAGCCTGGAGCAAAGGTAAGGCTGCTGTGAACTATGGTAGGATCTGTCTTCCCTGCACCTTCAGTAACTGACTCCTGGCTTTACTCCTTCTGTCATCCTGCTGACAGAAATGATGGCTTTGCTGTCTGGGAACTCCCGTGGTCAGTATCTTACTCAGTGGGAAGGGAAAGGGGTCAGGACACCCCCCTGGGGACTGCTCTTGGGCTCTGTATTCTGAAGGACAGTCCACCACATTCCATCTCCTTGTCCTCACAGGTCCCAGATTCAAGCTAACTCTCCCTTTCTGCAGTCACTCAACAAATGGAGGGACAGTTTCAACAGGGAATGGCACAAAGTGACCTGCCCATTTGTGGACTGAGCCCATATCTTCTACACATTTTAAACAATCTAGATCTTCTAAACTCAGATGGTGGTTCTCACAGAGGAGCTACGCTTGATCTTTCCTTATGCAAGTGATCCTGGAGTGATTGAATGACACTGAAAAACTGTGCAGTTTGATCTTTGCCTTCATCTCCACTCCTCTTGATGAGGATAATTTTTTTTTTAATTTACAAGATTTGGAGATTCATTACATTAATATGGAATACCATGAGTGAAAACAACAGACATAAATAATATTATTTAGGATTCAAACACAACTCTTGGATATTAAGTTTGGATCATGAAATGTGATCTAACATGTAACTGAATGTTAGAAACTTAGAAGTTTCAAAACTTAGAAGACCTATATCCTTTTCAGAGCAGTACTTTGAAATGTTGCCATGAGTGGCAACATTTTTCCTATTTTCCTTAAAGGTCTAACACCTAGAGAAACTTTGCAGATGGTAAGTTGACTTAGAATGTGACTTTCATCTGCCTTGATGCTTATCTGGAGGGACTCATTACTCTCTTATAACAGGGATGGCATCAGGATGGAGCAGAGACAAAACGAGCCTAGATGCCCCGTGCCATCTGGTTCTCATCTGGGCTCTGCTATCACTAGTTCTTTGATTCCGACACCTTCATACTTCCATTTCATCATCTGCAAAATGGAATAGTTCTATAACACAGTACCTAGGTCCCTTCAAACCCCAACCCTCCATGATTGTATGAGCAGATCCAGGAATATGTTTTAATCCTGAATTCCTGAGGGTTTTCTCTCAGCATCCTTCAGGTTTTGGGGAAGGGTGTCTATAGGTTCAACCTGTTCAGAGGTTCCCAGGTGACCAACTGCTAAACAATAGGGAAGGGAAATGAGCTCTCAGTATGAAACATTAAAGAGAAAGAGAAGTCATTTAGGTTACAGAATAGACCAGTGATTTTCACATTAGAGCCACCTACGGAGTTTTGAACAAAATACTCAGCTTCATTGCAATCAATTAAACCAGAATCTCTCGAGGTAGAGCTGATACCGGATATTTAAACAAGAACTAAAATAATAAAACTCCTGATACTTCTCTTTCACCGTCAGAATTGAGAATCACGAGATAAGATGATGGTGAAAGTAACATTTGAGAAAGAGAGGGAATAGATCAGAAATATCCTTACGCAAACGGGCGTTATTTTTTTTTAAATCTACACACCTAAAAATGCTAACTGTTCTTGGTTTATAAAGATACCACAAATCACTCCTTTAATGAGTCTGTTGGACAGCCAGAGTGGAGAGCCACCAGAGCACATTTTAATATTTGCTCCTTTTTAGATCATTGGAAAGTTAGTTAGGTCATTGGGAAATAGAGATGGAGAGTTGTTATTTAGTCTGTCACCATAAATGAGAAAGGCTATAATTTAGGCTCAACTATTCTGAATAAAGAAAGAATGAATGAAGAGTTTGCATTTTTTAAAAAGCTGTGGATCCCTATAACTAATTACAAATTCTTAAAGGCCTGCACACTTGCACACTCAAATGCCTACTTGCCTTTCTGTATATGTAACTCATCCACACATAGTTGGGTAGGGTTGGAAATAATATTTTCTTGATGTCAACAGAGTTAGAAATCAGCCACATCAGAAATGCACAGGAAAGGTAAAACTCTGCCTCCCTATTTCTGACACGGAGCAAAGACTGCAATGATTCCTCTGAAACTCTGATGTTTTAGAAAAGTATCTGTCTCTAAGTCTGCTCAGACCTAACTACCTTGTGACACGGCTCTTCTTACAAGTATCCCATGGTCAGTTCTGTCTTTCAGATCTACTAGAATGAGTGGTTCTCTCCTAAGTACAGTTTGTCTAAACTGTAGGCCTAAACTGGAAGAGTCAATGAAGAGAACGTATTCTCACTGAGCTGTAATCTCTGATGATTTAAAACGACTGGGAAAAAAGATTATACCTCAAATTTACTACCTTTCATCTATCAATTCATCAATCAGTTTCCACATGTTCCCCTTAGAAGTTGGGATGGACACATTTGGATGGTGATGATGATATAAACAGTAATAAAGGCAACAATTTAACTAATAATTTTGAGCTGAGGACCCGATTTTGAAGCATTAGTCTCAGAGCTAGGGATCTTGACACTGTACTTCAATTTTACTGACTTGGGCATGTTACCAGCAAGCAAGGAACAGCATGGCAGCACCACACATTCTGTAACATTAACCTGAAGTGGAAAATCAAAATTCCTTTAAAAATCACTCTAGGGGCACCTGGGTACCTCAGTAGGTGAAGCATCTGCCTTCAGCATAGGTCATGATCCCAGGGTCCTGGGACTGAGTCCTACATAGGGATCCCTGCTCAGCAGGGAGTCTGCTTCTCCCTCTGCCTCTGCCCCCACCCTGCTCGTGCTCTCTCTCTCTCAAGTAAATATTTAAAAATAATAAATAAAAATAAAAATAATAAAATCCCTCTAAAGCTCAACTTCCTACTCTGATCGATGGGTGTGAGGATGAGAAATTTGGGAAGCTGGTGACACGATCAGCCTGCATGCTGCCCTTAGGAACCAAGGGCCACATTTTGGAATAGAATGTCCACAGTCTTTGCAGTAGCTAGAGCCACCAAGAAAGCAACAAATATATGTAATAACCAGCCAGGTCATTCAGAGGAAATCACCATTTGTGTATCACATAACAGGATTGCTTGCTGCTTGTTTTTATTTGCATTGTTCATGATTTCATGTTAAAAGAAGTAACCATGAACACAAACATATTTGGGGAGACTCTCATTCAAATGCTAGTTGTAAAGCGATAGGGAACGCTAAGGACTGGGGCATTCTGGTCTCTGCTCCTCCACTGTCAAGGGGATACTTCTGCTCACACCAGCTGATCCCTGTACATAGGACACATTGCCAGGTCTTCCCTTTTTTCAAAAGAAGTGGGAATTTAAGATATTTATGTGAACTCCCATTTAAAAAATAGTAACTGTTATTCCAGTAATTTTTTAACATTTTATGGATCAATTGGTTTGTGACTTCTGTCATAAAACTATTTCAATATTCCCAGCCCGAGAATTATTCTACATGTAAGGCTCAAGTCTTATTTTTTGGAAAAATGTACTTTTTTACTCAATCAGAGCTCATGCCAGAGTTGGATGGCATTTCACCACTCCCGCTTAACGAAGTGCAAAAGGTGTGCAAAAAAAGAGTGCACAAAATCTCTTGATGAGATAGTGGAGCTCATTTTGATTATTTTCAATACTTTATTAAATGAAAATTCAATCTAACTTAGATGTCAGTGATAAAAGCACCCCCAAAAATATGCCTAGAATATGCAATGAAGATGAACACTTATAGCATGTTTTCTGGGCCTCAGGTTCTAAGTACTTCCCATACTTTATATATGTATACTTTATATATATATTCATTTTATTCTCACAACAACCACCTGATATAGGTAGTACTTGGTTTTCTCAACCAAGGGGAGTTTGGACCAGATAATCTCTATGATCTGTTCCTTCTAATTTTCATTCCTTAGCATATTATGAAATATTTGAAATAACAAGTGAGCAAATCCAATGGAAAACCAGGTAAGAATCAGACATCTCTCTTTCCATTGACCACTAAAACGAAATCAGGATATATGAGAATCCTTTTCCTTCATCACTAATTTATGCTCTTTTCTCTCTTTCTACTGCAAACCATGTGAAAGAGGACACCCTTTCCTGAGAGGGAAGGATTCTCAGGGAAGGAAAATGAGGAGGAGTTAGATCAAATGACTTTTTCCAAACTAAGTTAAGTAGTGAAGTTGAATATTTTAAATCCGAAGGATTCTCCTTCTGTTTTCATTCTGAGTTTTAATTCAAAGATCCAGGATATTTCAACTGTCCATTAATTTACCAAACACACCTACTGCATTTACACCAGGAACTGTGATAGTCCAATGTTCACATAATAATATCAGTAGTTGGCTGTTATGTTGCTGTCAATAAAAAAGACAACCATGACACTATTGACCCTGGTGATGGTTTCACAAACCCCTTATGTCAAAATATTTTCCCTTTTATGACTACTGCTTTAGAATACCTCCTGTTTGTTAGAAATCTGTAAAGCAAATTTTCTCCTGGCAATACTCGAGTGGAGGACTTCATGAGTTCCTTATTACAGAGATTGTGTTATGTATTGGAGCCCTGAAGAAAAAAATTTTTTTGCTTTGCATATAAATGAATATAGTAGTGTCAATTATGGTAATAACTAGCAGAAACAAATGAAATGGTTATTTAGAAAACCATGGTCTACCCCATTTATCATTTGTCTTATGTGTGTAAATATATTTATTTTTGCTCCTTAACACAAGTGTTTCTCTAATGTACTACCTTTAGTCATCTGTGCAATGTAATAAAGGGGTTTAGATCATTATTTATTTGGCCTCACTCTTGCATCTGTGATGACCAAAATAGCTGTGCAGAGAAACCAATTAGCAGGAGGCATGACCAAAACTAGTTTGTGAATCTGATGTTCTTGGTCCATATAGAGTTCAGGTTTCCTTTCTGTGGTCTGTTTTGTTTTGATGATTTATATCTCCCTTTATTATGTTGTAAGGCTATCAAGTAATGTGACTTACCTAACTTACCTTAAATTCTAACATCTAAATGACAAATGATTAGTCACCTAAGGCCACATTCTTACGGCAATGTTCTTGTTCAAGATGTTTCTCAAAATTCCACCTGTAAAATTGCTTTAAGTGTCTCTGAAATACATCTTTGCGGTAAAAAATCTTGGTACTTTGGTGCTGAATTTGATATTTGGAAAGAGCCAAAAACTCATTCGGAATCAGGTGTGGTAACAGAGGAGCTGGAGTTGAGCCACACCATTCCCTACGTGGGTCAACATCAAGCCTTGAAAATATTCTACAAGTGTTAGAATGTTTTACAGGAATTTGGTATTATTAAAAAGTAGCATAACTTCCCAGGACAACTCTTTAGGGACAACATTTTATATGCCTCCTTAAACAATAAAAAAATTACTACTTAAATTTTAATTAAAAATAAAAAATTTTAAAAACTACTATTCTGAAATAATAAATGTTACAATCATCTCTAGGTAGTATTTCAAGACTCCAGGCACATTACACAGAACATCTCCAAGAAAAGTTGAGTTTTTTTTCTTTGTTGAAAAATACGCCTCTAAGAATATATGCTACTTATCTGACTCTTTGATAACCTAGCTGTTCAGTGAATTTTTCATTTTTCCCCCTATATGTTAACATGAAAAACAATCTTAATGTGTTTGTCTTCCAGCATCCTGCAAGATTAAATCACTGGTGGTCTTTATATACTCAATATCCAAAATAAAGTCAGGTGTGGTAAGATGGCAGTGGCCATTGAAGATCATTCAGAGTATTTGGGAAGGAATAATTTGTCACAAATGTACTCACTTCTTTGGAAAAATGTTCCACATGTTTTTTGGATACTGTCCTTAAACACTGTAGTTAAGTTTCACTCTGGTTTATATAACTACCAGTCTTTTCTTTTTTTTTTTTCTTTGAAATAAGCCATACTTCATACTCAGTTTAATACAGTTCATCTATGGAGATGAGCTTTCAGAATATCGACAAATAGTGTGTGCATTTCTTTAATAAAGCGAAGATATCTTTAAATACTATCTTTCCTTTCCTGACAAACACAAGTGACCAGATATCAATGGTTCATTTCTCTACTTCATTAATTTTCCTTCAATAAGAAGTTGATTTCGTGGTAAGTTATGTCTAAAAAGAGCTATGAAATCCAACACTTTGAATGAGTTGATGGGTCAAATAATAAAACAACTAGACAATTTAGTCAAAAAAATAATTTACATCAATAAATCTCAAATTTAATCAAAAGAGTCCACAGCTCGAATATAAAAGCAAATCTTAGTAAATGTAGAATAGACTGGGGCGGGATTGGAATGTCAACATGAAAAAAATTCTAGTGACAGATTGTTTCCTTGTATTTAATTTCAGTTCTGCTAATGAAATAGGAAGCAAGCAGAAGGTAATTTGAATTTAAACATGGCCGGTCCTTCTGATATGCTAATTACATTACAGAAACTATTTGATATAAAAATCCGTGCGAAAAATATGAAAAACCACTTGTAGTGTGTTTTTTCTAACAGAAGACATTTGCAACCTCTTATTAAGTTCAAATGTAAAGGGGTGCCTGGGTGGCTCAGTGGGTTAAAGCCTCTGCCTTCGGCTCAGGTCTTGATCTCAGGGTCCTGGGATCGAGCCCCGCATCGGGCTCTCTGCTCGGCAGGGAGACTGCTTCCTCCTCTCTCTCAGCCTGCCTCTCTGCCTACTTGTAATCTCTCTCTCTGTCAAATAAATAAATAAAATCTTAAAAAAAAAAGTTCAAATGTAAAACTTTACTGTAGCACCCTACTAAGTTCAAATCTAAAACATAATTCCCTGGTGGAAAACAGAAAAAAGGATTTCAGAGCTCCTGGATGGCTCTGCCTTCCGCTCAGGTCATGATCTCAGGGTCCTGGGATCGAGACCCACATCAGGCTCCCTACTCAGTGGGGAGCCTGCTTCCTCCTCTCTCTCTATCTGCCTCTCTGCCTACTTGTAATCTCTCTCTCTCTCTGTCAAATAAATAAATAAAATCTTTAAAAAAAAGGGTTTCGAGATAGGATATCTGGAAACTATATCTGGAAAATAATATAATCAGAGGAATATGTACATATAGTAAATGGAATTTTTATGACTTTTCAAATATCCATCATTTATAAATTATTGGTGCAATAATATCTAAACAGCTTTCTGTATTTTATTGACATAATTAAAAAAGAAATAGTTGTTATTTAGAAAGCTTTATATGCCAATTTAGAAAAATATTGATCAGTTTGACTGAAAGCATACCATAAAATACCCAAATTAATAATATTGATATGTTAACAAATCATAAATTAAAGTCATTGGTATGACTAGAAGCATAAAATGTTTCATAGTTGATGTGCTTTTAGTCCATAATAGTATTTGAAAGATGCTATGGATATCACCATAAACAGGAATTGAACATTTTCTCTTAGTTCTAGTCCAGATGGTCTGTAGTTCTTCGACCTTAAATTTGGAATTAAAATTAACCTTTTTTGGGGTCACCTGGGTGGCTCAGGCAGTTAATCGTCTGCCTTCAGCTCAGGTCATAATCCCAGGGTCCTGGGATCAAGCCCCACATTGGGCTCCCTGCCTAGCCTGCTTCTCCCTCTCCCTCTGCCTACAGCTCTGCCTACTTGTGCTCTCCATCTCTGTGTCAAATAAATAAATAAAATATTTTTTAAAAAATTAACCTTTTTTGCCAAGTGGTTAAAATCTCTCTATTGGCAAGATAATCAGCCCAATATATAGAATAAAAATTGTTAGGTAAAATGTCACAATTACTTAGAACCATGAATTAAAGAGTAGTTGTAGATTTCAGTCTACAGCTTCAGTGACTTCTTGTATGTACTGTGACAAACCAGCACACACTCTTCAGGGAACCTTTCTTGTGCTACTAAGTTTCTTGGGATGTAAGCCTCAAGCAAAGGGACAAAATGCTGACCAACTCTGTTTTATTCCCTGATTCATAGTTAGGGAATAAAACAGAGGTCCCTACTGAAAAATGGCTCCTTTCCAGATGATACCATTGGGAGATACCATTGAGTTACTGGGCTCTTAAATGCAAATTCCCTTGTGAAGTTTATTCCTTTTGCTTAGTTCCCATTTGCTGTTAATTCCAAGGGGAGGGGGAGGAATACTAGTT
Source organism: Ailurus styani (assembly GCA_002007465.1). Classification (NCBI taxonomy): domain Eukaryota; kingdom Metazoa; phylum Chordata; class Mammalia; order Carnivora; family Ailuridae; genus Ailurus; species Ailurus styani. Next base: position 8,493,198 of record LNAC01000015.1, on the reverse strand, counting down.
GGGATAGATTTTGCTTTGAATGATAAGGATACTAAAGGTCAGAGCTGGAAAAAGAAAAAACTGTGGACAGCCCCCAGAGTAGTAAAAAACATCTAAGAGTCAGGGTAGGAGACGAGGAAAAAATATATATTGTGTTTTCTTTTGTGTTTTTTTTCTTCTTAATTTTGTTTTAAGGTTGAGAAAGATAGCCTGGGGTAAAATTATCAGATTTCCAAAGGTCATGGTTGTAATCTCAGTGGTCTTAAAACTCAGTGGAACTACCACATTTTAGCACCATGAGCAATCAGCAGTGATGCATGCAAATATTGAAATATTTGGAGAGTTTGGGGGTCTCTCTAAACTGGAATTTCTTCCAATTAACCCAGGAAGAGATATACTGAAAATACAGATGTGCACAAGGACGAGACACTCAAAGTTGGTCTCTTCATGAATTCCAGCATAGTGACTTCTGGGTGACAAATGGGGACCATCTAGATTGAGTCCTTTTTGGTTCAACATTGCTTGAATGGAATCTTTCACTGAAACTTTAGGCCAATTAAATTGATTTTTAAAGAATCAGTGTGAGTAAATTATATGGCACAAGTTAAGAGGACTTAACTGAGGTATGTACTTATAGGGGCAAAGCCATTATTTAGCTATGAACCTGGTTTTCATCAACTCATGAGGGAGTGGCAAGTTTTTAGCAGTGTTATAGGCAGTTAATATTTTCTTCTGGAATCTTACACTGATCCTTATTGACTTTCTCTACATTTTATTGTCTTTCCTGAAGTTTGACTCAGCTACTACTATTCTTAGATTTTACCTTTTTTATATCTTATCTCTGCCTCAGTGTGGGCCTGTGTGCGCACACACATGCCTATGCACTGAGAAGTCAACATTCCTGTCTGTTAGCAAGAGCTAGCTGATGCTTGCTCTCTGAACAAGAGGCAATGCGATCCCCTCCATCCCTTCCCACCAAAGAGTTGTGTAGAAGCCCCCATGTGGTAGTAAGGGGAATGTCGTTTTTGTTTACTCAGAGCTCCCTCCCCTTTTGAAAATAACAACACTGCAGCTGTACTTAGAGAATCACTCTTAGACCACGAAACTTCTTGTGGGAAGAGAACCTTCCCCCAGAATCAGGAATGGGCGCGTGACCCAGTGCCAAAGGCTCACAGGTAATGAGACACAAATCCAGAGTAATTTTGTGTTAGTAGGTGATAAGACTGGTAACCACCTTGTCCCACAAGCCAGGAAACTGCCCATCCACAGAGCAACCCAGAAGAACTGAGCCAAGAGACGGAGAGAGATTGAGTAGGCCCTAATGACAATTTCCGATGGTGAATCCATCTCTCTTTGCAACTCACTCTGCTCCTAAACCTTTCAGGACTCTTGCTTTTGTGAAAAATGCTAGACTATTAAGGCAATATTCTGATGCTATCTAATGAAAGGCAACTCCTGTCACTTTCAGAGAGTAAAATTAAAGGGAAGATATTTTTTCTGAGGTGTTCTAACACAGGACTAGAGAAAAACTTATAACTCTTTGCTGCTCATTTTTCTTCTATTAAGTGTTTATTTTACATACCTCCTACCTCATTTTCAATATTGGGACCAAGTTCTTGGGCTTCATTACTCAGCATAGTCACTGTATCTTGAAATATTAAGTTGCCTGGGACATGATAAATTAAGCAAAGTAAATAAACTTGAATCATTTTCTAATTAATCAATGCATATGAGCACAACAGAACTTTATTAATCTCTGTTGATGCAGAGAGATGTGTTTAAACATTGTTATTCAGCATATAAAAACCTTGCCATAAATCGTACCACTTTTTCATAGCCGAATAAACTTATTTAATTTAATTTACTTATGAACACACATCCTCCAGTTGTAGTTGTCAAACTTCAAATACTTCACTTCTAGATAAATATATTTCAGAAATGCTAAAAATTTAGCTGAAAAATTCAGTTTCATAATGACTTTGAATCTCTCAAACTTTTACTACATTAACATTTCAAATGGCATTGGTCTGATTTAAAGACTACTCTCACACACTTTCATTGCATGTGTAACAGATGTGCTATGTGGATCTAGATGTTTTTAAATCAAGTACTGAAAGATATCATCTAATATAACCTGGTATTTCAATGGTGTTTCAGATGGGACATTCTTCAGACAGATGTATCCTATTGCTGATTTGTACATGAAACCGACTAACTGTGTGTTAGAGCGTCACCAGGCACTCAGGCAGAGATGAAGTTTGGGTCCTGGCTGCTCTCAGTGGACTTTCATCCTCACTAGACTGAGATTTACACACAGAAAGACAAGTGAGAACAGGTCTGGGGGGCAGGAAGTGTTGTCAAAGGCATGTTGCTCTTGATATTTTTTTTCAAGAACTTTGAATTGGTTAGAGTAATCCCGAAAAGACTCAAGGAAAGGAATTTTGTCTTTTTTTTGTAAAGTTGAGAGAAAAGATCATGTTGTCCAAGGAAGGAGGAGCTATTTTGCAGAAGACGAAAATGGCGCAAAAGGAAGAAGAGAAGTAGAAAATGTTTAACGGGAGAAGAGAAAGTAGAAAAAGAAGAGAGAGATTACAAGTAGGCAGAGAGGCAGGCAGAGAGAGAGGAGAGAGGAGGAAGCAGGCTCCCTGCTGAGCAGAGAGCCCGATGTGGGCCTCGATCCCAGGACCCTGGGATCATGACCTGAGCCGAAGGCAGCGGCTTTAACCCACTGAGCCACCCAGGCGCCCGAGAAGTAGAAAATGTTTAACGGGAGAAGAGAAAGTAGAAAGAAGAGAAGGAAGAGGCAGATAAGCCACAGGAAAAAAAATGTGGGAAAAGAAGGTGTTTTTGGAAAACCAGTTGGCATAGGTTTACACCCCTTATAGATAACTGGTGCAGCACCCTGGTTTCTGGGAACTGGTTCCCCACTCCTTTCTTTCTCGTATTTTCAAAGGCAAGCATATTTGGATAATGTGACTCTGCATTTGGTCACAACTGATTGGTTCAGGGCTGGACACAAGATCAAGCTGGACCAATACGCTGCTCCCCAAGGGTATGTGTAATTCAGAGAGTTGAAACAGAGTCTGGCTCTCCTTTTGAGGAGTGGAGGTGTAAGCTTGGAACCTGTTGTTGGCATCCATTTTTTACCATGGAGATTGAAGTGGAAGAAGCTGGTTTCAAGAAAAAAGGAAGAAGAGAGCCCATGCCCAAAGGGAAGCAAGGAGATGAAAGACAGAGAGAGCAGTCATACTTGTTTCCAGGACACTTCTGTGGCCCAGCTTCCCTGGCTTCCATGAGACACCCTTCTATCCTCACAATAAATTGCCTTTCACCGACTGTGAGCTAGAGTTAGTTACAGCTATATGTAACCAAAAATTTTTAATCTAAGAACATGGAGATCAACTAGAGATCTAAAAGTACAATAATCACTGTGTGTATATGCATATACAAATATGTAAATATATATTTATACATCTCCACAGGCTCCACAATTAACATTTGAAAACTGAAAGCAAAATATTTACTAATTCAGCCACTACATTCAAAATACTTTTTATAAATGGGTATCGGAGTTGCAAAATCACAGTAGGGGAGGTGATAAAACACATTCTTCAAACTCTAAAAGAATTGTAATAATGATAATCATCAGCTTGCTGTGTTCCCAAATGCAGTTTAAAATGTTATCATAAGAATCTTGTCAATGTTGGGGCGCCTGGGTGGCTCAGTTGGTTAAGCGACTGCCTTCGGCTCAGGTCACGATCCCAGGGTCCTGGGATGGAGCCCCGCATCAGGCTCCCCGCTCAGTAAGGAGTCTGCTTCTCCCTCTCCCTCTCCCTCTCCCTCTCCCTCTGCCTGCTACTCCTCCTGCTTGTGTGCTCTGTCAAATAAATAAATAAAACCAAAATTAAAAAAAAGNTCCCTCTGCCTGCTACTCCTCCTGCTTGTGTGCTCTGTCAAATAAATAAATAAAACCAAAATAAAAAAAAAGAATCTTGTCAATGTTATCCTAAGAAATCCATAATGACCCTGTCATTGTATTGTGTCAGCTGCACATTTAGTTCTGGTTTTCATACAAGATTCTGATACTTTATCTCATCAATGGAATCATGTTAAGAACTGCATGGCATATTTCCAGTTTTAAAAAATATGTTGCCCTAGCTATTATTTACTGATTTGTTTCTATGGTTTTCTGAAGTAGTGCAAGGGTCAACATCACTACTGTTCAGAAAATGGGGCGTGTATGACCAGTCTAGGCTTTACAATCAAGTTTGAAGAATCATTAGAGATTTAATAATAATTTTGAAAATTACTGTAGAGGTTTCTTTGGAATTTATATGGCCATCAATGACAAATATATGTCAGAATAGTTACAAAGCTATGCCTTAGAGTTGTTTTACACAAGAGAAATAGGAAGGGTAAGGATAGGAAGAGAAGTTTATTAAAGTATTTAAAACACACTAAATTGTTGTTGCAAAAAAGCGTCTTCTTATATCTCTTAGCATGGAGGATGAAGAAAGGCTGTATACTGTGGCTCATGAGTCAGTACATGATCAGGTCATAATCTCAGGGTCCTGGGATCGAGGCCTGCATTGGGCTCTCTGCTCAGCAGGGAGCCTGCTTCCTCATCTCTCTCTGCCTGCCTCTTTGCCTACTTGTGATCTCTCTCCCTCTCTGTGTCAAATAAATAAATCAAATCTTTAAAAAAAATGTTGAAAGGTGTTGAAAAATGTTGAAAGACTTACAAAAAATAAGAGAAATGCAGTGAGCGTTCAGTTGTGATGCTGCAAGAAATGGGAGAACTGGGCATCCAAGTTAAGTCACCATTTTGGAGAAAGGGGATGAGTATGGCTTTGAGGGTGTTGAGTGACAGGTGGTGGCAGGATGCCCAAGTGCAAACTCGAGAAGCACCTAGAGAAACAGTGGGAGTAACGGCATTGTGAGGGATTTAGCAGGAGACCATATGACTTATTGGCCAGAGGGAACCTGCCAGGCCTTTCAACACTGCACAGAAAGCTTTTGAGAGCAAAACTACACACAAGGTTTTGATTCTGAAAAGTTATAAATTGTTACAGCAGATGTAACAATTCACTTGTACATTGACTTCTGTCGTAACTCGACTTCTTAAAAGTTTTCCTTGTCTGACATGGCCTTGTTATTTTATATTTTTACCAGACTCGGCAAGTGAAAGTGAGAGCTAGTCTGGGAGCAGAAGAGAAGAAGGGGGGTGGGAGGGAACAAATGTCCCTCTATTATATCCAAAGAAGTACATAAAAACCAAATAGCCAATGCTTAATTAAATTTGTGAGGACTCTTGTTTTTTTTATTATATCATGAAGGAAATCAGGAAATACAGTTTGCAATTTAAATCTATCGTTAAGGAGGTAAAAGGGAAAATGAAGACAAATAGCAAACAAATGAAAGGTAATACTTCATGTTAACTATAGTCACTCTAAGAATTATAGCTACGTGCACAAAGCATATACTTCTTGAGTACACAAGCGACAACCGTATTTCAGTTCTCTCATTACTGAAACTAAAGGTACGTTGTCTCCAGGCTGCTTACTATATTTGTCCTCCATCCTTCCAGGGTATTTGAGGACTGCCCACTGAACTGAAGTGCAGCTGAAGGATAATCAGTCTGCGCAGACATGCTGGGCTATGGAAATACTGCCCTCGTTTCTAACTTTGTAGAAATCGGTCTTCACATCAATGCATTTCTAGAACATTTTTCTCATTCCCTGCCAGCTCCCAGCCCCAAACCCAATTGATCTGTGAGTATTTTGAACGTGGTCTCTCCTTTCTCATGATTCACCATCTACCATTCTTGGTTCCTATACCTTTGCTGGCCCAAGCTCAAATTCTTCCATGCTGTAACAACACTTCACCATATAAAAGATATTGCGAATTGAAGTATTTCTCTCGCTTCTCCCAAAATGTATGAATAAAGATCTCCCCAAAACACTTCTTCCCCAAACTGAATAAGGAAGGCCTCTAAGCACCCCACTTTTATATATAAACCTATTATTGTGATCGGTTTCATCCATTCACCAAATGGTCCATGTGTGACTGACTGGGAGCTGCGGCTATTCTAGGCCCTGTGGACACAAAGAGGAATAGGACCCCAGTGGTTTTACAGTCCAGGAGACAGGCACATAAACCAACGATGGCAGCCCAGGGTTGAAGAGGCCTCCATAGAAGTCTGCACCGAGCATCATGGCAACACCCACAGAATCTATCCGCCAGGACGGCAAGGCAGTCATCCGTTTTACTCACTGCTGGTCTTACGATCTCCCCAAAGGAACAAGGACACCTCTCTTCCAGGTCGTCCTTGCTGTGAGTCATTCAACCACCGGAGAAGGAGGCTTCAGGAAATGAAGGAACAGAGAGCAGCTACTTGAGCTTTACCAAGCCTTACTGCCAAAAACTTACAGGGCCCAGTAATACTCACAGAGGACCCCGACTGCCCCTGCTCTCTGAAGATGGGGCCTGATCTTATGAATGGTCAAGGCCATGGAGAAGGGCCAGTTCGCTTGCTCTTTGGGGTGCAATACAAAGGTGTGTGGGGAGTAGGGAGTGAGGGGCTCTGCCCGTAGCCAGGATTGGCCTGTCTGAGCAGGAAGCTATTCCAAGATGGAAAGCTCTTCTTTCCTCGCAGCTGCGATTGTAAGCAACTTTCTTTCCTCACTGGAAACACTGAAGGGCCAGTTTCTATCTGTTTCCTAAAAACGCTGCAGTCGGGTAATTTCAATTTGCAAACAAACAGGATTTATTACCGAGAGGTTTGCAAATACTGCATGTTCTGTCTTTGGGCCACATAGAACCTATTTTCTGATTAAGCGGCACATAAATCTTGGAGTAACTTGCTTAAAGGCTATGATCACAGTATATTAACTGCAGCATTATTTCCATGAGAACTCACTTGGGGCATGCCAGGGGATCGTACTATTTTCCAGCGGTGATGTTATAGCATCACCGTGCTCCTCGGTATCCGGCGCTCTGCAAGAGCACCGCTCACCGCTCAGTGAGAGCACTGCTCACCCCGGAGGCTGGGGGATCGGAGAGGAAGCTGGGAACACTGGGAACTGGCTGGGGCACTAAGAGGGGCGCGCTATGGGCATTCAGGAAGAGGAGACAGTGTGAATAAACACGGAGTGGACGCAGCATGGCTGACATGAAGCAGCTTCATCAGGGTGTAGTAGGAGGAGAAGCTGAAGAAATAGACAAGGGCGGGGCGCCTGGGTGGCTCAGCCCTTAGCGTCTGCCTCTGGCTCGGGTCATGGTCCCAGCATCCTGGGATTGAGCCCCGTGTCAGGCTCCCTGCTCAGTGGGGAGCCTGCTTCTCCCTCTCCAGCTCCCCTGTGCTTGTGTTCTCTCTCTCTTTCTCTGTCACAAATAAATAAAATCTTAAAAACAAAATAGACAAGGGCTAGATTTCAGGGGACACTATGTTTAATTCAGTTCACAGGCACAATTATTCTGGGGTCAGACTCCATGGGCCCCACATACATTAGTGAGATCCTGGAGTCCACGATGCAAAGGTTGGCAGTGAAAAGAGATGGGGAGAGTTCCTGGATGCTGAAAGGACCACACCATCGCCTGGGGCAGCAGGCTGTTGGAGCAAATCCCTAGACACTTTTTCCTTGACAATACTATGCCAAGATGACAAACATTAGGCCAAGAAATTCAGCCTGTTCTCTGGTAGAGTTCTGGATGGAATATTGTTAATTTGGCATCAATTCCAGACTCAAGGAAAAGGTCTGAAGTGCATCTGCTACGTCCCGTCATAGAGCTAATGGGAGCTTGCGGATTTGCCAGACATTGCTTCTGGACTTGACATGACTTCAGAGCTGATTTCTGTTGACACTGTGGTCATTGCCTCCTCTGGGTCGGGACTACCTAGGAGGGGAAGGGTAGACACTCCCAAGTCGAGACTGGGTGAAAAGCCGAACTGCCTGCTCCAAGGTCACGCGCCCTTGGAAGAAGCAGTGGGAAGGACGGAGACCAAGTTCCTCCCAGGATGCAAGAGCAGCGACTGACAACCCCCAAAGCACACAGGCCCCTTTGGTGTTGTATCCTTCAACCACTGGGCAGATAACTGTCATATGCCTAGTGTCTCTAAGGCAGCCTCTGGGCTGTGGGGACGCAGCAGTAAGCAAAACATAAGGAGCCACTGACAACGAGAGGGGAGACTGACAACATATAAATCAATATGAAACTGTCAGGTAGAAGTTGGTTCAATTAAAAAGAATAGTAAAGCAGGATCGGGAGATAAGGAGTGACAGGAAAAGATGCTAATTTCAGGTCTTGAGCAATTACTGAACAGAATTTCTTCATTGTAAATTAGAATTGAATAGTCTCAGCCTCTCTGAGTTGTAACAAGACTGAAATGCAATGTAGTTACAAAAGACTTGGTCATCTCCCTGGAAGATAGCAAGGACCTGGCAATCAGTAGCTTATATTATAACTGACAGTGAGACCACTGTAATAATTAAGTTCTCTTAGAACTTAGAATGCCATCAACCTTCCTGTGTTCAATTTTTGTTTCATTCCTTAAAATCTATATAAGCTTTGCCAGCTACTTTCTCTCTCTAGGTCTCTGTTCTCTTGTCTGTAAAGTGGGATAATAATAGTACCTTCTTGTTAAGTTGTTGGAAGAGTTAATGAGATACTACACACCAGGTGTTTAGCTCTGAGCCAGTCACATCAAACAAATGTTCAATATAAGTTATCCATTACTATGGTAACTTATTTGGGAAAGTTTTTTCCCAGCATGAAAATCACCCTTCCAAGATTATAATTATTTTTGAGTGGTAATACATGATTGGTCTTTTTTTCTTGTAGCATTCACTTTTGTGGGTGGGCAGGGAAAGTAAAATGTTGGTTGAAAGCACAAATAGGTGGAAATACCATATGTGTTTTACTTAGCAATTCACATACAGTTTCTTAAAGACATTTTTGGTTAACATTTGAAGGCAATGATATGTTAGGAAAAAATAGAAGATATATTTCCTACTATTCAAGAGTTAAATTAATAGATACTTTCTGGCCTTGGGAAGTGGCATCTATCCTGCTTCATGTGTCTGTATTCCCTGTAAAATGTACATTCTCATGTAACGGAATCATCCTTATTGATTCTTCCTTAGTCACCTAAGACAGTGCCTGGCAGGGTTAAGTGCTTAGAAGGTAAGGTTAAATTAACCCGAGCAGTACAAGGGAAAGGAATATATAAACAACAGTCACAGTGTTAGAGGAGAGACCATCAAACTAGGCCACGCTTCGATGGAATGGAACTGGGGCTCACCATCATGACAATACCCCTTCACTTTCCTCTACAGAGCCTCCATGGTCTGTTTCCTCTGGGGAAGATCAAGCCAAACTCATCTCTACCCTGGGTGTGCTCGCCTCTCCTGCCTCTTCAGCCACTGCCTCAGGGGAGCATGCCAGGGGAGCGGAGCTTCAATTTAGAAGGTCCATTCAGGAGTATCAAAGAGGATGGACATTGCTACATTGACTCATGGCCTTAGGAACAGGAAAGTATTGATCCCTCTGTTTGCTTGACTCATAAAAACATTCATTTTCTTTTGTGGTTTAGAGAATGAAATTTCAAAGCCAACGTCTACTCAATCCAATTAAATTCAGGACAAAATATGACATGATCTTTGCCAAATGAACCAAATATGATTGGTGAAGATAAAAAAAGAAATACTGGCATGACTATCGGTCTATGGCTTTTTTTTATTCTGAAAATACATTGGATTTGTAGTGGCACATAAAAAAGTAATCAAGTACAAAACGCATGAAAAGAGCATGGAATTAAATTTGAAGAAGACTAGTATTACTCTGCCAGACAGCGAAGGGAAAGCTGTATGAAGAAATGAGCAAACAAATGAAAGCAATAAGAAGCAAATATAAGAAAGCATATACAGTGGGACAGCATCTAGCCTGCTGATTGTGTATAGTATATCTTTAATATGAGTTAGTTTAATAGGTTAATAAGTAAGAAGCATGACTCATTAAATATGCAACAAATTGATTATAAAATATATCATGAGTATTATTTTGCAATAATGAATAAAGGGACTGGGTTTCAAGTAAGAATTTTAACTGTCCTAATTTAATGTAATTAGTTCAATGCAAAACGTCTCCTATTCTCATACTGAATGTCTACTTGAAATTTGGATGCATACAACTTTTAAAATGAAAGATCTCACATTTTGATTCAAATGGCTGCATGAAAACGTGGGAACAATCAATATGGATAAGCCTAGAGGCCAGTGCAGAATTAAGGATGAGCCACCAAAATATTCTCTTTTCTCCAGAAGAGGAAGGAGAGCTCTGATTCCCAGGCTTATTTGCACGTGCTGTTATTCACAGATGAATAAAGCATGCCACTTTGTTAGTCACCCCCTGGGTCCATAGCACGTAAGCAGAGAGGAAATAGTCCAAGAACCATTGGCATCCAACCCATGATACATTATGCTACTAAATATCTGGCATGGCAATTGGCTAAACCTCATCAGCCAGCTGCCAAATGTCATTTAAGAAAGCAGTCCCCATCCAGGACCTCTATGTGCTATACTGATAATATTATAATTGGAGGTGAAGAGACACATTCCCTAAAGAAGCTCCTCATTAGAAATAAACATGGTAGCTTAGCAAAAGCAAAAGCAACATGAAGAAATTGAAGAGGAGCTTTTACATAAACCGGTGTGTTTGTGTGGGTTTTCATGTGTTAAGTGAACGTGTGCAGATGTGAGCCTGTATTTCACCCAGTAATATACGTGATATATTTTTCTCTTAACTGCCTAAATTCATGACTAGACTTCCCCAACACCATAAACAAAAACCAGGAATAAAAAATATTCCTGCCAGCAGTCTTCTGATCTCAGTGTCCAAGACTGCTTGAGTTTTCGTGCTTCCTTCTAACTGTTTTGGGAAAACTGAGGGAAGATTTCTCCTCAGTCTGGCTTCTTTACAAGTAGAAATATCCTTTGTAACTGCCAAGCGTGAAGTCAAATGTGATGTTTCAAATTGAGAGTGGAAGAGTTCCTTTAATGAACTTTAGTCTTCTTATTTTGCACGGCCTTTGGGGGGCAATATCACCCCTAAACACACACACGCGCGCGTGCACACACACGCATACACACGCGCTCTCAACTATCACTTAGTATAATCCTCTTCTACTTCTAACCCCGATCTCTCACCTCAGTTCCAAATTCATATCTATTATTAGGCGCTTCAAAATGAAATGGGTCCAAGATTGAGCTCATTGTCTCTCTACTCTTAAAAATGTCTCCCTGATCCTGACTTCTCTTTATGAATGGTACACGCATGAATCCAGTCACAATCCTGTCAAGATCCTGAGCCATTAAATACTCCTATGTCTCCTTCAATTTCTGAATCAGCTTCATTAAAAATTAATGTTGAGTTTTACCTGCCAAGTAACTTTTTTCAATACCATCTTGACCTGTCTGGCCAGTATTCAATACCCTCTTGTCGCTGTCTTAGTCTGGACTCAGCATTGTCTGGATGGTGGCAACCACCGCACACTGGTCTCCCTATCCAGTCTTCCTGCAGTCTGCTCTGTCCTCCGTTCTGCACCGAACCTTTAAAAGTACCTACCTGATCATGTCCAGCCACAGCTGAAGATCCTTCCGTTTCACAGAAAAGGGACAGAACCGAAAGGAGGATTGTCTTTGCTCCCAAAATTAACATATACATTGTAATGCAACTCTAATTAGAACCCAAGACTTTTTCAACTAGATCAAATAATGCTAATATTTATATGGAATAATAAGTGCTGAGGAAAATTTGGGAAGAGTGTTAAAGGAAGGATACACCTCACCAAATGGTAGAAAAGTACTATGTACCAATAGTAGAAAGTACTATGTGACTACTATGAAAACGCATATTATTGGTACAGGGATAGAAAAAATAGATCAAGGAGACAGAAGTGAAAATCCAGAAATAGAGCCCAGAATATAGAAAAACTTAGTGTATGATAAAGATATTGTATGTCAATGCAGTGAGGGAAAAGGTAGTTTATTTAACACACAGTGTTGGGCGCCTGGGTGGTTCAGTGGGTTAAAGCCTCTGCCTTCGGCTCAGGTCATGATCTCAGGGTCCTGGGATTGAGCCTGACATCGGGCTCTCTGCTCAGCAGGGAGCCTGCTTCCTCCTCTCTCTCTGCCTGCCTCTCTGCCTACTTGTGATCTGATCTCTCTCTGTGTCAAATAAATAAATAAAATCTTTTTAAAAAATTAATACACAGTGTTGGCCCAATGGGCTATTAACTGAGAGGAAATGAAATTGGACCATGGATACAGTGTATACAAAAATAAATACCACATGGGTTAGAGACTTAACCGTAATAAATAAAACCACAAAAATGTCAAAGAATACCCTAGTAAATGCACGTGCAATGTTGGAGAAAAGAAGACCCTCTTACACAACTAGAAATCCAACACTATAAATTAAAAGATACTGTACAAAAGTTAAATCTTTCATGTGGCAAAATATACCATTCACAAAGTCACTAGACAAACAATAGATTTTGAATAAATATTACTATTGCAGAGGATAGATAAAGAGCTCTTAAAAATTAACAGAAAAAAGTAGAAAAAGAGTAGAAAGAAAGTAAGTTCAAAAAAAGCAAATAAAAATGGTAAAGAAATATAAGACAAGGGGCTGTCACGTAATAATGGGATGGAGTTTGATATACAACGAACTGTCAAAGCAAAAAAGAACTCTATCTCCCTGGGCTGGAAAAGTTGTGGAATAAAGTACTTTCATATGTTCCTAGCAGAAATGTGTATTGTTACAGCCTTTGGGAAACATAATCTGGTAATTTATTAAAATTAGGTCTTTACCCTAGAAAAATAAACACCAGTTTGTAAGGATATGTGTGTATATGTATGGGAGTATATATACTGGAAACAAAGAAAAACATACAAGTAGATGGACAGGTGAATTATTATATAACATGGAGACTTAAAAACGGAAGCTGATTTGAAGGAATTTCAAAGAGGCATTAAGTAAGAAAGGCATGATGCAAAAAAATGTATACAACATGAGCAAACCTTTATAACACAGTGGCAGCTCCATCTATGCGTGTCTGTGTGTTTTTACATATTTGAATATGATTGTATGAACCACGAGAAAAACCCTGAAGGTTAGATGAGATTATTGACACTGATTGCCCCAAGTGGGCAGTTTGGTGATGAGACTCTAGGAGGAAAAGGCAAAATCAAATAGAGAAAGACTATATGTGCTCACCTTTAGTATATATGAAAATTATGTATATTTTGAGTATAGGAAAGAGAATTTTAAAGTTCTCAATGGCTATTTATTGGCTTTAGGTTATTTTTAAACAATTTATTTTTGTTTCTTAAAGATTTTGTTTATTTATTTGAGAGAGCACGCAGGAAGGAGAGGGAGAGAGAATCTGAAGCAGACGGTGCTGAGCGCAGAGTCCAATGCAGGGCCTGATCCCATGACCGGGGGGGATCACAACCTGAGCTGAGTCCAAGAGTCAGATGCCTAACTGACTGAGTCACCCAGGGAACCCCTTTTTAAAAAACATTTAAAAATCGTTTGCTATTCAAGCCTCTTCACTATTTCACCACTGCCTATTATTCCAGCCTCACATCTCTGCCTTTTCACCAACACCTTCATGCTTTCTCCATAGGGGAAGAGTTTTCCATTCCCATACATACTCCATTCTCTAATTTTATTGGGTATTTTTGGGGGGGGGTTGCTATTAAAAGGATTTCCTCTTTAAGTCCCCAGTGAATTTCTTTTTTTTTTTTTTAAGATTTTATTTATTTATTTGACACACAGAGAGATCACAAGTAGGCAGAGAGGCAGGCAGAGAGAGAGGAGGAAGCAGGCTCCCTGCCGAGGAGGGAGCCCGATGCGGGCCTCGATCCCAGGACCCTGAGATCATGACCTGAGCTGAAGGCAGAGGCTTTAACCCACTGAGCCACCCAGGCGCCCGCCCCAGTGAATTTCTACTTTAAATATGAGCTCATTTCCTCTCCTCTGGTGTGCCCATCTACTCCTGCGATACCTTCCTTGTCCTTACTCTGCCATGGCTCCTACTCAACAGCATTGTGATTACTACTCACCTGTCTTCTCCACATCTCTATTAGCCTGGGGATTCTCAGAAGAAAGGATGAGCTCTTATTTACTATTATATTCCTGATCATCATTTAATCTTCCCGATAGGTCCCTCAACACAGGCATTCCCTGAAATGATCCTAGGTTACTTTTACGGAGCAAAACATTTCTTTACAATCTGATTACTTTATTGGGGATAAAACTGAGCTTGCTGTGTCCACACAATAGGTAAAGCTCAATCATACAATAATAACAACATTCCTCACGCAGAAGGTAGTACCTGTGTTTATTTTGTGTGATCTTACATGAACTGTGGGAAACAGGTAAAAGAACCAAGCGAGGTCTGATGTCAGCTGGTTGAGGATTGACCACATGAAATGAAATGAACGTGTTAAATAAGATAAAAATGGAAGATAAACAATATTCATGGACTTTGTCGTAGCTGGGGTCATGGTCTAAAATGCACAAGCAAAGTGACTGCCTAATTGTGTTTGTGAACTCCTTGAGACAAGCAGTTCCTACCTATATTATTTTTAATTGTATCTTGCTTTCAAGAAAGGCCATTAACTAGTCACCATCTTCTGGTGGTTCTTTCCGAAATACAGGGAGCTAAATAACTATCACAATTAAATGCCCTAGGGCCATTATCTTTCCAGGGCACCGTACTATGAATTCTAACTATTCAGCTGTTAGAACAGCTGGGCAACTCCTGAAAAGTCAATACTGCATACCGCACATCACTGAGAGCCACTGAGTAAACTCTGGTGATATGTGGAATTATTTACCCTTCCAGGCTATTTACCTATGTGAAAACCTGCTTGAGGAGTACTAGAGCAAACATTTCCAAGAGAAAATGGAGAAAGTAGTTCAGTGTTTCACTTCCTTTCAGCAATATGTTGAAAGTGCAGGTAAAAGAAAAGGAAATCTTTGGTATTCAGGGTGGGAAAAACCTTTGTCATAGACTAAAGTTTTCCCACCTTTTCTGTTTGAGTCTAGAGTCCAACTCTGTAATCATTCACAAATTAAGAGAATTGGATGTGTGCCAGTTGTGGCCAAATGCCTACATTCTTGTCACTTGGCACAATTAAAGGAAGAGCCAAAAATGAACCACTAACAACCTTCTGAAAAAGCCATTAGAAAAGTCACATTACGATGCATTAGTGATGATTTAGCTCCGTGATTTACACTGAAAATTCCCCAGGCGGTCATTGCTTCTTCACTTCAGAATGCATAACTGAAATGACATTTCAAAACTAACAAACTGAGTATTTTATCTCTGGGAAACCAGCACACAAACCACCAGAGAGGGTATGAAACATAAGCCAGTTACCTGCGCATGTCTTACATAGATTTCTAATATTTCATACACTATGTATATGGCTGTAGGTACATCTCATGGATTTCCATGTACAGGTAAGACACAATGGAAATATAAAGAACTCGCATGACGCAGACATGGACATTTTGGCCTGGGAGGTATTTTAGCATTTATTTAACCTAACCTTCTCTATAAATGGAATCCAAAAAATGGGACTTGAACAGATTCAATGACCTGCACGAATCAAAAGGCAGTTATGGAAAAAGCCAGAAATGGAACCCAAGTGTCCTAAATCCTAATCTTGTGCTCTCTGCACATGCCTACAAGCTTCTACTCATCCCACCAAACAACCTCTCTGAGCTAAATACACAGGGTCATCGCTACCCATTTACTCATCAGTAATGACCCCATATATAACATCCCATGCTTGCTTGGCTTTATATTTGTTTTTACTATTTGCTGCTTTTGAGAATCCCTGCAAGGTATACCACGTAGATGATAAAATGGTGCAATGGAATGAAGCCATACAGTACTTCGTGCAGCTATTCCAAACCAAGAACTGAACTCCCGTCATTCTTACATGTACTGAGATCTAAAACTGGCAATTCCAGAGGTATGATTGTTGAGCACTAATTCTACAAATGTGCCCCCACAAAGACATTTGAGTTTTAGAGTAAAATAAGTTGGAGAAAGTAGAGTCCCCACAAGAAGAACTCAATGTCTGTTAGCATATTAAAGGATCTGAGAGGTCCTACTGTAAATAAACTAGTTTAACTTGACATAACTCATTATTTATCAAACATATTTGAATACAGAAGCTCTTTCTGTGTGTGTGCCTAACACCAGTTCTGGTCAGAACTAATCCCCCATGGAAAAAACATGAGTAAGTTGTCTTGGGATGTAGGCAGCATCTCATCCCTCAGTCCTTCATTTTATTGAAAACTATACAAATGCTCCTGCAGGCAGTTCATGGTATGGTGGAGGTGGGTAAAGGAAGAGGGGAGAGAGGAGAGGATACAGGAAGCTAACAATGACTCTACAACTCTAGACCTCTGCAGTCTATCACCTCATTGCAGATAGGCAAGGCAAACATACAAGTAAGCAAAATCATAAGGCTGTGAATAATTCAGCATCCGGTATCCCCACAAAGTACAGAGGAAGGTATTAGGATTTTAGACTTGAGCACCAGTGGGACAAAGTACATTTTAAATTAGACCCTGCAATGCATATATATGCAGAAAGGAGAGCACCTTGCACAAAGGTGATCAGTCCATGTTTGCTTAACGGATGAAGAACGTCCTGGGCTGGGGAGCAGCAGGAGCAGTAACCTGACGTCAAACTGAATGCGAAATGTTAGCCAAGAAGAAAAGAATCTAGATTGCCCAGAGTGGGCTGGGGTAGGCATTGTGCTGGAGCAGAAAGGACATTAAGATTGGTCTGGCAGGATATATGCAGAATTGAAAAATCTTTATTCTGATGGGAATTCAAGAGTCTTCCTGGAGTTCAGTTCTTTTTCTTATTCATCTTTAGCATCTCGAGCACAGCTTGGGCATGAAATAGGATTTAAAAGATGCTGGGAGGTGGGGTGGAGAATAAGATGGTTAATTAAAAGAACAGATGAATGTGCATGAATGAAAGAAGTACAATAGCAAACAGCTGAAGGGTCTCTTAGAAAGTAAGATGATATAAGCAGTTGTTTTTGAAATAAATCTAGTTGGTGATGTGTGAAGCAAGTTGTGGTAGTGAGATACCACAGATAGGTGGTGTCAGTTAGAGGACACAGGTAGGAGTTCAGGACAAACGTCTACCCGGGAACGGACAGATTTGAAATGCATTTGGAAGGAAGAATCAATAAGCCTGCAGAGCAACTAAATAAAGAAAACAGGGCGCCTGGGTGGCTCAGTGGGTTAAGGCCTATGCCTTCGGCTCAGGTCATGATCTCAGGTCCTGGGATCGAGTCCCACATGGGGCTCCCTGCTCAGCGGGGAGCCTGCTTCCTCCTCGCTCTCTGCCTGCCTCTGCCTCCTTGTGATCTCTCTCTCTCTGTCAAATAATAAATAAATAAATAAATAAATAAATAAATAAATAAATAAATCTTTAAAAAAAAAAAGAAAAGAAAACAAAGAACAAGGACAGGAGAAAATGGTAAGCAACTTCAAACCAAGAGACTGACAGTGTCATTAATAGACAAAGGAAGATTCCAAAGAAGAGCCTTTGTAGAGGAATTAAGGGTTGAAGCATGATGACAAAAGTCCAGCAAAAGATGTCCCATCACCAGGACAGTGACCTAGGGGAACAAAACTGCTCGCAACACACTCACCCATCTTAGCTCATTTTCCAGGGAGGTATGGATACGATGATTAGCATCCCTATTCTGCAGACGAGAAAAGGGAGTAGCAGAAATATCAGATTTTGCTCTAAACATGCAGCCTCAGCAGGGAGCATAGCCAAGACTTTAATCCCCGTCTCCTGATT
The DNA here is from genome assembly GCA_002007465.1 of Ailurus styani. Taxonomy (NCBI): domain Eukaryota; kingdom Metazoa; phylum Chordata; class Mammalia; order Carnivora; family Ailuridae; genus Ailurus; species Ailurus styani. Next base: position 8,475,308 of record LNAC01000015.1, on the reverse strand, counting down.
TTATACTCAGTGTTCTTTTACAATATTGCATTTCAGGGGACATAGGATTGAAAGAAAATGTCCAGAGACAAAGACTTGAAATTTACTCGCACAGATACGAAAGTTGGAGTGATGAAATACCATTTACTCTTTGAGAATTGATTTCAGTTTGATGAACTTTTACTGGTTGCCTGGTGTGTGCCTAGCTCTGTGACCTTGATGAGGGAATAGATGACAAGCACAGGGTCAAGAACTTACATCTAAGGAAGGCTAAGAGGAAGAGAGAGGAATCAATAAACAAACCAAATTAAGTAAAAATCGTTACTTACTGTTTCATGAGTACCTACTACTTGCAAGACAGGGCATGGTTACTGAAAAAGAACGTGCAAATGAAAAAGAGCAGCTCCAGATGTCAGGACTGGCAAAGAGGATGGTTTAATTAGAGATGCCAAATGCCATGACCAGGGAGTGAGAACTTAGAAAACATTCCCTTCTCAATCCGTCTTCCCCTCGGGCAAACCAAGAATGGAAAACAGGTTCAATTCATACCTCTTATTCATCTGACTTCCAGTTCCTACTAGGACCAGACTCTTCCTGGAGTCCTGGGTTGAGTATGGGGCTTTAGCACTTAAAATGGGTGGATCAAGGGAGAACAAACGATGATGCATAGGGATTGAAGGGCAAAAGACTGAGTCCTAAAGTTTTAAAAATATATTTGAATGACACGCTCCTCCTATCCCTGTTTCTCTCTCTCCCAAACACAATTGGAGGAATCAAATAAAAATAGTATGATGTGCAAGATCTTCCAGTCTATCACGTGCCTCTCCAGCATTCTCTCCTACTAAACCTGGATGGACACACTGCACATTTGCCAGATCACTGTATTACTACACAGTATATTACAGCATTATTTGCTATCTTTGCAAAAAGATACAAGATCATGATAATGATCATAAATAATGTTGCAATAAACACAGGGGTGAATATATCTTTCCAAATAAGTGTTTTTTTGTATTCCTTGAGTAAATACCCCGTAGTGGAATTATTGGATCATATGGTAATTCTATTTTTAATTTTTTGAGAAATCTAAATACTGTTTTTCAGAGTGGTTGCACCAGTTTGCATTCTCACCAACAGTGGATGAGTGTTTTTCTCTTTCTCTACACCCTCGACAACACTTGTTATTCATTGTTTTTTATTTTAGCCATTCTGACAGGTGTGAAGTGATAGCTCATTGCGGGTTTGATTTACATTTCCTTGTTGATGAATGATGTTGTTCATTTTTTCATGTATCTGTTGGCCACCTGTATGTTCTCTTTGGAGAAATGCCTGTTCATGTCTTCTGCTCATTTTAATGGGATTATTAGGGGGGGGTGTTCAGTTATACAAGTTCTTTGTATATTTTGGATACCAATCATTTATTAGGTGGATATGTCATTTGCAAATATCTTCTCCCAGTATCTCTTCAGTCGTTTGTCTTTTAGTTTTGCTGATAGTTTCCTTTGCTGTGCAGAAACTTTTTATTTTTATTTAGTAACAACAGTTTATTTTTGCTTTTGTTTCCCTAGTCTGAAACTTATCTAGAAAAGTGTTGCTACAGCCGATGTCAGAGAGATTACTGCCTATATTCTCTTCTAGGATTTTTATGGTTTCAAGCCTTACACGTCAATCCTTGGGAGATGAGCAATTTTAATAAGATAATCAAGGAAGACCTCAAGGATAAAGGAATCTTTGACTAAAGCACTTAAGGAAATGACTGGACAAGCCACGCACACATCTGAGGGAAGACTATTCCCAAGAAAGAGAATAACAAGTGTAAAGGCTCAGGACAGAACTGTATTTTGGTTGTTAAAGGACGAGCAAAGAGGCCAACGTGGCTGAAGCAGAGTGAGCAAGAGAAGAGCAGAAGGAAGTAAGGTCAGACTGTTAGGGAGTGTATTAGTTTCCTAGGGCAACCACAATCAATTATCACAAACTGGGTGGCTTAAAACAACAGAAATTTATCAGAAGTCTAAAATCAAGGTGTCACCACTTTGGGACTCTTGCCTAGCTTCTAGTGATTGGTGGCAATCCTTGGCACTCCTTAGCTTGTAGATACATGGCTCTAGTATCTACCTCCATCTTCACATTTCCTTCTTCTCTGTTTCTGTGTCTTCTTTTTTCTTTTTCTCATAAGGATGCACTAATTGGATTTAGGACCTACCCTAATCTAGTAGAGTCTCATCTCAATCCTCACCTTAGTTAATTCTGAAAAGACCTTAGTCCAAATAAGGTCACATTCTGAGGTTCTGGGTAGGCATAAATTTGGGGGAAACAATAATTAAACCCATTGCAGGGAGCAAGGGAGAAGCATCCAGAGCAGCTGGGAGGCCATTCAGACAACAGTAATCCATCTGTGGGATCATGTGGCTTGAGTTGTTAACATGAAGGTGGTGAGAAGTGGTCCTATGATATATATTTTTGATAATATGGGATTTATTGACATGTAGAATTATTGATTTATTGAGATTTTCTTCTTCACTGATATATAAATAAGAGAAGCATTGATATTTGGAATAGAAAGAGTTATGTGGCAGCTCAGTAGTTATTATTGCCTAAATAGAGGCATAAACCCAAATTACGATTCATAAGCAATTGTATCCAGGCAGAGGAAGTAGGATTCCTTTTCCAGTTTTTAAAATTTGGTGTTTCTTATTTGATGTTTTTTATTAAGTATGCTTATGACAATATATTCTGTTGCAATTCAAATAAAGCAAAATTCTAAAGATAAACACAGTTGACTTTTGAACAACAAAGAGGTTTGGGGCACCAACCGCATTCAGTTGAAAATTCAGGTAAAACTTTTGACTTCCCCCAAACTTAATTATTAATAGCCTACTGTTGACCAGAAGCCTTACTGATAAGATGAAGTTAACTAACATGTATTTTGTATGTTGTATGTATTATATACTGTATCCTCACATAAAGCAAGCTAGAGGGAAAACAATGTCCTTAAGAAAATCATAAGGAAGAGATAATGCATCTTAAGTATGATAATGAATGTATTTATCAAAAAAAGATCCGTGTACAATTGGATCACGTAGTTCAAACCCATGTTGTTTGAACTGACAAAGGTCAACAGTAAATTGTTCTGAGAAAAGGAAATACAGTCACATGACAGGGATGGATAAATGTATTACATTTCTTATGCAAACATTAGAACCAAAACAACTCTGTATTCTGATTCACTGCATCTATTTGCATGGAAATATTTCTCTTTAGGGAAGAAAACTGATCTCACCCATCTAAGAAGAAAGCAGACTTAACAACTTAAAGAGCCTTAGGAGTTGGGCTTAGCTGGAAAAATAATAATGAGAATCAATATGAACTTCTAAGTGCTTTGGTAACAGTTTCAGCTGAAATCTTGATTTACTTCCCAAGCTATAACCTCAGGGAGACAGGACAGGCAGGGAAAATGAAGGAAATGAAATACTATAAATTATTCCCATTGCAGTATCAGATCCTCAAGCAAATTTCTCAGTATTCAGTACAAAATCAAGACCAAGTAAGCCTCTCATTTAACAATTTCCTCCCTATGGACTTTTCCTATTGATTTGACAATGGTCTCTTGTTATTTATTGCCTAAAGAATATTCTTCCATACCCTGAGTTTGGCATCCAAAGACCTCTCATCTAACTCTCAAACGTTGTCCTCCTTTCATAAGAGAACTCAGGGCTCCAGTTAAAGACATTCACTGTCCCTCCAAATATGGCATCCTCCTAATACTTCACTACAGGCATTATAGTATGTGTATCACTACCTTTCACTGAAAAAAAACACTGAGCTGACAGCAGCTTGTGAGTAGCTAATTAAAAATATCTTTATTATAAGTCTTCTTTTTAATTGAAGTACAACTGACATAATAAGATATTAATTTCAGACCTATAACATAAGAATTCAATATTTGCATGCACTGTGAAGCGATCACCATAAGAAAGTCTAGTTGCCATCCATTACCATCCATACAAAATGTTTTTTCTTGTGATGAGAACTTTTAAGATTTACTCTCTTGGCAACTTTCAAATATGCACTACAATATTAATAACTGTTGTTGTCACCATGCTGTATAATCAATCCACATGACATTAATTTTATAACTTGAAGTTTTATAACTCTTGACCCCATTCACACATTTTTCCCACCCCCCATCCACTCTAACAACCACCATCTGTTCTTTGTATCTATGAGTTTTGTTTTGTTTCTTCATTTGTTTTGATTTTTAGATTCCACATATAAGTGAGATCATGGTGTTTGTCTTCTGTATGATTTATTTCACTTAGCATAATACCCTCAAGGTCCATCCGTGTAAATGGCAAGATTTTGTTCTTTTTTATGGCTGATTAGTATTCTATTGTGTGTATACACCACATCCTCTTTCTCCATTCAACCTTCAGTGGGCTTGGGTTGTTTCCATATGTTGGCTATTGTAAATAATGCTGCAATGAATAGAGAGGTGTATATATATATATATATATATATATATATATATATATATATCTTTCTGAATTAGTGTTTTCATTTTTTTCAGATAAATTGAATTTCTGGATCATATGGCAGCTCTATTTTTAATTTTGTGGGAAACCTCCGTGTTGTTTTCCACAGTGGCTGCACTGACATTTCCACCAACAGTACACAAGACTTCCTTTTCTCTGCAGCCTTGCCAATACTTACTGTTTCTTATCTTTTTGGTAGTAGCCATTCTAACAGGTAGGGGGTGATATCTCATTGTGGTTTTTCATTTGCATTCCCCTGATGATGGCGCTGTTGAACATCTTTTCATGTGCTCATTGGCCATCTGTATGTCCTTTTTGGAAAAATGTCTATTCAGATCCTCTATACATTTATAGATCAGATTGGCTATCTATCTATCTATCTATCTATCTATCTATCTATCTATCTATCTATTTATTTATTTATTTATGCTCTTGAATTGTATGAGCTCCTTATATATGTTGTATATTAACCCCTTATCAGATATGATTTACAAATATTTTCTCCCATGCAATATGTTACCTTTCCATTTCATTGATGATTTTCTTTGCTGTGCAGAAGCTTTTTAGTCTGATGTACTCCTAATTGTTTATTTTTTGCTTTTGTTGTCTGATTTTGGAGTCAGATCCAAAAATTCATCACCAATACCAATCAATGTGAAAGAGCTCACTTTCTATGTTTTCTTCTAGGATTTTCATGTTTCAGATCTTACATTCAAGTCTTTAATCCATTTTAAGTTTATTTTTGTATATGATATAAGAAAGTGGTCTAGTTTCATTCTTTTGCATGTGGCTGTCCCATTTTTCCAACACCATGTATTCAAGAGACTATCTTTCCCCATTGCACATTCTTGCCTCCTTTATCATAAATTAATTGGCCATATATGCATGGCTTTATTTCAGGGTTCTCTGTTCTGTTCTATTGATCTATATGTCTGTTTTATGCCAATACCATGTTGTTTCGATTACTTAGCTTTGTAGTATAGTTTGAAATCAGGGAGAATGATGCCTTTAGATTTGTCCTTTCTCAAGGTTGCTTTGGCTATTTGGGGTCTTTTGTGGCTTTATACAAATTTTAAGATTGTTTGTTCTATTCCTGGGGAAAAAAGCCACTGGAATTTTTATAGGAATTGCATTGACTCTGTAAACTGCTTTGAGTGATATGGACATTTTAACAATATGAATTCTTCCAACCCATGAACTTTATATATTTTTACATTTTTGTGTGTCTCTTCAATTTCTTTTATCAATGTCTTATAGTTTTCAGAGTATAAGTTTTTCACCTCTTCAGTTAACTTTATTTCTAAGTATTATTTTTATGCAACTATAAGTGGGATAATTTTCTTAATTTCTTTTTCCAGGGCGCCTGGGTGGCTCAGTGGGTTAAAGCCTCTGCCTCCAGCTTAATTTCTCTTGCTGATAGTTCATTGTTAGTGTATAGAAGCACAGCAGATTTTTGTATATTGATTTTACACCCTACAGTTTAGTAAATTTATTAGTTTTAACAGTTTTTTGGTAGTATCTTTAGAGTTTTCTATATATAAAATCATATCTGCAAATAGTGACAGCTTTACTTCTTTTCCAGTTTGGATGTCTCTTATTTCATTTGCTTGCCTAATTCCTCTGGCTAGGACTTTTAATACTATGTCAAATATAAGTGGCAAGAGTTGGCATCCTTGTCTTGTTCATGATCTTAAAGGAAACTCTTTTAGCTTTTCACTGTTGAGTATGATGTTGCTGTGGACCTGTCATATTTGGCTTTTATTATGTTGAGTTACATTCCCTCTATACCCCACTTTGTTGGGTTTTTATCACGAATGAATGCTGAATTTTGTCAAATCCTTTTTCTATACCTATGGAGATGATCCTATGAAATTCACCTTCTGTTTTGTTAATGTACTGTATCATGTTGATGAATTTGCAGAATGTTGAACCATCCTTTTAACCCTAAAATAAATCCCAGTTGATCATGGTGTGTGATCCCTTTAATGTATTATTGAATCCAGTTAGCTAAAATTTTGCTGAGGACTTTTACTATCTATCTTCATCAGGGATGTTGGCCTATAATTTTCTTTTGTGGTATTCTTGCCTGGTTCAGTATCAGTAGATGCTGACTTTGTAAAATGACTTTAGAAGTGTAATCTTTGAATGTTTGGCACAATTGATCAGTAAAGCCATCTGGCCCTAGACTTCTGTTTTGTTGGGAGGTTTCTGATTGTGACTTAATTCCCTACTAGTAATCAGTCTTTTTTTTTTAAACAAATGGGTTTTTTTTTTAAGACTTTATTTATTTATTTGAGAGAGAGAGAGAGTGAGCGCGCGTGAGCAGGGGCAGAGGGAGAGGGAGAAGCAGACTCCTCTGCTGAGCAGGCATCCTGACACGGAGCTCGGTCCCAGGAACCTGGGATCATGACCTGAGCTAAAGACAGACGTTGAACCAACTGAGCCACCCAGGTGCCCCTAGTAATCAGTCTATAGGATTTTCTACTTGTTTATAATTCAGTCTTAGAGGATTCTATGTTTCTAGGAATTTAACCATTTTTTCTAAGTTGTCCAATTTATTGGTATATAATTATTTATAGTCGTTTCTTATGATCCTTCCTATTTCCATGATATTAGTTGTAACTTCTCTTTTAACTACAGTTTTACTTATCTGAGCCTTCTCTCTTTTTATTTCTTAGTAAATCTAGCTAAAGATTGTCAATTTGGCCTATCTTTTCAAAGAACCAACTCTTAGTTTCACTGGTCTTTTTTATTGCCTGTTTAGTCTCTACTTCATTTATGTCCACTCTGATCTTTGTAATTTCCTTTCTTCCACTAACTATGTACTTCATTTTTTATTATTTTTCTAGTTCCTTTAGGTTAACGTTAGATTGTTTACTTGAGATTTTCTTATTTCTTGGTGGAGGACTATATCTTCCCTATTAGAACTACTTTTGCTGCATCCTACAGATTTTGATATATTTTCATTTGTCTCAAGGGGTTTTTATTTCTCCTTTGATTTTTTGCTGTTGTTTACCCATGGATTGTTCAGGAGCATGTTGTTTAATCTCCACGTATTTGTTCCTAAGGGGCACCTCTGGACCAGGTGGTTTACAGTTCAGTGGGATCAGCAGGGTTTACAAGTATAGTCTCACAGGACTATCTATATTTGCACACTTTAAAAGCTGCTGTCTGAGGATCTGGCTTCCAATCAGCCTAAAACTAGGTGCTAACTGAGATCCCCTCGTGTAGAACACTGACAAGTCTTGGCACACCCTCAACAACTGTGATCTATCAAGAATAAATCAGGCCACTTTGATAATCACAAAGGTTTGAGAGACAACCAAGAACTAGGGCAACATTGAACTATGTTTCATCTCCTACCCAAGGCCACTTCTTCAAGACTGAGAGCAGTAGCTATTTTGCCTAATACAGACAAGAAAACACAGAGAGTCAAGCAAAAAGAGGAAACAGAGGAATATGTTTCAAATGAAAGCCAAAGATACAAACCTTAATAATAAGTAATTTGTCTGATAAAGAGCTTATTGCCCAACTATTGTGTGCAAAGGTCAGTGCTACTCACTGATAGAATACACAATAAAAAAGAAAAAGAAAAAGAAATGTTTGCTTGCCTCTGGTCAGAATATGATAATAGAAACTGGTGCTGGGTTTGTACTTAATTATACAATTCCAGAGCTATAGAGAGAAAGTCTTCGGATCTCCTCCCCACACAATACACACACGCACAAACTCATTTCACTAACTCCTGCTTGTTGCTCTGATATTTGTCCCTACTTCCCTCAGTATAGAGCACATTAGAACCAACAGTCCAGGGGCGCCTGGGTGGCTCAGTGGGTTAAAGCCTCTGCCTTCGGCTCAGGTCATGATCTCAGGGTCCTGGGATCCAGGCCCGCATCGGCCTCTCTGCTCAGCAGGGAGCCTGCTTCCTCCTCTCTCTGCTTGCCTCTCTGCCTACTTGTAATCTCTCTGTCAAATAAATAAATAAAATCTTAAAAAAAAAAAAAAGAACCAACAGTCCAATATCTTCATTTTAGGGATAAGATAAATGAGAATAATTTGTTTGTCCAGAGTGACATAGAATGAACTTAGGGGAAAAAATTAGTATTAGAATGCAAGTCCCTTGGCTATATTGTCTTTCTCTGGTTTTTTTTTTTTTGGTTTTGGTTATTTGCAAGCTCAAGAGAGGATCCTTGGTCTCCTAATCTCCCAATCTCTGAAGCCATCTCAGATGAACCTTTATTCATGAAGCTTTCCTGATTCTTCCCAAACTTGGCATATATTTTCCCTCTTATTTGTTTATAACATATTTTGGTTACTTCTCCTACTGAATTTTGTACTATATTTATTTGGATGCTTATTTAATTTCCTTTACTGAGTTGTCAGTTCCTCGAAGGTAAAACCTTTATCTGTTCTATTTTCATATCGTCCACAGTTATTAGCCCAATACCATATACATAATCATTTTCATAAGTTTTTGGTAAATTGAATGAAATTCTTCAGAAATTATCCACCTATGTACCAGTTCTGTAAATTACAGTAAAGGCAGTTTCTGAATCAAATGACCAGGGAATTGACAACAATTTTAACTGTCATGCCTCCAACTAGAAACTGAATTTAAGGGGTGCCTGGGTGGCTCAGTTTGTTAAACGTCTGGGATTGAGCCCCACGTCTGGTTCCTGGCTCAGTGGGGAGTCTGCTTCTCCCTTGACCTCTGCCCTTCCCCCTGTTTGTGCTCTCTTTTTCTCAATGAATAAATGAAAATCTGAAAGAAAGAAAGAAGAAACTGGGTTTAAGAATATTTGGTTACTACCTAATAGAGGGCAAAGAATTGCCTGGAAAACACAAGAAAAAAATCTTAGATTATAAGACATCCATTAACCTTCCACCTAACATTCACCAGATTCTTCAAAAATAGTTCTTTGTTCTAAAAATCCTTCCTCCTTCCCCATCAAAAGGGGAGATACCACACTCACTGAGTCACAATTGGTTTCACAAAAGGATTTCTCCCTGTTTCAAAGGAATAACAAGATTAGTGACAGAAAAGTGCAATTCTTAATTTATGCTGGGTTTTTAGAGCATTTGGTCCTTTCTGAAGAAGATGGCATTGCTATTTCTTTGTAGGGGATAGAGGAAGGCAGAGGAAAACTTGGTTAATAATCAAATGAACACTCTGAGGAGAGCATTCAAGAAAGCCAATTTGATGAGTTAGAGAAAGACATAAATCAAGAGTATAAAGGAAATTTTGAAAGGATCATCTATGTTTAACCAAAATACCAGAGGTTTTAGGCACTAAATTTTATTTTGGATCAAATCATTCAAACAGGTAAGCTACATGTAGAAGTTCAGAGCCTCATATCCACTAACTGGTAGAACAATTTGAGTTAACACAAAATTTAAATGGATTTTGGCAGGTACAATAATTTGACTTAAATATCCAACAGCTTTTAATTTACTGAACATTATGAAAAAGAATCATTTCTTGGTTCAGATGTGCTTTATGTTTTATTCTTGGCTCAGATGTACAGTGTAGATGATATTAATAACCACCTTTATAGATTTTACATAACTTAAAGCAACACTGTTCTGTTGGAAAATATGGAAAAAGAGCAAGGCCAGAACTTGAGAGTTTAGTGATAGGAGTCAAGTTTATGTCTACAAGCTTTAGGCAAATTGAGATTCAAAGAATCAGATTACTAAACAATGACACACTCGCTGAACTTAAAAATAGATAATAGTACCTGAAAAAAGTATAAATTCAATAAAAATCAATGTTTATTGAGATTCTTCTCTGTTTAAGGTATAATCTGGATTGCTATTTGCCAGGGATAGAGATCAAGGAATAATCATACATTCTTTCTGATTCATAGTCCAAATTAGAGTGGACCTTCCTAGGTGTAATATGATGAGCATGCCTGGCAAGGTTTAGCAAAATGCCAGATCTGGGGTTTAGAACCATCCAGTTATGGCTGGCTAGTATTTCTTCATCATATCTCGAAGCAGGTCACATTACTGGTAGTTTAAACCAGTTCTGGGCCACTCTGTGTTTATGTATGTGAGATAGATAGAGCTTTTAATGTTCTCCAAGTATCTGTTTTTCTTCCCTACTTCTTATATCAAGGTATTTACAAACACTAATGGAAATGTGATTGCTTGAGCAAAAAAAAAAAAAAAAACCCCCCAAAAACAAAAAACTTTACGGAATCACTTCTTTCTCAATTGGAAATGATTTTTTTATGCATTACCTAGTGCCATCCAGATTATTAAATAATTGGATCATAGCTCATACTTCCATATGCAGACAAATTGCATATGTGATATGTTAAGGGTCATCCACAAGAAGATTTTCCACAAATGCAACGGACCATAAATTTCAGGCCCCCTTACGTGCGTAGGGTAATCAAAACATCGTTACAGAAATGCGCTATTTTCACTGCCACTGGTGAAGAACACTGTCAATTTACATTATGACTTTTCCTCTGTTACTTTTCATCTCCTATCAGACATATATAAGTGGCCATGAGTATTTGGGGCACATGACAAGGAAATCTTGAGTTGAAAATTGGCCATTTTAACCACAATTTACATTGTCTGGGTATTTACAATATCCTAATTTCATATACATGAAAAGCACTTTCTTTAATCTCCTTAGTAGCTTTTACTAAAGATCTGAGAGAATATTCACATTAAAAACTAACTGAAAATTAAACAAAAGTGATAATGACCATGATGAAATCAATCAAGTATCAAGAGGACTATAATATAACATCAGATTAAAGAGACTTTCTGCCAAAAGCAATAATTTATTGAGAGGAAATACCTTTTAGAGAGATGTAAAGAACCAATGCTCTTCATAGTTGGATAACTTAATTAATGAAGAGGCACAAATCCATCAACCCTGGAAAAAGATTTAAGTTTCTCTTTCAGATTTCACACAAAATGTGGACGGCAACAAGTATAACACAAAACTCAGAATGTGTTGCATTACAACAAGCACATCAATGATAAATTGGTAAATGGCTATCGTCAATTTTTTTTTTTAGATTTTATTTACTTATTTGACACAGAGAGAGAGCACACCAGCAGAGGGAGAAGCAGGCAGAAGGAGAAGCAGTCTCCCCTCTGAGCAGAGAGCCCGACACGGGGCTCGATCCCAGGACCCTAGAATAATGACCTGAGCTGAAGGCAGACGTTTAACCAACTGAGCCACCCAGGCGCCCCAAATACCAATTTAAACAACACTTAAGATTAGATAACTGCACAAGAAAACCTGAAATACCTTAAAAGCTATAGATAAGGAAAGCTAGTAGAGGTTTACCAAATTTGTTTACAATTCTATAAATTCATATCACGCTACCACAAAAAAGGTGGAAGCTAAAAAAAATATTTTTTACATAACCAGTTACATATATGTGTGTATATATGCCAACCTGGGCACACACACAGATTATGATCAATTATGCTAAGTGAGACCAAATTATCTTTCTATTCTTTCCATGTAAAAGGATCTTACAAATCTTTATCATATAAAGAACACAGAGCCCCCCCCAAAAAAACCCATAGAAAAACAAGGCATTACAGAAATGTCAATTTATTAATAAAATATTTCTAGATTTTGTTTGTTTCTTATATTTTTCAGATTTTAGAAGATAAAATTTCTTGTGATTTTTGTCATTTCAGATAATTATTTGCTTCCATGTCTAATTTTTTGTTCATAATTAATTTATAATCAAATCAAAGAGGCTTCCTCCAGAATTAAGTTTCAGGCCCCATTAAACCTATTATTTTCCTTTATGACAAGGATGATTTCAACTAGCACTATCTTGTTCTTAAATATTTGCAAAGGAAAATAAATATGTAACCCTTTTCAGTCTCTATGCCATCAAAACACTCTTCCTCAGAAGTAGATTACATTGGGCGCCTGGGTGGCTCAGTGGGTTAAAGCCTCTGCTTTCGGCTCAGGTCATGATCTCAGGGTCCTGGGATCAAGGACCGCATCGGGCTCCCTGCTCAGCGGGGAGCCTGCTTCCCCCTCTCTCTCTCTCTCTCTCTGCCTGCCTCTCTGCCCCCTTGTGATCTCTCTCCCTCTGTGAAATAAATAAATAAAATCTTTAAAAAAAAAAAAAGAAGTAGATTACATTGTCCCTGCTATATCTATACAATGTGTTCATATTTTTTGTGGACATACACACAAAAAAGATATAGGAATTGATAAAAGTATAAAACTCACAGCTTTCTTGGGAAAGGGTGGATTGAATTTCATACTATCTTTTTTATTATTTTACTATCCATTACTCTCTTTCAAATTAAGATGAAAAAGCCCAAAGGTATGACTAACTGCAAATGTTATAATAGTCCTTTAATTAATAACTAAGAGACAAATTGTAGTGATTAGAACCCACTCAGATGTTGCACAGAAACACCGCCCCTCCTGTCCCCACAAAGTTCTGATTTTATCTGCAAATTTTGCTTCCAACTTACCCTGATATTAGCTTGGGATTCCATGGGATCCCAGGATCTCTACTTTGTTCTGACTCTGGTGTCCTTTGAATACTTGTGACAGGCCTGCTCTCTTACTCTGCTCATGCTTCACGCGTTGACTTTTGTGTATAGCTCTTAACTGAGATTTTTCCTGTTTCTGCTCTGAGGCCAGGACTGCTAGGTGTGGGCTCCCCCTAGGCTAGCCTAGGAGCCTAGTGGCCCTCTGCCCCTCGGATTCCTGGCTCTATCCTGACCCCTAGCGCCCACTGCAGAAACCACCCTATCTGAAGCCCTTACCGCTGGTTGGCCTTATAGGATGGATCTGGTTGAACTGTCTCGATGAGGATTACCCTAGTAATTTTTTACTTATACGAAGTAAGAAACAGAAATAAAGAAATTTCTGAAAATTAAGGTGATAGAGACAGGAAATTCATCCCCTTTTAAGCAAAGGGAAGTTTCTCAACTGACCTTGGTAATTTATTCCCGTATCCTTCCCCTTCCTTCTTCATCCATTCATTTAACAGGAGTATCTGGCAAAGCGCTAAGGTAAACTGGACACATTTCCATCACAGTGTGGCCTGCAGCTCGCCCTTGTCTGGATTCATAAATATTTTCAGCCCGGAAGGCGGCAGAGTAGGTGTCTGTTCAGCAACACAGTTCTGGAGTGAAGAGCCGTAGCATTCTCTTACTCGTCACATTGAACAGGCAGTTCCGAATAAGAGAGTGCTTGGTTCCCATACTAAAGGAAAACCCCCACATATTAGGGTCTGGAAAAAACTGAACGAGTGTTTGGTGTTCTGAATGACTATATGATGGTAGAGTCACTGATACAGCTGGGAGACCTAATCAGTTAGGCACAATGTGGAAGGGAAAGAAGAAACTTTCAGCTGAAAGAGGACCAGACAGTAGACATAAAGAAAAGGCAGAAATCATGTCAATGGTTGCAAGGAAATATAAAGTGATACTTTCATGTTGTACTTCTGTTACTTAAAAAAATGTGTATCACTGGAGGTTGGTAACTTCTTGATCATTCTTGTTGAATTTTGTATGGCAGAGGTCATGTTAATTACTTAGTCAACAGACCAATTATCATCTCACACTTTTTTCAGTAGATTGATAATACTACCCCATTATCATTCTTACTTCTCAGTGAGAAATGTTTTCACTTTCATAAGAAACAAATAAACTGCAGACAGGCAATACTACTAAATCTGTCTTGACATGACCAAGGAAAATAAAGTCACTATTAATGGATTGAGGTCTCCGTGAGTTCATTGTTTTTGATTTCATGCAGGGCTCTGGACAAAGAACAGATTGTAGTGACACCGTTATTTGTTTTCCATGTAATATTCAGCGTCCCCTTGTATAATATTTTTCCATGACCATTACCCACTGACATCTAGATTACTTGTTTACAGATTCATTTGGCTTAAGGAACTCTGATGGCTCTGCTGGAATAGGGGCATTCACTCTTACTGGCTTTCCCTACCAGGAACTCACAGTGAATGTTCATAAAGATGGGGTGTGGGGTCAGACCAGACAACTGTGCAATAAAACCACTGCTGAGTGATGATCCATGCAGTCCATACTGTTTGCCTCTTTTACTGGGGCTCTCCGTAGCTCCGAAGAAGGTAAATAAATGCCAACGTGCTTAGAAGGATGAAGACACCTCTGAAAGCCTACAGAAATGTTTCTGTTTTAGAGAAAAACCCAGGGGAGGATATGATAAACAAATAAACAATAAACTATTTTACAAATAATGTGTAGAACTGCAGTGTGGCTTTACCCATCTTCTTGTGGAGCTGACAACCTGTCTAGTACTGGGCTAAGCATTTCAGATGTATTACCTCCTTCAACATTCACAACCAACTTGGGTGCAGATGAAGAAACAGTTGCCAGGGGCTACTGGGTGGCTCAGTGGGTGAAAGCCTCTGCTTTCAGCTCAGGTCATGATCTCAGGGTCCTGGGATCGAGGCTCCCTGCTCGGCGGGAAGCCTGCTTCCTCCTCTCTCTCTGCCTGCCTCTCAGCCTACTTGTGATCTCTTTCTGTAAAATAAATAAATAAAATCTGAAAGAAAGAAAGAAAGAAAGAAAGAAAGAAAGAAAGAAAGAAAGAAAGAAAGAAAGAAAGAAGGAAAGAAAGAAAGAAAGTTAGAAAGAAAGAAAGTTAGAAAGAAAGAAAGAAAGTTAGAAAGAAAGAAAGAAAGAAAATTAGAAAGAAAGAAAGAAAGAAAGAAAGAAAGAAAGAAAGAAAAAAGAAAGAAAGAAAGAAAGAAAGAGTTGCCAGAGGAATTAAAATGCCCAAAGCCAAATGGATATTAAGTAGCCAAGCCTACAAGTCAGAATAAGAGTCTTGGAATGTGCTGCCTGTACGGAGCTATGCAGAGACAAAGAGAAAGTGGAGAGATAAGTGGATAGTTTCGAAAACAGGAAAAGAGCACAAAAATTGCAAGATAAGTAATTATAACTATACATCTGGCATAGCTATTCCATCCTCGTGGGTGGGGTGAGTAAAATGTCTGCGACAGCAGGCCTCTCTCTCCTGCTCTGACAGGAAGGCTTTCATAGACATCTGGCTGCTTGAAGGAGCATAGAAATATCTCGATTTTCTATGCCTGAGTCAGTTCCTGCCCTAGCCCAGGTATCCTTTAAGGTTCAAGACAACAAACAAACAAAACAAAACCTATTCCATGCCCCTTTTTAGGACTTCGCTAGTTCATTCCTCAACAGCCACTTACAATGCAATTATATGTTCACATACATGATTTATTTGTACATATATGGAGAGGGGGGTTTCTCCCCCTCTCCCCAACTCTGATTTGGCAAAGCAGGTGTTCTCTTACTTGACAGCAGTGATTCTCAATGTTGTCTGCACATTAGAACCACCAGGAGGGATTTTTAAAACATACAAATGCCTGGGTGCTACCCCACAATTAATCACCACCTCTGAGGGAGTGGGTCAGCGCGTTCTTGCTTCATAAAGTTCCCCAGGTGATTCCAGTGGGCAGCCAGCACTGAGAGCTGCCATGAAGCCTGAATGAAGACAGGTTCATGGCTTAAGATTACAGAATTCTTCAGAAGTGGGCCAACCACACGCTATGCTTCCCAGCCACGATTTACATGTGAATTGAGCCCAGAAAAATTTACAGTGGTGTGTTATGAAGTGCTAAGTGAATGCTTGCAAGCAATCATAACTTCTTTGACTGGAAGAACCATGTCCTCATCCTCACCTCACAATTTAGGTCCTAGAATGTGAGCCAGATGGGGCCACTGAGGACGACTAAAAACCCCTGACTAGTAGGAACTCTTACTTTGAAGCCCCAGACACGTTAACTTCAGGAAGGACCTTCCCAGCTCAGCATTTTCTCTAATTGCTGTGACTCCTCCCCAGGTACCTTTTCACAAACCTGATAGATGCGATGCTCAGTTTTTATGGATTTTCATTATTCTGCACTTCGTTAATTTCCTTTCATCTTTTACGCCTTCCCTCCAGCAATTGGGTAGACTTAACCATCTCATTAATCATATTTTATGTGATCAGAGAGAAATATAATCCACACATTTGCTGCTGGTTTCAAAATCACTTCTGAATTTCTAGACTTGCCTTCCACATTCCAGTGGATCCCTGAATTCGTTGTGCTAAAAATCTGAACTCGGGTATGTTTCAACTGCCCCTGTTGTCTTATGAGTCCCAAACCCATATCCCTCGCCTAGATTCCTTTCACCTTCAAACATCTCATCACCTGTGGTGCTCCTCCGGGGTGATCTAGGCACCTCAAAAACAAGGTGTCCAAAACCAAATTGATCATCTTCCTCTTCATGCCTATTTCCTCCCCAAAATTCTTAGTGTCATAACCACCCATCCAGTTAACTAAGCTAGAACTCTGGGCATCATTCTTGATTTTTCCCTTTATCACTACTTCTCATGTCAATCCATCACTAAATGTTACTGATCTCATTTCTGTATTTCTCCTACCATCCTCTTCAAGACTCCCCCTCTCAGCCCTACCTAAGGCTCTTATCTCTCGCAAACAGTATTACTGCAAAGCACAAAGCTGCTAGCATTGTCTTTCTCAGATGCATCAGCCACGAAACAGCCAGAAGATAAAATATAAATTCAATACTGTTCCATTGGTCCCTTAACTGACGGTGTCTCCCCAGGACAGGATCTTCAGCTGGCCTTGGATCTTTCTGTGGACAGGCCCCTGCCCCCCTCCACTCGCAGCTTCTATCAGCCTCTGTCTAGGACTCAGTTCTCCAGAAATAATAAATCACTGACAGTCTACACCAACTTGTTTTGTAACCTGTGCCTTTGGCCCTCCACCTTTTGTTTGACTAACTCCTACCTAACATGGAAGACTCTCGTGTATGTTACATCTCCTTGTAGGAATCTGTACCTTGTCTATATCGCCTCCCAGGCTCTTCTTTGCTTTTATAATATTCTATGCAATTCTGTATCATTAAAATTAATCCTCTTTGTTCTCTTCATCTACAACGTAAGCTCCTTGAATTCAGCAACTGTACTCTATCAGTAGCTAGACAGAATCTGGCACTCAAAGAAACATTATGAATTATGAATACCTCCATGGTACTCAGTATATACTGCTTTCACAGTCCTTATCGCCTTGGATAGTATTTAACTGTGTTCTTTCTGTCTCTTTTCAATCAGACTATTACCTCCAGGAGAGCTGTCAAGGACAGTTTTGCTGTCTTTGTTCTTTTGGTCTTAACCATACTGCCTGAACATGAATAGTTGCTCTCCTAATGACAACTGAAAGAAAGGAAGAAATGAGGAAGGGAAAGGAAGGCCCTATCTCCATCTGATGGTTCAGAACCATTTGAAAATGTTAAACATGAAAAAGCTAAGTAAAATGTGTGGTATTATCCTTCACTTCTCTACACAAACAAATGAAACAAACACTCCTGGAGCTTAGAGAGAGTTCCTATCTTCTCATATCTGACTGGAAATAGAATATTTGTCTTATAATATTCCGGAGTTGAATCATGATTAAGACCCTGAAGGGGATCACCAATTTCACTGGAAGAAAACTGAAGGAAGTCGTTCCATTGACATGTATGAATGGTCAAAGACATACTTGAAAGAATGACTACTAAGGAAAAATGGAATTTCCATTGTGTATAAATGCAGTGTGAGTCATTTGTCTTTCTAGCTCAAGCACCATGTTGAAAGCATGACACCAAGTGATGCAAAATCTCAAATCAATGATTAGGGATTCAAGAATA
The DNA here is from genome assembly GCA_002007465.1 of Ailurus styani. NCBI lineage: Eukaryota > Metazoa > Chordata > Mammalia > Carnivora > Ailuridae > Ailurus > Ailurus styani. The sequence continues at coordinate 8,457,075 of LNAC01000015.1, read as the reverse complement.
GTAGGTATTTTTAAGAAGCTTGTCAGTAGGTATTTTAAAACAGTAGATGTGGGTGCCTGGGTGGCTCAGTGGGTTAAAGCCGCCGCCTTCGGCTCAGGTCATGATCCCAGGGTCCTGGGATCGAGGCCCACATCGGGCTCTCTGCTCAGCAGGGAGCCTGCATCCTCCTCTCTCCTCTCTCTCTGCCTGCCTCTCTGCCTACTTGTAATCTCTCTCTGTGTGTCAAATGAATAAATAATAATTAAAAAAAATCTTTAAAACAGTAGATGTTTTTTAAAAACTCAAAGAGCATAATTAACAAGTATTAATCTATAATAACAAATATAGCCAACACCGTTATAGCTTACAGGAAAAAAAATATAGTTTGTGATGGTGCTGGGAACGCTATGAACACTTCGAAAAATCTTGGTCTTTTCTTCCTTCCCTGTCCTCTCCCTGCACGTCCAGATCAGTCACTCATAATTTTAGCTCTTTTGGACTCTCTTATCTCACCCATTTAATGGTGCTCTTTTTTTCATATTAATATGTTCTTTTTAAAAGCAAAAAAAAATTGTTTTTCAGTTTTTTGTGCTATTATTTGCAGGTAGACGCGAACTATAATTGATAGAAGCCCTTTACAATCTCTGTTAGTGCATTTGAGGAGGAGGGTGACTCATGAGGAATTGGCAGCTGTCAGCACCTGTCATAGGCAGTTAGGGTCTGTGAGCCAAAACTCTGGGGACTGAGAACATACCAGAGAGTGTTAGACTGGGAGCTAGGACAAGGCATTCAAGCTGGAAGGAAGGCATGAGCTCTGTGGGAGACTGGCTGCCATCGGTGAAGTGCAGCCACTGTTTGTGAATATGTGATCTCTACCCACCTGTGCCAGAGTCCCCTGGGTTGCTTGTTAAAGATGAAACTGTGCCTCAACCTAGACCTATGACACCACATTCCTTGAGTAGGGCCCAGGAATCTGAATTTGACCCGTCTCCCCAGAGGATTCAGCAGCATCCAAGAGTTTGGGAACATCTGTTTTAAACCACAAACAAAAAGTCTATACCTAAAGCCCCTTTCCCTCCCACTCAAAAGAATCACATTATTTTAGGGAGAGCCTTGAATCTGCTTACATAAGATTATGTGTTTGGGAAATTTTACATTTTACTAACATGAAGTTACTTGCGCCATTCCGCCTCGTGAATCCCAAAGCGTGTTAAGGCACAGATGTGAGAACTGCCATGAAATTCTGGGAGAATCCAGCTCATTGAATTCCTACAATGGTTATTCTGACTCTTCTATAGAGCACTCAAAAGACTAACCCTTCAGAGCCATCCTCACAGAAAATATATTAATCCTTATGAGAACCAAGATGATTTTGTGGATGTAATATATTGGAACTTTAAATAGGATAGGGTCAACCACTGAGAAAGTCTTAATAAAGAGAATATAAAATACTCGAGCTGGAAATTCATTGGCTATGAAATCCATGCTTATTTTGTAATGTCATAATTATTTGGTAGGCAGGGTGTGGGAAGCAAAAAGAAATTAAATGAACTCATACCCAGGTATGTGCATACACACACACACACACACACACACACACACACACACACACACAAATATACACACAGAAACACCAAGAACTATCATTCGCTTTTGTTTTAAAACCCTCCCACATTTTTTAGACTGAATCATCCACTGTGGTAGTCTGTAAAACACCATAAACTACCATTTGCAATTTGTAATACATGTTCATGGCAAAATGGCAGTGGTCTTACCCATTTTGATAAGGTTTTTATTTTGTTTACTCTACGTTTAAACGAAACTCACATCGATGGATTCAAAGGCTTTTGCTGCTTTTAACCATATCACCTGGGAGAAGGAAGCCCTATTATATTAATCTGTATTTGTTCATAAGGTAATACAAAGACCGTTGAGACATTGGGCTAGCAAACCTTGGTCATTGGTATGGGAAAGAAAAACAAATCTACAGGATGCAGTCTCTCTTTTAGAAGAGAAAACTAGAAGACAACTCAGAAGTAGCTTAAGCCTACAGAGAATTTGAGATTGGGGGAAGGGGAGTCTGTGAAATAGAAAGCCAAACCCAACATGGAAATTGTCTTGGTTAGTCTGATGGAATGTTACAGGGGAATATGAAACAGATAAACATTTCTCAGCTTCACGGAGATGTGAGAAGTGGACAGCTCAAGGAGAGACTGATTTTATTTTACTTACAGGAAACACTAAATATCTATACTGTGTCTCTTTGCTATTAGGAAGCCATTTGCCTCCCGTCATCCAAGCCAGGATTCTTAGATAAAGGTTGATTTATGTAATAATATCGAGAATAAGTTACTTAGAGTAAAACCATTGTGGAAATACAGGTATACAAAAAGCGAATTGGGGATTGAGCATAACAGTAACTGTTATGCAGTAAGCACATACTATATGTCACCCATTTTGCTAAGTGTTTTACATACGCTAATTTCTCTTTCACTGTAAATGTGGGAGGAAGGTACAGCTATTTGCTCAGTTGTCCAGATCCCAAAACAAAGGCTAATTCACGTAGCAAGGATAGCAGGTAGGTGATAGAGCAAAAGTTTGCACTCAATCTGATTTCTCCAGTCTCCTATCTTCATTGCAAGCTAGAATGCCTCCCAAAACTAAGAGTGTTAACCACAAAAAGAGCTGGAAGTATAAGATTTCTATACCTATAAGCAACTCTGATCTATATAAAATAAGGTCAAATTTATGTTTAAGCCTTGCAAAGTTTCAGGAACATTTTCATAGATTAAGGTATGACCCACATGGAAATACTTCAAAACAGGTCTTTAAAAATTATCAATGTCACTGGGGGCTCAAGCCCTCCAGAGAGCCTCCCCATGGTGACAGCTGTATCAAATAACATTCTTGCTCTCCAGACACCAAAGTCAACTTTCTGGTTTTTATCTTATCCAAGTGGCAATTAAGATTCTTACCTAATACCTGGGACCTCTCTTAAGGTTATTTTTGTCACCTAATAACCATGCTATAATCTTTCTTCAAGTTCTCCCCCGTTGGGGACTATTTCTTTCTTTAGAAGCACCCCTACTGATTTCACTCTTCTCAAAGACCAAAACTAGTTAATGGACTTCATCATCCACCCAACAATCTCCTTCTAGCTCCATTCCATGTATCAACACCGTCTGGACCTTTCCCACACACAGTGAGATACTCCTTTCTCTACGCTCCCATAGCATTCCGCACACACACGTCCCGTGGCTTGTGCATCATGACCCCAGACAGCTGTAGCCTGTGTGCCATTGCCCTCACCAGACGGCATATCCAGTTCTGTATCTGTCTTCACCGGCATGGTGGGCAGCTCACCACCATATCTCAGTAAGTGTTTATAAACTGACTGACTGAATGAACAGCTCCAATGACTCCTTTTGAAGTATTATTCTTTATCAGATGACATTGGTCTTAACCTTCTATACATCCTTCAGTAAAAGGAGACAAGTATCAAGTCTAGATTGTGGGCGATGAGATACAGGTCACCTGTGATCTCTACCTCACAATTCTAGTATTATCGGTAAAGTCCAAATTGTAAAGGAAAAATGGTTTTTATGTTCTCTTAGAAGGTTTCTTGATCACATTTTGAAATAAAAATAACTACAAACCTTGTCCTGAAATGAGGTAGGAAAAGGAAAAGGAATATTAAAGATCCATATCTGTTGATCTTCCTGTCTGGTTCCAGCCAGCTATGAGCTGCCAAAAAGACATACATTTACCCAAGGCTCAGAAACCTTCAAATGAATGAAATCAATCTATTTAATTAACATGACACCCAGTCACCATTTTAGGAGAGGCAATACAAATGGTCGAGAGCCCGGATGCAGGCCCATTGCTTGGCGCAAATTCTCTCAAGAGCTGTTTGCCATATCAATCATGTCAGAATTACTCCTCCAGGTACTGGCTTTAATCACGACTATCTCTTGTCTGGACTATTTTGACAGCCTTGGAATTGGTCTGCTTCTACTCTTGCTCCCTTGCGCTCATCACCTCCGCTAATGGCTTCCCATCTCCCTGGGCACGCAGGTCACAGCTCCACGAGATTATTCATGCTATCCAGTCTGGCTCTCTCATGTGTATCTGATCTCACCTCCTAGTATCCTCCTCTCTCTTTTTTCTAGCTTTATTTTCCTCCTTGCTCTTCTTGAACATGGCAAACACAGTCTCACGCAAGGCCTGGGGCACTTACATTTACCAGTAACCATTCTTCTGCCTTCTGGGCTCTTTCCTGTATTTGTTATCTGTGTGACCCATTCACTTATTGAAGTCAAGTCTCTGCCTAAGGAGCACATGGTCAGAGTTTCCTTCCCTCCCCACTCTCAGGCCCCTTGCTTTTTCGTTCATTATCCCCCTCTAACATACCCCAGATGCATTTGTGTATTTGTGGTGATCTATTCAGAATTCCAGGATAGCAGGGATACTATCACCAGTCCCTAACAAAGGACCTGGTTCATAGTAGGTGCTCAACAAATATCTGCTGGATATATAATAAATAATAACAATATATATGCCTCTGTTAAAAAAGCATGTAATTCAGTGTGTTAAGAGGATATAAAGTGTTGAAAACAGATAAAAGCAAAGTAGCACGATACTTGAATGATAAGCCACACGGTGGTAGTATAGTACAAAGGATCAGATGGGCCATAACTGGTATCAAAAATGAGTTTGAGGTGTTTGCATGCTTAAAATTATGTTACATAGGGGCAGGAGGGAAAATTATTCTGTTTCCGTCTAGATGCTGAGAATCCCTTCCCATACTGAGGACAGCAGGTTCTCAGAGGCTTCCAATAGTAGTACAGGGTTGGAATATCCTATCAAAACTTGTCCCCATGATTTGACATGAAGGCAAAATGTATAGGGTTGTCCTGCACACTTTTGAAGAGATGAGACCTACCATTGACGTCCTGGGATATGGCAACCATCTGCAGAGGAAACCAGAACGTGATACGACAGGAGCCTTTGGCCTTGAGATTCAAGTCGTCAGTCTCCTCCTTTGGCTTGACGCCAGGGATTAGCTGTGCTCTCTCTCTGACAGTCTAGAAACACAGAAAATGGGGAAGCCAGATTGGCTTCCACCTACCACTCAGCTGTCTTCAGGGCACCTGTTTTTATAATTACTTGCTTTGTACTCAGAAAATGCAAGTAAACTTGATTATTAACAGAAGCAAAACACAGAAACGAAGGCAAATCTACTGTAGAAATAGCAGATGAATTCTGGGTAAATAAATTAGGAATGGGTTCAGTGACCTTATCCTTTTTAATATTTGTATATTTGACCCTAACTTCTTCCTGCCTTCCATCCTTATAAATTCGGATAATTCTATACATGTTCTTAGAGATTTTTAAAAACAAACTAGGGGCTCCTAGGTGGCTCATTCGTTACGTGTCTGTCTTCAGCTCCGGTCATGATCTCAGGGTCCTGGGATCAAGTCCCACATCCGGCTCCCTGCTCAGCAGGAAGTCCGCTTCTCCCTTCCCTACTCACCCTGCTTGTGTTCCCTCTCTCGCTGTCTCTCTCTGTCAAATAAATAAATAAAAACAAACTAGGACGCTTATAAACTCAGAAAGATGAAACTACCTCCAGAAATTTTAGCTGCAAAATAAACTGCATTCATAACAGAGACTCCAACACTGTGCCACCCACCACTGTGACTCAGAGGAGAGCCTCTCCGGTACTTCCGTGGGAGATAGTGTTCCAAGAAGTTTATACTTGCCTCCAGGGTGACAATTAAGTCACCTTTACAAGCAATTGCCTTAGAAAGGTTTCTTCCCGGGTCATTTGCCCTACTCAGAAAAATAAGACTGCTTTAGATTCCTTTGTCCTTTCAAGCTTTACAGGTGAAAACATTCACTCTTCCATCAAAAACGGCATTAACATTTACCCTGAAACACCTTGATTCGCACCACAGCCTTCAGGCTGAAACCCATCCCACAAAACTGATTTTGCCAGAAGGGAGAAAGTCAGAATTCCCAGTAGTAGTTAAACTCTAGAAATGAGTAGTTAAACTCTAGAAATGTCTTCAAAATTTATATGACCTTGAGTTCTTACCAACTGCCACCTTCTGCCTCTAAGCAAGAGGAGAACTAAGTCAGCAAGGCTGAGAGGCGGGTCACGTTTTATTTGGCAAAGGGACTTGCTTCGGCATATTCAATAAGGCTAGAATGCTGCATAGAAGCTTCGCATGGTCACCCTACAGAGGTGACATGCTAATTCATAAGGCTTGCCAGACATATATATATATATATATATATATATATATACACATGTATGTATATGAGCTAGATGTACAACAGTGCATGTGGCATACAAACTTTTGTGTAACAAAAAGGGAGGAAAGAATTCAAACTCCTAAGTGTCTGTATTGGCATAGAGAAATACTGAGTAGGTAACAGAACCAATCAGCTACAGGGAGGAGAGCTATGGAGAACTTGACAGGTAAGGAGAGCAATGCAGGTGAGTCTTCTTGGTGCAGGCTTCTTGATTGAGTTTTGAACCACAAAAATGTACTACTTATTCAAAATTTCACAAGGGAGATATGGATCTCCTATAGGGAGATACAGCCTCCCTTAACAATATTTAATTTTGCTTTGTCTTTGAAAATAATTGTGATACCACTTGGCTCTTTGGCTTTGTATGCCAAGGACATTATTCAATACTCGTCATGTCCAAGGACAGGCTTCTTAGTGATGCGGGAGCAGGAGGACGGGTGGAAGACAAAGCACAAGCTGACACCCCGCAACGTCCCCCGCGCCCCCACCCCCCCGCTCCTGGGTGGGATTTGTGTGACATTCCTCCAGGAAGCTCCCAACTGCCTTAACGTTAATGCCTTGCTAGAGGGAAAAACAACCTAACTTGACAAGGCAAGGCCTCCCGGTATCTTTAGCATATGAAAAAGTTCTTTTGAAAACCTCCCTTTCTCCTTACTTCCCCCAGCCCTATCGTAAATAATCGGCCACCCCTCACACCCCAGCACAGTTCTTTCTGCCCATGGGTCCTGTCCCCAGACTTGAATAAAACCACCGTTTTGCACCAAAGACACCTTAAGAATTCTTTCTTGGCCATTGGCTCGGACTTCACCCCACCAAACCTCACCTACATTCAAAAACTACATCATTAAGAAAGTAGACCACAATTAAATTATCTTGACCAAAAACCTCGGTAGGATTTATGGAAAATAAAGTCCAAGTTCTTAATCTTGTCATTTTTTTTTCCTGCTGAATTTCTCAGCTTTCTTCTATTAATAAAAATGCACCAGAAATAGTGTTTCTCTCTGCATTTCTTCATTTCTATCACTACTTGATTTTTTTAAATTACCATTTAGTGAGAGTCTACTATGTTCTGGTGTATATATCCTAATCTTTACATTTTATAGAGGAGGTAAACTGGCCCAGGACATTTAAGTGACTAAGTCAACACATGCCTAGATCTGCCTGATTAGAAAACTCTCACTCTGTGCCTACGACCATTTTAGCCCCTCCTAAGGCACGGTATCTACTTAAAGGTGATACATTGACTGGAGGTGTTTTACTGCTAAGCTGAGGAAATTCAGGCAGGCATTTTATAAATGAAAAATTAGAAGTTCCTTTTTCCTTTCCTGTTCTAACATCCAGATGAGTTACACTACATTGTGGCCTATAATGAGAGCAGGTTCTGGAAATGTGCATTAGAAAAATGATCTGACTGCTGAAATGTTTATCCAATGGATGGAAAGAATGTCTTATCATTTCCTTCCTAACCCTGAGGCTCTATAACTCTTCCTATTTAGACATCCAAGGACTTAGGAGGACAATGTCTATGAATCATTTCATTATCCAAGGGACTAGTTAATAAAAAGTGTAAGATAAAATCACACTTATAAAGATCCTCAGTATTAATGCCTTATGTAGAATCAATCAAGTAATGGAACTTTAATAATATTAGCCATGGGATGAATTCTTCCTCTAGTCATGAACTTGTCACCAGACCACCATGCACAAACCATAAAAGACAAAAAAAAAAAAAAAAGGTGTTGGAGAAGGTCATCGAGAGAATGTGACTACCAGTTGACCCAAGCGCTGAACCCAGGCAACTGGAGGCTCCTCACCCACTCCCCTGTCCTGGGAATATAGATTCTGCCCACCATTCCCACACCAGAAGCCAGTTCCAAGGGTTCTAGCCTTGAGAGAATGCAGCCTTGAGAGAGCAATGTGTTGTTGAGACCATCTGGACAGTGACTGAACACAGCTAAGGCCTCTCTGTAAACCTTTAATATTCTGGTAGGAGGGTGAGGAGGTCTTGCAGCCCCTCAAAACAAGCCTGGTGTATCCATTCCCTTGCTTGTTGAAACTGCCACCTACCTTATGGAGTGGTCTGCCTATGCTCTCAACTTCTTGCCCTCTGTGTATGGGAGCCCACTGCAGATTTCACCTGGGGAACTCTCAATGTACAAACTAATAAAAGGTCAAGGGGACTATATCGGAATTAAAACCTATTGTTCTCAGTACCTTATAAAAGTGAAAAAGAAAAAAAAAAGAAAGAAAAAGAAACTAAACATACTCTCTCCATACAATTCAGCAATCATATTCCTTGGCATTTATGCATGGGAACTGAAATTTTATGTTCACACAAAACCTGCTCAAGGATGTTTATAGCCACTTTATTCATAACTGCTAAAACCCAGAAGCAACCAAGATGTCCTTCAAGTAGATGAATGAATAAACTGTGCTGCATCCAGTAAATAGAATATTATTCAGCACTAAAAAAAAAAAAAAAAAAAAGCTATCAAGCCATGAAAAGACATGGAGTCAACTTAAATGCATATTACTAAGTGAAAGAAGCCGATCTGAAAAGTCTACAGACTATTTGATTCTAACTACATGACATTCTGGAAAAGACAAAACTATGCAGAAAGTAAAAAGATCAGTGGTTGCCAGGGGTTAGAGTGAGGAAGGCCGGGTGGAGAGGTAAAGCACAGGGGATTTTAGGGCAGTGAAAACACTCTGTATGATACCATCATGGTGGATACATGTCATTATACATTTGTCCACACCCATAGACTGTATACACCATCAGTGAAACCTAAGGCAAACTTTGGGTGATTATGATGTGTCAATGTAGGTTCATCAACTGTAACAAATGTACTACTTTGGAGGGGGATGATAGTAATGGGGAAATTTGGGGGTGCCTCGTGACCCAGTTAGTTGAGGGTTCAACTCGTGGTTTTGGCTCAGGTCATGATCATGGGATTGAGCCCTGGGTTGGGCTCTGTGCTCAGAGTCTGCTTGTGGATTCTCTCCCTCTGCCCCTTTCTCCAATCTTTCTCTCTCTCTCTCTCTCTCAAATAAATAAATCTATTAAAAAAAATAATGGTGGGGGAAGTTGTGCACATGTCAGGACATGGGCTATCTGGGAAATCTCTATATTTTTCTCTCCATTTTAAACTGCTCTACAGGGCACTTGGGTGGCTCCGTCGGTTAAGCGGCTGCCTTCAGCTCAGGTCATGATCCCAGAGTCCTGGGACCTAGCCCCACACCGGGCTCTTTGCTCAGTGGGGAGCCTGCTTCTCCCTCTCCATCTGCCTGCCGCTCTGCCTACTTGTGCTCTTTCTAGCTCTCTGTCAAATAAATAAATAAAATCTTAAAAAAAAATTTAAACTGCTCTACAAAATAAAGTCTTCAAAAAAAAGACAAGTCAGCAAATGAGAGAACATATTTGCAATACAAATATCTTACCAAGGATTTGTATCCAGAATGCATTCAGAACTCTCACAACTCTGTGACAAGTAACTTAACACAAAAGTGGGCAAAAGATTTGAACAGATAACCTCCCAAAAGATAAACAAATGTGTAATAAGTGCACATAAAGATGATCAACACCATTAGTTTACAGGAGAAATGAAAATTAAACTTATAATGAGATCCCACTACACACCCACAGAAAGGACTAAACTTAAAAACATTAACAATACCAGGCGTTCGTGAGAATGTGGAGAAATTAGAACTTGCATACATTTCTTCTGGACAAGTGTAATGCAGCAAATACTTTGGAAAACTATTTGCCAGCTTCTTACAAAGCTACATGTACACTTATAGAGCTCAGTAATTTCACTCTGAGGTACTCACCAAGTGAAATGAAAACCTACTTCTACACAAAGACTTGAAAATCAAGGCTCATAGTGGGGCGCCTGGGTGGCTCAGTCAGTTAAGTGTCTGTCTTTGGCTCGGGTCATGATCCCAGAGTCCCAGGATCTGGCCCCTCATCAGATCAGGGTGCCTGCTCAGTAGTGGGGGTGGGGGGGGCCGGGGAGTCTGATTCTCCCTCTACCCCTCAACCCACTTGTGTTCTCTCTCTCTCTCTCTCTCTCTCTCTCAAATAAATAAATAAAATCTTGGGCGCCTGGTGGCTCAGTGGGTTAAAGCCTCTGCCTTCGGCTCAGGTCATGATCTCAGGGTCCTGGGATAGAGGCCCGCATCTGGCTCTCTGCTCGGCGGGGAGCCTGCTTCCTCCTCTCTCTCTACCTGCTTGTGATCTCTCTCTCTCTGTGTCAAATAAATAAAATCTTTAAAGTAAATAAATAAATAAATAAAATCTTTAAAGAAAAAAAAAGAAAATCAAGGTTCATAGCAATTTTATTCCTAGTAGCCAAAAAAATGGAAAACTACCTTAAATGTCCATCAAAAGGAGAATGGATAAGTAAACTATAGTATATCCATGAGATAGAATACTACTCAGAATTTTTTTTTTTTTTTAACTTGAATGAGGTGCCTGGGTGGCTCAGATGGTTAAGGATTTGCCTTCGGCTCAGGTCATGATCCCAGGGTCTTGGGATGGAGCCGCACATCCGGCTCCCAGCTCAGTGGGGTGTCTGCTTCTCCCTCTCCCTCTGCCTCCGCCCCTGCTTGTGTTCTGTCTCTGTCTCTCTATCTCTCTCAAATGAATAAATAAAAAAAAATCTATAAAAAAGCTTGAGCTACGGATACATGCAGGGACACAGAAGAATCTCAGAAACATTACACTGAGTGAAAGGAGTCAGACACAAAATGGAACGTACTATATGACTTCATTTCCATGTAATGCCAGATAAGGCAAAGGAATTTATAGTGACAAACAGCATACTGGAGGCAGCCTAAGGCCAGGGTTCACTGCGAAAGGACAACAGGAGACTTTTGGGGGGCGGGGGGTGATAATATTCTCCATCTTGATTGTGCCCATGATTATAGAAGAGTATACAGTTTACCATGTGCAGAATATAGCACAGCAAAGTTGTTTTATGAAGAAATATCTGTCCCACAAATAGCAAAAGATGCAGATTAAATTTTTAAAAATCTTTTGAATGTGTTTATGTCTTATAAAAGCATTAAAGCTACAAATACATAATGTAAAATCTGTTCTCAGTGTCTGAGATATGGTAGGTGATCAACAAGTATTAATTTCATTCTTTTTTTTTCCAGCTGTTCTTATGTGGAAAATATAAGTAATGTCAAAGGCAGTCAGCTTGGGGCGCCTGGGTGGCTCAGTGGGTTAAAGCCTCTGCCTTCAGCTCAGGTCATGACCTCAGGGTCCTGGGATCCAATCCACCTCCAGCTCTCTGCTCAGCAGGGAGCCAGCTTCCTCCTCTCTCTCTGCCTGCCTCTCTGCCTATTTGTGATCTCTCTCTCTCTCCATCAAATAAATAAATAAAATCTTAAAAAACAAAACAAAACAAAAAACCCACAAAAAACAAAGGCAGCCAGCTATAAAATACTGGAAATATACACGTGAGGACAAAATTACAAGTCAATGTTTAATATTCTAAGAACAATTAAAGGGGTCTAGTATTACATGGAAATCTTCCCTTATCTGCAGCCTATAATATGACCAGGATTTTGGAATACCCTTGTGATTTACTTCTCAAACTCTAGTATTTGCCACTTTTTATTGTATTCATTTGGCATTTAGTACATATTTTCTATATTAGTCACCACATTTTAAAGCATACATTCTTGTTTTTCCACTTTGTCTCAAATTCCTAGAAGACAAGAACTGTATCTCCTGTCTCTTTTTAAATGGCTAATTTGTGTAGAGGAGGCATTCAATAAAAATTGAACATCTTGTTGATAATATGGATGTTCTTACCTTTGAAAATTTCTTGCCTCATCAATATTATTTAGTCAAATAACTTAGATATTATCGTTACTTCCATATAAAATGAAAAAAGAATTATTTAAGAGATTCAGCCAGGTAATTTAAAGTCTTTTTCTTTCCCTTGGTACATTCCTAAATCTAGGATCATTCATTTGTCCACTTGCTTAGTCTCTCAATGAACATTTATGGAACATCTCTCCTTGCCAAGTTTATGTTACATGCTGGAAATCCAGAGATTATTATGGACTCACATTCTAGAAAGGAGGTGAAATATAGCNCTCTGTGTCAAATGAATAAATAAAATCTTTAAAAAAAAAAATAAAAAAAAAAAAAATAAAAAAAAATAAAGTCTTTTTCTTTCCCTTGGTACATTCCTAAATCTAGGATCATTCATTTGTCCACTTGCTTAGTCTCTCAATGAACATTTATGGAACATCTCTCCTTGCCAAGTTTATGTTACATGCTGGAAATCCAGAGATTATTATGGACTCACATTCTAGAAAGGAGGTGAAATATAGCAAAACAAATGTATCACAATAGGACAAATACATCATGAGAGGTATGTGGAGAGGAAGAAAGATGAGGCCAAGATGACATATCATACAACATTCAAACGTAAGATTTTGGGGGCACCTGGGTAGCTGTTGGTTGAGTGATCAACTCTTGATCTGGGCTCAGGTCATGATCTCAGGGTTGTGAGACTGAGCCCCACATAGGGCCTCATGCTGAGTGGGGAGTCTGCTTGAGATCCCCTCTCTCTCTCCCTCTCCCCGCCCCTGCTCTCAGCACACGTGCTTTCTAAATAAATAAACAAATCTTTAAAAAAAGAAGAGGGAAAAAAAAGGAAAAAAATAAAAAAAGAAAAAAAGAAGAGGAAGCTGAACTCTTCCATTTTGGACCATCGTGGAAGTCAAGGTAACCGTATGAAACTCTCTTCCACAGAGGGAAACATGTTTGGCAATTTTGAATGAGGAGTGGGGTACTAGGCTTATGTCTACTTACATAATTCCTTGATTGCAGTTTGATATATGAAAGTAATTTGTGTCCCCTTTCTTTTTTGCCACAAAAAGGAAATAATAGCAATAAAACACAATTCTTTCAAGTCTAAGCTTTTTGTATCAAAAACGCAAACGTTCATGCTGCCTCCTTTGTCAAGACCTCCTACATGATGCTTCCTTTCTGAAGTTTTCCACCCCACTCCCTTCACAACCCTCCCTTACCTAGAAAATCCCTACTTATCTTCTAGATCCTTGTTTAAATGCCAATTTCTTGGACATGACTTTCTTGACTCTATCCCACCTCAAACACAGCCAGCCTATATCCCAACAGACCAGGAAAGGATTCCCGTCCTTTGTACCTTTTCATAAAACTTACAACACTTGTAATTAATTAGTTATGTTTATTTTCTGTCTTCCTTATCAGTCTTCACCGTCCATATGGGCAGACACCGTTTCTATCCTGTTTGCATAACAGGCACCTCATATGTATTTGTTTAATAAATGATGAAATTTACAAATGAATAAAATTCAGGGAATAAATCATTTTGTTAATGAGAAATTCAAGGTAAAGTAGTTCTCTACTATAAAACTAATTTTCACAGTTTTAAATAGCACCCTATTTGATACATGTTCTATTTCCTTACTGCACCGTTGAGTGTTATTATAAAACATAGGTTCTGTTTAACGGGGAAGTTACTTTAACAGCAATATGTGCAATTCCATTTTATCATAATGTAGCACGGAAAAATGAAATTCTATGTGAAGCAAAAAATTTCCTTAGATACCATGGTTGCCAAGACTCACATCGTTTCTGTTTTGACCCTGCTCTGTTTCACCAGAACCATTCACTATATTCCAACTTGGTTGGTTTTTTAAGAAAGTTGATTGAATTACCTTAAGTAAACTAAGCGATACATAACGTATTTTGATAGCATTACACTTCAAAAAAAATTATTTGCTCTAAAGCCTTTTTAAAAATAGTAATACCGAAATAGATCATGCGTCATTTGGTTTTACTCATATTATTTTCTACTGGAGCATGATCATGATACACGTAAAGTTTACTCAAATCGTAGGCATTTACTATCTCATTTTAAAACTTTTAGATGGTTTTAAGTTCTATCACGATTAGAAAAATTCTCTGACCCGTGGAAATAAGGCAAAAATGTGGGCAACGGGGAGGCCTGGGTGGCTCAGTTGGTTAAGCATCTGCCTTCGGCTGAAGTCATGATCTCAGAGTCCTGGGATTGAGTCCCGCATCGGGCTCCCTATCTCAGCGGGGAGCCTGTTTCTTCCTCTCCCTGCTGTTCCCCCTGCTTGTACTCTCTCATTTTCTCTCTCCGATAAATAAATAAATACATTAAAAATGTTGGCAACATGCCTTTAATATCCTACAGGATCAACGCCCACCTGAGAATTCTGTAAGTAGGATGCCTAGAAGAACTTTTTGTGAAAATGGAAATGTTGCCCAATATGGTAGCCACCAGGCAAGTGTAGCCAGTGAGCATGTAGAATATGGATAGTGGGACTAAGAGACTAAAAGTTTTTGTTATATTTAATTTTAATTCATTTAAGTTGAAGCTCAAATAGCCACATTTAAAGAACTAGTGGCTACCTCACCAGAGGGCACAGGTCCAGAAGAATATACTACTTAGTCTGTCTCGCTTTTTGTTTTTAATTAAAAAAAGCTCAGACTTAGTAAAATTACTGATCGGTATGATGAATTTTTCTATCAAATATGCAAATACATTTTGCCTGGTGAGACAAGCAACTCCAAATATTTATGGTCTGTTAGATATTAGCAAGTTTTAAAATCTGACTCAGTATTCTTATCCTACCCTATCTTTGTTAAATTGCTTATATCTACATATTTCTTGTATTTTCTCAGCAGCAGTCATAACATCTAGTTCCCTTATTCACTAATAAGTTATGTGAAATTGTTTACAGATGTGCATTTTATATTTGCCAGAGTCACGATTTGCATATTAGACTTCAGCAGTTTTGGATGTAAACCCCAACAGTCCTTAAAATTAACTCGTACATTGATTTTGGAGATTTTTTCAGAAATCTCAGAAATCACAAAGATTTGTTATTTTACTTTATAAAAGTAAAAAGAGAGAGAGAGAGAGAGAGAGAAAAGATGCAAGAAAAAATTAGGTTTGTCCGGTGGCTCCACAGTTACTCATTAGTTCAATACTATTGGAAGAGCTAAAAGGGAAGAATTATAAAGTCAGGAGACAGTCTCAGACTTCCTTAGGCTAATCTGCATAAGTAAAAGATAATTAATATAAATACTTCAGAAATTAGATGCTTTTGGGGGAAGGCTCTGAAGATTCTTCAGTGCCTTCCATAGTATGTTCTTACCCTCCGGGAAAACACTGGTCAAACCATTATGAGAACCTATTAGAAAACTTTACTCCCCTCGATTCTGACATCACTGGTTATTATTATAAATTAACCACAGTCAGTTTCATCAACAAACAGCTGCCTCAGAGCTCTGCTTTAAGCTGTAGGCTAAAATTGGTGTTTTCAACAAAGAAGTACAGTCCCAGAGCCTTGTAAAAAAGATAGCACCGAGTACTCGTCCAGGAGTACTCTCCCAAGGATAGGTTCTACACTAACATGGCTTGGACAACTTGCAGGCCGTACCAGTGCAATAAGTTAGGCTTTGCTGGATTCTTTCTAGTCCAGAAGCACACATACTACAGGAAAGCAGACTGCTGGACCAGGACTAAATGAGCTCATGAGGAAAATTTATTTGCGATTATTTGTCTGGAATATGGTTGGCACTATTTTAATTTTCTATTTTTTTTATAAATGTGTAAGGAAATCCTTTCTCTTTTTTAAACTGTCTCTAATCCTAATCTAGAAGATTATTACACTGATGTTCTAAATGACATCTGAGTCTCACTGACCCACTAGGAATTCAGACGCAAATATTTTTACTGCATCTCTTTACTTTCCATGGCAATAGATTATTTGCATAGGACCAATGCCAATGTGTCCCCATTTTTATCAGGATGGAACTGCACAAATCAATATTGCAACAAAGCCTACACTTGGTGTGTCATATCTGAGAAGGATTCTTATTTCATCGAGTACTGCAGCTCATCTTTAAGAAACACATATGGACTGGATGCCCATGAAACCCTTTTAAGAAGCTGTTCTAGGACCTAAGTCCCTGTCTTTCAGGCAATAAAAAGGTTCCTTTCAAAAGGCTAAGGACCAGAGCAAATTTGAGGATACTCTAGAAGGGAAGATTTCATCTAAACGTGTAGGAACAGCAGGTGAAGTCTAGTGGAGAGAGTGTTTGGGGGGGTTGGTTTCCCAGACTTAGGATAGAAGAGGTACTAAAAGAGAATTTAAAAGTCCAACTCAAGACTCTAAAAATTTCCAGACAGACATTAATTTTGTGGTCTTAGTGATTAATAATACTGTAAGACCCTAGATTCACAGAGCAAACTCCAGGAAGTGTATTTGGTGAATTACCACTCTTGATATTAACCCCCACAGAAAGAATCAGATCAAAGCTCTGCTCTGGTAAGACTTCACTTACAGAACAGTTGATGGGCTGGATTTGGTACACAGGTTGGCTGGTCAATCCCTGATCTAGACTGCAGAAATAAGGCACAAAGAGGCACAGAAAGTACTTTCAATAACACGTAGGGACAAAGACCACCCAAGGATTGTCTAACAGAAGATATTTAGTTCATCCCATTGTTGATTATTGATTAAAAGTCCCAGATTCAGTGAAGTGACTTGTTAACTTGTAGGCTTTTGTCCTATAGAAATGCAAATAATTTTTTCATGATGGAACAGATAACCCCAAAGATTAACCTTAAAAAAAAAATTCCACAACCTTATCCTAATGCTTCTTTTTAAAACTGCCCACATGCGGGGCACCTGGGTGGCTCAGTGGGTTAAAGCCTCTGCTTTCAGCTCAGGTCATGATCTCAGGGTCCCGGGATAGAGGCCCGCATTCCATCGNGGTGGCTCAGTGGGTTAAAGCCTCTGCTTTCAGCTCAGGTCATGATCTCAGGGTCCCGGGATAGAGGCCCGCATTCCATCGGGCTCTCTGCTCAGTGCGGAGCCTGCTTCCTCCTCTCTCTGCCTGCCTCTCTACCTGTGATCTCTCTCTCTCCCTGTCAAATAAATAAATAAAATATTTTTTAAAAATCTTTAAAAAATTAAAATTAAAAAAATATAAAATTGCCCATAAGCATATATATGAACCTATATACTTTCTTAGGGGCTTTTCAAACTGCTCACGACATCTGACTGATACATTCATTAAATAACCTTTTTTTCACATGTTCATTTTCTACTTGCCTAAGAGCTATGATTTAACATTTTGAAACTGCACTTTACAACCTATATGCTGATATAATAAAGCCAAGGTGAAAATCGTAAGACAAGATTCTCCTTGCATATCTGGTACAACATGACCAGACCACTGGGATCTTCAGGATCTGCATCTCTAAAAGGGAGGGGGTGGACCAAGATTTCAAAAGTATCTTCCAAGCTTTACTTTAAATATTCTAAAACTGAAAGTTTTAATACAATAATGGAAGCAGAATATTATTGAGAGAAAGAAATTTTAACATTCCGAAAAGGACTCAAACAGACTTGGAATACACTAAGGCTTTTTACTGCAGTAACCACTAAAGGGATCCATTCAGAATGAAAAAGCACCATTCAAGAGATCACTTTGCCAGGAGCAATTGCTCTTTAATTGAGCCATTTGTTCGTAAGATAGATAGCTTTTGACATACACATAGAATGATACAAGATTTATATCTTTCCTAGAGTTTTTTCTTGTCAAGGCATGAAATAGGGTCATTCTTTTTCAGAGCATATGCAATCCTCAGAGAGTAAGTCTCCACACCCTTTTCATACGGAGTGCAAAGTTGCTATAGATCTCAAATGGAATTTTCTTTTTGATTCATTAAAATATTTATTGAGCAGCTAGGGAGATACAAAGATGATTAAAATGTCGTCAAAGAGGTGAGACAAAGGCACACATCATAGAAAACAAAGTATAAGGGGGTCCCTGAATCACAGCAGTCAAAGAAAAGTGCTTTAGGAAATCAAGAATGAGATTGCTTCCAGTCAAATGGAATTCTGATCCAGTTTGAGTTTAAACGAATGCAAACTGGTAGATAACTAAAATTTTTCCAAAAAGGCATTGGAACGGTCTGTTAAGGGTCACGAAAAATTTCTATATTTAAGGCTTTTATTTATTTTTTAAAGATTTTATTTATTTATTTGACACAAAGAGAGAGATCACAAGTAGGCAGAGAAGAAGGCAGAGAGAGAGGAGAAAGCAGGCTCCCTGCCGAGCAGAGAGCCCGATATGGGCCCCGATCCCAGGACCCTGAGATCATGACCTGAGCTGAAGGCAGACGCCTAAAGCAGAGGCTTTAACCCACTGAGCCACCCAGGCGCCCTATTTAAGGCTTTTAAAAAATAGTTTATAAAAGAAGTGAAAGGCAAGATAATAATTAAAACAACAAAGATAAAGTATAACACCTACAATATTCACAACCCAGATGAATCATTTTGGGATTTCATCAAGAATGGACTTGGTTGGTATTTGTTTACAGTGACTGGAATATTTTCTGCATTAAGAAAATATAGGACATTGTAATACAGACCATCTGAAATCCAGTTAGGGGTTAATTCTAACCCTGAAAATGAGGATTTATGGACCAGATATGATCATTATCAGATGGGCCCAGTAGAAGATTGCCCTTAGAATCAGAATCATAGATTTCTTATAAACCAGTCATGTTTTTGGTCATCATGCAGAAGTGACTGAATGGGAACATTTCAAGAGTGTTCAGTTCAGAGCACTTTTATCTAAGCCCTTACACAGTACCCTGGGATAAAAGCTAAAAAATGTGCCTCGTTAGAAATAATCTCAATGAGATGCATGGATAAAAGTGAAATTTTTCAATGGAGTCAAATGTGATTTAATAGCTTTTTTTAAGTCTAGACATTATTTTCTACATTTTCAAGTCTGGATTATATTACCTTTAATACTGTATATGGTTAAGTTGAACTGTGTAAGTATCTGATACAAAAACATTTGTTAAATGACGTTAACTGTATGATACTGATCTTTGTCATTCATTGAGACTTGCTTTGTATTTTGTGAGCAAATTTTTATGCGTAAAAAGACTATTTATGGGCATGCCTGCGTGGCTCAGCTGGTTAAGCGTCTGCTTTCAGCTCAGGTCATGATTTCAGGGTCCTGGGATGGAGCCCCGCACAGGGCTCCCTGCTCAGCAGGAGTCTGCTTCTCCCTCTGCCTCCTGCTCCTGCTGCTTGTGCTCACGCTCTCTCTCTCTCTCTCTCTCTCTCTCTCTGTCAAATAAATAAAATATTTTTTAAAAGACTGTTTAAGTATGCTTAGAAAGAGTAACTTTATTGGCTGCAGTTTCCATATATGTCCATTAGATTGAAATTATAAATTGTATCGGTCAAATTCTCTATCCTTATTAATTTTTGCCCAGTTTCGGAGTGAATTTTAGTACACTCTCACTATGATTGTGGGTTCAGCAATTTCTCCTTGCTCTATATACTTTGTTTAAATTATTTTAGGTTATGTTATTAGATGCTTACAGGCTCAGCATAGATATATCTTCCTGGTGAGTTGTATGTTTAATCATTATTTAACAACCCTTTTAGGGGCACCTGGGTGGCTTGGTCATTAGGCGTCTGCCTTCAGCTCAGGTCATGATCCCGGGGCCCTAGGATCGAGCCCCACCTCGAGCCCCATATTGGGCTTCCTGCTCCGCGGGGAGCCTGCTTCTCCCTCTCCCACTCCCCCTGCTTGTGTTCCCTCTCTCGCTGTGTCTCTCCTGTCAAATAAATAAAATTAAAAAAAAAAACTTTTAAATCTTAATTATGCTTTTTTTTCTTTTTTCTTTCTTTCTTTTCTTTCTTTCTTTCTTTTTTTTTTTTTTTTTAGAATTAGAGATGGGGAAGGGGCAGAGGGAGAAGAAGAGGAAGAATTCTAAGCAGGCTCCATGCCCAGCACAGAGTCCAACACGGGACTTAATCTCACAACCCTGAGATCGTGACCTGAGCCAAAATCAAGAGTTGGATGCTTAACCAACTGAGCTACCCACGTGCCCCTTAATTATGCTTTCTGCTTTAAAATGTAATTTAGTAATTATCTGCCTATTAGATATTTATGTATTATCCTCTTCCTTCATTTAGTGATATTAACTCGCTACTAAAATTCAAGAAATTGGCATAAAGAAACTAAGACCTAAATAGTTAAAGTTATGTTTTCAAGGACACAAAAATGGAGCATGACAGAGCTACAGACAGATTTAAATATTAGCTGTGCAAGATCGCATGAACTTGAATTTTATTTCCTGTCCTGACCCTCTGGACTTTTTAATTTTTTTTCTACCCTCAGGCAGGGCCTTTGCTTTTTTCTGGTCCTGCCAATCTGTCTGTGCTGCCACAGCCAATCTTGACATGTCAGGGACCTGCTTCCCCTAACCATACTTCTTTTCAATGTGAGCCTCTTTCATGCTTCTATTTTAGTTTAGTTTTCTATTTTGGATTCTGTCTGATAAAGTAGCTTCACCTGTGTCTAGCTGATAACACCCAGGATTAATGTTTTTCTTTGAAAGGACTAAGTGAAAATATTGTTGAACAATTTTGACACTATACCTAGTTGTATTGTCAATAGCAATAGGGGAGGAAATACTTAAAAATCACCGCATAGCAATTTTCCACACTCTATATATATATCTATATATAGCAACATACAAATACATATCAATATTCTAATATAGATATATATTTGGAATACATGTGGTTGTTTGTGTGCAAGTCTGTATTTTCTAGCTGTGCACTGATGAGATGACAAAACTCCAAAGTGTTCAGATGTGAGTCACTCCAAGTATTAATAAACTACCTTCCTCATCAATGAACTCACTTCTTGAACTTGCGGCTGCATCCTGTGCTGTCCACTGTAAAGTGCTATGTTGATCTCACTGAACTTCTCAAGAAGTTGTGTTTGAAGACCATGCCCAGCAAGCACTGTCCTACCAGGGGACCCATGCCAACCTCCTTGGAGGTGGTCCTCTCCTTCCTGCGTCCCCTGGGAGGAACAGCACCTTAATTAATCCCCATCAATCACAGCGTTGGTGGTTTCTGAGGAGACAATCACAAATGTACCGCGACTGCAGCTAACAAAACTAACTGAGACTTGGTCTTTAGAAGATTCAGGAATAATGGTCTCTCTGCTGTCCGTGGGAGTGACCATCTTTCCTCCCTCAACTGTGTGATATAGAATCACCACAAGACTCTAAGGAAAGGGACACAGGAGTGATCAAATGGTCCAGTACTTGTTTATTTGACGAGGTATTCAAAGGAGAGAATTCATAAAATTGTAATGGCACTTTATTAGTCATTATGGAAATTCAATTTGCCCCAAATATTCTCATGGACTCTTAACACATTATTATCTTATTTTTCTGAAAATTCTATAAAGTTTTATCAAGGGGGGTAAAATGCTCAAGATTTCAAGACTTAAGAGTGACCTAGAATCAATTTAAATCGCAGCACGAAAAAAAAAAATAAAAAAAAAATAAATCGCAGCACAAACTCTGCACTCTTTCTGTACAACACACTGGTGCTCATAACTTGGCTCTTTCACTCAGATCCCTCGTCTACCAATTTTTCAGGGAGTTTTCCAGACAACCACACCTAAGAAAAACCACCAAGTCATTCTTTATCATAGTACCGTCTTCTAATTTTCAAGTTAGCAACTATTAGATATATTCTGGTTTACTCTGTAACAAGTTATAATAATTTAAAAAGAATTTTAATAATAATGTATTTGGTTTATAATATTTGGTTTTTGTGGCCTATTTCTCTCCACAAGATGATGAAGCCCATGAATGGTGGGACATATCTTACTTACGGGTCTGACCTTCATACCCAGCATACCATGAAGAATTGACAAATATCTAATAAATAATTATAATCCATAACTATCAAATGTTGTGTCCGTAAAATCTCATGCCTGTTCTAAAATATAAACCGTAATTATTACACTATATTTGGGGGAATAACAAAGCTCATTTGCTACTTAAACATCTATGGACTCATGATTGATATTTATCAACAGTTTCCTTAAGAAGATGGTTTAACTTCTTCCTTATTAAATAAAAGACATAAGTGGAAGGAAGCAAGAGTGTATGAGTGGCGTCCCACGTCCACATCAGTTATAATTGCATGAACTAGGAGGGATAATTGAAACAATGTTTTGGATAAAACTACTTATCAGGAATCCATGGCACACCTTTCCTTTTGCTGACTGGTCTTTGACACCGAAAGGCTGAATCTCATTTATTTAAAAGCTTTCTGCTGTACCTATAAACTTCGTTCTTTATAAGTAAAATCAATTTTGGAAACAAAACCTTTGCTTTAGAGAAAAGCTCATTCCCAAAACTATATGGATAGTGACTTCTCTCTTTTGCCAAATTCCCACAAAATATGTCTCACAAGCATGTACAAGGTGGACCAGCCATGCTACTAACTCAGCCTTGTTCCATTTCTTTTAACTCTTTCATTTAACGAGAAAAAAAATCACAATTAGAGACATAATTAGAGAATTTCAAGGAAAATGTCAAGGAAATTCTCAAGTTACATATAATTCCTAGTCACTGTGGCTTGTGTATGTGGCCAACAGGTTTGGAAACATTCATGTTAACACCGTAATCACCTCTCTGGGCAAACCAAGGACTACCTGTCATTTCTTCCATTTGTTTCTTTATCCAAACACTCAGTGCTTCCTGCAGGGCTAACCATTAGAAGTCAGCCCCCAACTAATTTTTTACATTTTCTGTGGCTTCTAGTACGAGATATTTGTTTCTTACTCCACGCAGAAAACTAAAATAAATATAAATTGAAATGAAACAAGTTTCACGGATGTTCTTCTCCTGTTACATTAGCTCCTTCTGGGTGGTTTAATAATATAAAAGCTAATTTTTTTCATCTCTTTCTTAAATGTCTTACTAAGTACCCGCTTCACATGAGAATCCCTGTTTCAGAATCTATTATGTCCTTTAGGGAAAAAAGCCCTGCAGAGGGTGAAATCAGTGTATCCAGATTAGCTATTTGCTGAGCCTCTTTTAAATAAAAATTTGTATGATAAAATCGTTTATCAAAATCATTTATCAAAATCTTTTAGAAATATCTACCTCACTATTACCTAGTAAATCTAGATAATGTTGATATTCACGTGGATCTCCTGGGAAGCCAGATTTTCAAGGCCTAAAGAGATTATCCCCCGGGATAAAAATCACCAGATAATCACTACTTTCACACTTTAACAAATTAGTTTTAGCTTTTGCATTTTATTCAGCAGCTTAAGCCCCACTTGTTTTCTCCAGCAAGTCTGGACTTCCGCTGAGCACTGTGCCCTTGTCTACAGTCAGGTCTGGCCAGTGGACTTAATTTCAGGACTTAAACTCAAAAACAAAGTTCATGTTCTGCAAAAAGTATCCAATTCTGAGTACGATCTCTCTTCTCTGGGGTTTTTTTCCATCCTATCATTATTGAATTCAATGAATCTTTAGACCCAACATAGAATTAAATTATTTTTAGACTATTTATGGTAAGGCATGTATAATGAGTATGACATAAAACTAAACTTGAAGGCTGCAAATCACAGCCTTCAATGTTGGGCAAGAATTTTGAAAACTAAGTTTTAATTTGAAAGAACTGAGTCATCTTCCCAGACTGAGAACATAGAAACATCTTTTTATTTTAAAAGGGAAAAAGGAGAAAATTTACGAACACAAAGCTCATGGAGTAATATAGTATTTTGTTATACCAAGTAAAAATAAATGTAAAAAATTTCTTTTGCTTCACAAAATACTGAAAGGCTATTACTACGCCCAATCTGATTTCCCTAACTTTCTCTGGAAGTAAGGCACTGTTTTCTTTCTTTTTTTTTTTTTTTAAAGATTTTATTTATTTATTTGACACAGAGAGAGGGATTACAAGTAGGCAGAGAGGCAGGCAGAGAGAGAGGAGAGAGGAGGAAGCAGGCTGCCCAGGACCCTGGGATCATGACCTGAGCCGAAGGCAGAGGCTTTAACCCACTGAGCCACCCAGGCGCCCAAGGCACTGTTTTCAAAAGAGATTTTGNCTGGGATCATGACCTGAGCCGAAGGCAGAGGCTTTAACCCACCGAGCCACCCAGGCGCCCAAGGCACTGTTTTCAAAAGAGATTTTGCCTGTTTAAGAAATATTATAGAGCCCATATACATAAACACACATGTAAATATATGTGTGGACATTAAAAAAAAGAAATATTATAGAGCAATATTAATATGTAATTTTACATGATTATACTCATTTACATTTAAGGATATTGCAAATTAATTGCTAAAACCACTTGTAATTTCTGTTAAGTTAAAAAATAGAGGTAGCATGTTTATATAGTAAACATTCAATTAGAATGTTCAAGTAGAAAGAAGTACAGAACAATGAAACAAGACTCAATCCCTCCTTCCCTCATATGCTCTGTGCCTCTTTTTTTTGTACCAAATAAAGAGTTTTAGGAGAATTATAGGTATATTTTCAAAAGCTTAATACTTCAACAATCTTAAATGTCACTTATGGTATTTCAGTGTATCAAATACAAGTACTCAATGGATATAATTTTTGAACTATTAAATGTATTTTAAACTCTTTGAAAAATGCTCTTCATTAAAGTCACCTTTTTAACGTTGATGCCTTGCTATGAGTCTCAGTTTGATATTTTCTTTCCTGAAATAAACTTAATGCCATGGTTTATCTTAAAATTTCCCATGAATTAACCATTAATAGGACTCAACATTTTATTCATTTATAAATACACTATTTCATTTTGATATAAGACACAATTGATCTAATTTCTAAGGTAATAATCTCATTTATCAATTTGACAAGGCTTTAAAGTTTTCAAAGAGCTTTTAATGCATGAAATTGGCATCAAGGCCCCGCAAAAGCATCTTCAACTGTTTGTAAGATACTTAGAGAGAATGTCCCATTTTCTCCGTAAAGTGATCTTCATTTGGATTTCTTAGTAGCAAACTACTCCCTTATCACACATAACCAACTGTACTGTTGAGCAGGAGAGGGGAATCTTAGTTAATTTTTTTTTTAATGTTTCTGTGTGTAATCTACTAATTGTAGTGCTGACTGGAGTATGGTCCAAGAGAAAGCAAACTCAGTTGCTCCTCAATGGCTTTACACTGAGAGGTACAGAATGGTGGAACAGCTTTCTGGCAGCCCACATCTAGGAGGAGTATTTGGAATGCAGAAAGAAAGCATGAAAAGACTCCTACACGGCACCCGGCAGTGATTAGAAAGGACAATCTCTGAGCTTTGAAAACAGAAAGCAGAAAGCCAGCAAGCCGTCTGCAGCCCTGAGCAAAATCTCTCTCCCACCAAAACTCTGTTGCAAATCTAGCTTCTCCTCTTGCAAACCCACAGGCTGGGAGGGGGAACCACAGCCACTCCAAAGTGGAGCTGCAGGGCCATCATTAGTGGTTTCTGTCACCGTCTGGGTGCTTTTCCTTCGTGAATGAAATATGCAGAGGGCATTTCACATTGGCTCTTTCAGCGAGGAAGAAGAAGGTCAAGAGGCACAGCCAGCACAGCCAGCACGTTGGAGATCTGTGACCGATGCACTTACACCTTCAAATGTCTCCAGATTTCAGCCTCTGGAACTATCTAGCCCATTTCTTTATGGCACTGTTGCTTCCATCAGCTGTGGAAATTAACATAAAATCATATAGTAACCCAAAGAGGGCTGGACAGCCTTCCAGAGCATCAGCCCGGGGGGACGCTACAGGCACCCGGACGGTCTGCAAAATCTGAATGATAAATAGCAAGTAAATACCTTCCAACAGGCCAGAAGGGGGAAGGATGCTGAGCGGCTACTGCTGCTGTCGGCTCTCCTGTGTCACAGCAAAGGCGGCTCAGTCCCGCTGACACGCTGCGAAGCGCGGCTGCCTGGCGGCGCGGGGCGGTCCTAGTGCCTGCGGCCGGGGGCTCGCCCGGGAGCCCGGAAGAGCCCCGCTGCGCCTGGGGACGCCGGCAGAGGGTCTCCGCAAGGGCTCTCGGGGACGCCGGCTTGCGGAGCACCCGGGCGGTGGGCTTGGGCGTTGGCAAAAGTGATGAATAGTAAACAGATCTGCTGACATTTCCGGACCCTGCCGCGGATCCCAAAAAGGACTACAGGTAATCTTGCCTGTGAAATACACCGAGGGCTTTTCAAAGGAAACCTCGTTTGCACCTCTATTCTATCGACTGTGTCTATTTATTTTGCTTTTCCGCCTGCATTTAAAATGTACGGGAAACAAGAATAAAGAAGTAGGGGATTTTTTTACAGTTTGATGTCTTGTCTTAGCATTTGCAGAAAGTGTTTGTTAAAGGCCTAAAAACTCCATGTTTGACAGCACATTCAGTTCAAAAACCTAAACTGAAATAAACGCAAGAATAAAAAAATAAAGACTTCCAGAAGCTTGGTCTCAGAGAGGCGACGTGTCTAAGTGCCAGTCCGTGTGAATACCACCCTTTGCCTCTGTTCTGTGCCCCATCTCTTCCTCTTGGTAGCACCTTTCCCCCCAACAAGTTCTCTCTACTTTGATGAAGTAGCCTGGGAGATCACTCAGCACATAATAGGTCCTCAGTAAATATCTGTGGAAACAATAAACTGGCCAGTAAGCTGAGAGATCATACTACAGAAAGCAAGTACAGAAGTCAATCCCTTAACTAATTAAATTCAACTAGCAGCTCTTTTATTTAAGGTCTGTGTTAAGCCTACATTTACCTTTAAGAAGCTTATAATTTAAAGGTACAGAAAAGATACAATTATATGTGTGTACTCAAGCAGTTATGGGTACATATACTATTTGCTGTAGGAGAATGAATAATATTAAGCTGGATGTGCTATATCTGATAAGAGTTTCTGTGTTTTGATATTATGTGTATGGTGTTGAGCCAGCGAATTGATCTGAGAAATCAACACTGATTTCTCCCTCCACCTCCCAGAGTATATATTATACTTTGGCTGGTTTTAGGCAGGTTTGGCTGGTTCAGAATGGACCAGAATCTGGAAAGTTAAGTAAGATTATTATTTAAAAATAATTAGAGATGTATGATCGTTAAAATACTATATAGGAGGCTCTGAAAGCGTACTTAAATTTATAGTATCAAGTTCTTATATCAGCAAATAAAAAGAAAATTAGGATAAGAGAGAATAAATACTAGAGAATATATCAATGAAATAGAAAACAAATCTATACTAGAAAGACATATAAAACATCAAGAATCAACAAAAGCAAGAGGATATTTTTGAAAAAGTTAATGAAATAGATAAGAATTTGGCCAGAGTAGTTACAGATAAAAGAAGAAAGACACAAAACTCATTAAGAAACACTTTAAAAAA
Source organism: Ailurus styani (assembly GCA_002007465.1). Lineage (NCBI taxonomy): Eukaryota > Metazoa > Chordata > Mammalia > Carnivora > Ailuridae > Ailurus > Ailurus styani. The sequence continues at coordinate 8,429,474 of LNAC01000015.1, read as the reverse complement.
CAGTGTTTTAGTTTCTGAAAAAGTAAAAAATGTACCTGCCATATAACCCAGTCATTTCACTCCAAGGAATTTGTCCAAAAAAGATGACAACTGTACAAAGGTTTATAAGGCTTATATGAATTTTCATAGAGCTTTAGTTGTCCTGATGGAAAATAGGAAACAACTCAAATGTCTGTCAAGAGATGAATTGTTCAATTGTGGTGTATCAGCAAGGAAGGCATCACTCCACAATAATAAGGAATTAACTATTGCTACATGCAGCAACATACATGAATCTCAAAATAATTACACTGAATTTGTCAAAAGCCAGACAAAGGTGCATATTATGACTTCGTTTATATAAACTACTGGAGGATGCAAATTAGTCTGTGGTTTCTGAAATCAGATCAGTGGCTGCATGGAGGCAAAGGTAGAGGGAAGGATGGTGGTGGCTGGTGGGTTTGTATGTGCATTGTCTTGGCTGCAGTGGTGGTTTCCCAGTGTTGACAAAGTCAAAATCACTGTGTTAGGCCCAGTCCTCAAGAAGCTGATACCATGACAGGATCAGACTGCAAGAGGACTACTGGGGGGGAAACCTGTATGGGAAATGGGGAAGGAGTCAGAGGAGGCTGGGAGAGCCATCGGACCCCCGGAGAGGACTGACCAGGTGCAGGAGACGTTAGCATAGGGAAAGCAGGATGGAAAGCAGGAAGATCTTAGACTAGAGTATCCTTCTAAGATATTTAGCAAGGCTGACACCGTGCTCTGGGCCCCTGAGTGGAGTCCTGCATCTCAAAGGAATGAACCTGCCTTAGTTCCCTGCCCCACGTAGTCACTAGATAGGAGTGGCCTGTGGGAAGTGTGGCCTGTGTGGCCTGGGCCCAAACTGCAGTGATGGTTTTCAGAGCACAATAGGACTGTTAGTCAGTTACTCTTCTAGGACCAGAAGATCTGAGAAGTACATTGCCATGGCTGTCCCCTCACCAAATTAGACACCTCGAATATGTACAATCATATGTCAATTATGCCTCAATAAAATGATGAAAACAAGAAAGACACAATGGCAGATAAAGCAGAGGTTAAACATAACAAAAGAACACGATGGACAACTTTATACCAGTAGATCTGGAAACTTGGAAATGGGCAAATTCCTAGAAAATTTTAATCTGCTGAAACTGATTCAAAAGAAACCAAATGTCTGATTAACCTTAGCATTATAAAAGAATTTAAAAGAACAAGTACCTACAATCAAGTAATACTATTCATGGGATAATACCCAAGAGACATACATGTATAAGAATGCCCATGGCAGCAATGTTTGTGTAATGAAAACTCGTCATGAAAAGGAGCCTGGATAAACCAGCTGTGCTCTATTTACACAACAAATACTATCCAGCAGTAAAAATGTATAATCTTAAACTATATAAAACCAAATTTTAGAACTAGTATTAACTAAAAGGGGAAGTCCCAAAAAACTAAACATGATACATAAAGTTTTTATAGAGATAAGAAAATAGCAGAATTAAACTATATTATTGAATTACATATGCAAATGTGACAAAACAATATATTTTAATTAATAAGGAACTCATAATAAGGCTAGTGATCATTTTTAAGGTAAGGGGTTGAAACATGACATGCATTCTATTGGCAATGCCCTAATTCTTGTGTTTATGGGTTTTCATTGTATTATTATGCTTTTTACCTTAATATATATCCTCTATTAATCTTTTGCATGTAGCAAATAATATACCTTCTTTTTTAAAAAAGATTTTATCTATTTATTTGACAAAGAGAGAGACAGCACAAGCAGGGGGAGCATCAGGCAGAGGGAGAAGCAGGCGTCCCCACTCAGCCGGGAGCCTGATGCAGGACTCCATCCCAGGAAGTGGGGATCATAACCTGAGATGAAGGCAGACACTTAACCGACTGAGTCACCCAGGCGCCCCAATAATGCTTATCTTCTTAAAAGAAAGACAAAAGCAAGACAAAATCCTGTTCCACATGGAGGAAACAGTCCATGCAGAGACATCAGGGCAGGCAGCAAGTTGGGAAAACAATATAGAATGAATGAAAAATAGGACAGCACAGTGACTGAAGCCAGATGAGTTTGGTAGCTGGGGAGACGCATAGCTCACGGGCATCCATGTGATACCTGCACCAGCCCTGTCACAGCCAACATCTTCTCACCTTGTTAAGAAGATGGTCTTTGCAAACAGACCTTGCTTCTCTTAGCAAGTGCTGATTAGTCATTTTATGACTGCCGATTTCCAAACAGGCATAAATTACAAGGAAGGCCTTTTAGATTATGCACAATTAACTCAGAAGTCATGTATCAGTGGAATTTTCCAATTCCTCCTGAAGACCTGCCACATTTTTAGCTTGGAAACATGACTTAGTAGACCACGTCAATTTCTTATTTTATCTCACTTCTCTCACTACAAAATTTCATATAAAAATGCCCTTTTCCCCCCAGTTACAGAAAGAAGGAATGTATAATTATTGTAGAAAATGTGAAAATACAGATAAGCACTAAATAGATAATGAAATTCACTGTGATGCCCGGGACTCAAGATTATGTCCTGTTTAAAGATTGGTGTGCATATACATACACAAACATACAATATTGCACAAAATTGGAAATGTTGTAGGTATCATTTTAAAGCCCGTCGTTTCTCATATTAATTACTTTTCTTAATAATGTCATATTGTCTCTAATTCATTACATGATATTCAAAAACAGGGGTAAGCAAACTATGACCTATACACCAAGTCCAGTCTGCCACCTGTTTTTGTAAATAAAGTTTTATTGGAACAGTCATGCTCATTGGTTTACATTTTGTCTGTGACTAAAATAGCAGAGTTGAGTAGTTGTGACAGAGACTGTCTGTACCATAAAACTATATGGACCTTTGCAGAAAAGGTGCCAACTCTTGCTAAAACACACACCTTTAATGGCCATACCGTATTCCATTTTATGGATATATCATCAATTAACTAATTTCGCATTAGTACACATTTTGACTATTTTCAATTCTTTTCCTATACTGGTTACCTTGGCTTACAAATATTTTCAGGCATCCTAAAAATTAAATCACTGGATAAAAGTGCATGTCCTGTATAAGGCTTTTGAAGATATGGCCATATTTCCTTCCAGAGGATTATACCAATTGACATCACTACTACTCACAAAGAAATTTCTGTAAAGAATATTTATCCCCACTGCATATGCATTCTCACCACCTACTTTTGATCATTTACTCCTGGTGACTATTAAGGATATCTTGGTCACAATGTTAGTGCCTTGGTTTCAGTCTATCTTCCTTGACCTCCCTCAGGCTCTATTATCTCTCAGCATCTACATTCAATCTCTACTCTCACCCCAGGCTTTGTAATATCTGGCCATCAGTGAGCACCTTCATTTTGGCATATTTTACTTCTATCCTGGAATCCTGAGGCAGTCTTTTTACTAGTCTATTCCTTAGAGTTAGAGCTTCCTCTATTTTTTTTAAAAATATATACTCCTGCTAGATTAAGTTTCCTTTTTAAAGTTTCAATTATATTTATTTCCTGCTCAAAAATCTGCAATGAATTTACATTGCTTACAGAATAAAATTAAAATTCCTTTCATTGGTAATGAATGCTCTTCAAATTGGCCCCAACTTGCCTTTCAGACTTTAATTCCTTAATTTGTTTCTTTGGTTAAACTGTGAGCTTGAAACAATTCAATAATTCCCTATTCTCAGGTGCCTGGGTGGCTCAGTGGGTTAAAGCCTCTGCCTTCGGCTCAGGGCATGATCTCAGGGTCCTGGGATCGAGGCCTGCATCGGGCTCTCTGCTCCGCGGGGAGCCTGCTTCCTCCTCTCTCTCTGCCTGTCTCTCTGCCTACTTGTAATCTCTCTCTCTCTGTGTCAAATAAATAAATAAATAAAATCTTTAAAAAAAATAAAAATAAAAAAAATAATTCCCTATTCTCTAATCATGGGTTTTTAAACCATCATATATTTTTGATGAGTTCTATGTATACAACATGTGTGTTTACCATTGACCCTAATGCCTCAGCCCAACCCATCAAATCATACCCACTCTTCAAAGCCTAGGTTTAATGTGGTTTCTCTCATGAAGTTTTTTGGTCATTCCATCAGCCAAAAAATATATCCTCCTCCTATGAACTCTCCATGGTAGTTATATATTTATTTGTACCTGTTATATGATATTTACTTTATACACAACGACCTCCAAAAGTATTTTATTTTGCTATTTGCTTTACACTAAATTGCTGCATGCTTGTGCCTTTTTTTTCTTTGAATCCTCATTGTGCTGTGGCTTCCACAAGATAGAAAAGTTATTATCACTGAGTCAATGACTGAATGAATGGATTGATCATTAATTTAATGGATGATAGACCTGAAGTAGTCCAATACTTCGTGAGTCATCCAGTGCTGGGTTAAAAATCAGAGCATTATGGACTCAGGTCTTGCTCTTTACTCACCTAAAACATGGGACTTGTTAGACNATTAATTTAATGGATGATAGACCTGAAGTAGTCCAATACTTCGTGAGTCATCCAGTGCTGGGATAAAAATCAGAGCATTATGGACTCAGGTCTTCTAATAGTATTATGTAATCTAGTACAAAAACACTATTGCTCTTTACTCACCTAAAACATGGGACTTGTTAGACGCAATATATATACCCCATAATGCATCAAGATAAAATACTAATACATCAAGCCAACCAGGGGTGAATCTGGGTTTTTCTAATTAGATTTCATGAGGGGAGTTACTGTTGATCTGTTTCACTGAATGGGTGGTGATCGGTGCGGTTCTTAATCCAACTTGAGCAGCAGAGGAGAAGCAGCTCTTACTCTTGAGCACATTTCCCAAATTGAGAAGCAGTGAGGACTTACTCTATTCTTACTCTATTCATTATGTTAGACACAAAGTAGACGGTGGGTTTTATTTTGTCGTCTCTCTTTGGCATTAAAGATTTGTTAACTTCTAAAATTCCAGATGACAGACACACAAGAAAAGTATACTGCTCATGATTAATATTATCTACAGAATGTAAGTACATCTGATGACAAAGAAACACTTGTTATGGCAGGAAGTAGAAAGAAAATCCCCCAATATGGTATATTAGCACATGGTCCCTCGATGTCCAGTTGTATATAACCTTGGGAAAATTATTTCAGTTCTCTGGGCTATTTCCTACCAGTCAGGAAGCTCACCTAGGTGATATCAGAGCCTGTCTCCACCTCTGAGCATCTGGGTTCTGTCACCAGGTGCAGAGAACAAGGGCAGCCGCTCAGAGAGACAGACTGGATCTGCCAGGGAAAAGCCCACATTGTGCTGTGTTGTGTGACTGTCCTTGAGAGTGTCTGTGTTACAAGACCTCCCTGGACATCTCCCTCTTTACACAAAACTGAATTCATGCTGCATAAAAAAAATACGTATTTTCTGTTTAGAATTGGCTAGGCATCCTGGTCTTCCACAGTGAAGTAGATGGAATGTCCTGGTCCGGTGCATGAATTCATGGATTTACAAAGCTCTCCTTGTTTCGATGACTCTGTCAGCAACAGTCTTGCATGTTGTAGGAGTGTTTGCTTAATCTTTCTTTCTCACATTTACGTTTAAAGTAGGGCAATTTCAGCATCATTTAGGAGAACATGATTGAGTCATCTCCTCTTCAGTAGTTATTAGACGAGGACAGCAGTTTTTACAAATATCTGTTCTCTCTAGTTTGCTTTAGCTTGTTTTCTTTATACTTCCCAAAATCCCAACTGTGCCACCAAGGTCAGCGTTCTACCATACTTCCTTGCTCAAAAATTTTAGTGATTAAATTATAATAATGGCATACCAGAACTTAAAAGGATCATAGACGTAATTTAGTTCAATCTCCTCATTTTACTGTTATTAAAACTGAAGAGCATGGAGCTGTAATAGTTTAAGGTCACTAGATTAGCCTGGGTTTCTTAGAAAATGCAGCCAAAGGCAAGGCTTACATAGTAATGCTCTCTTGGGAGGGAAAACCCAGGTTGCTAAGAGTAAGGGAAAGAGAGAGGAGGGAGGGAAGGCTGGAAAGTAAATGTCAATGATGTATTGCTCTGTTGACCACAGGTTCATTCCCAAGCTCAAACCAGACAAAGCTGGTTTCTCTGAAGATACCGGTCTGGCAAGACAGCTCCAGAAATCTGTACCATGCCTCAACATAATTTTGTCAGAGAGAGAAAGAGGAGAGAATTTGCTAGAACCTAAGAATTGTTCTTCTATCACTCTTGAGAGCTTATCTGATGGGAAGTTAACTCTGTCCTGGATTCCCAAATTGTACGACCTGGCATCTTTGGCATCTCCTGGGAATTCAAATCCCATATCCTGTAGTATGTTGTCAGAAGTGTCAGTAAGAGTCAGAGACTCTGGGTGAGGGGCCCATAAGCTTCAGGGGGCAGAAACGAACCCAAAAGGAGTTAGTTTAGTTAGGAGTTAGTTAGCTGCTACAGCTGTCAAAGCAGGGCAAGTGGCTCAGTGTATTGGAGACAAGTAAGCCTGACAGAAAACCAAAGTTGGGTCCAATATTGTCATGTAGCTTCGTAGTAGCATAATCATGACGACAAACCCATACCCTTAAACTGAATTGAACACTCACACAACAAATTTCTCAGTTTGTCCTCCAAGATTCTCCGCAATCTAAATTTACCTTATCTATTCAGCTTCTTGCCAACTAAACTACTTTATGAGAATAACATTATCTGCATCTAAAATACTCAACTGTTGGGATTGAGAATGGAGAATACTTGGGTCAACATGGCTTGACTGCATTTTCCAGGAAATGCTTGCCCAAATAGATAAGAATGTAAACCAATTTTTAAAAAGTTAAAAAAAAAAGTGTTTGCTTTAGAAAATTCTTGCAAACCCATTTATCCAGGAAAAGAGTTGCTCATCTGGACAAACAGCTTGCTTATCAAACAGCAGTTTGCTTATTGACATTATCTTCAAGATCTTTCAAGATTGTGCCCATCAGGGGCGCCTGGGTGGCTCAGTGGGTTAAGGAAACCTCTGCCTTCGGCTCAGGTCATGATCTCAGGGTCCTGGGATCGAGCCCCGCATCAGGCTGACCAGGGAGCCTGCTTCCTCCTCTCCTGTCTGCCTCTCTGCCTACTTGTGATCTCTCTCTGTGTCAAATAAATAAATAAAATTTAAAAAAATCCTTAAAAAAAAAGATCGTGCCCATTGATATTAGACTATTATTTCACAGACTTCGCCCAATTCCAATCATTTACTTTGATGGAACTGCCTTAAATTCACGAACCTAGGTCTTTATCTTCTGAAATAAGTATTTGATTGACTTTGTTACCCCCCCCCTAAAAAACCCACAGGAGATAGGCAATTAATTTACTTCATTGTGGTTTAGGTAAAAATGACAAATTAACTTACACAGATAAGGTAATCATTGTCTGACTCTCCAAAATAAAATCAGAAAAGACCCCACAAAGAAAGAATAAGATTAATTATCTATTTAATCCAAAATACTCAAATTTCCACCATAAAATAAAAGTAAAAGAAAACATGTCTATTTAAAATTATATGAATATCACCCAATTTCATTGTGCATAGTCCCCATTTTATCATATAAATTCATATTTTTTACACTATATTCCCATTTGTAAAATAGTGTAAAATTTTTCCTCAAAAGTGGATTGAATTTGAGTGCCAGCTAATTTAATGGGAGTGTTAGGCTTGGAATTATCCTATCACAGCTGCAGATTAATTTAGCACTGACCCTGCCATGGGTGATTTAATAATCACAGAAGTATTGGAAGCATCTTCTCTGACAGATCTTCAGCCATGCCTTCTAAAGAATCAGACTACACTATCAAAAAACATCTTTTCTCCAGCAGCACTCTTCCAGCCATACTATTATGACACCAAAACAGCCTTGAAGAACATGGTTTTAAAATAGCTAACTAAGGTAGGAATAATGATGGGTGAGCTAGGGATACAGTATGCTTAAGAGCACCAGGAGACAGTATGGTTCCTTCGTTAGATCTCTTTTACTCAGGTTCCATTCACTGTTATTCTGAGAGAAGTGTAGAAGAATTTTGCAACAATAATAACAAAAGATCTATTATAGCTCTTTCTTCCTTAATTACATGTTTGAAATCATGCAAATTAGTAACATGCTAAATATAAAATCGATGGCTCTGGTGTAAATGCAACATTGATTCCGACAATCCTGGAAGAGAACAGCAGGCTGGTCTAAGAGGGGTGGGTGGGAGAAGTATAGCTCAGGGGGAACTTGGCTTGAACAATGTCTGCAGTCAGGTAAGTGGAAAGTGCAGGAGGCCGTGAAGTCCAAGTCACACGGAGTGTCTAAGTAAAGGGAGGAATGAGGGCATTCTATGCATTCAGAAGCTACCTAAGTAAGACCATAAACCTATAAACAATGAAATAAAAATATTATTGAAGATGGAGGAAGGTGGTCAAACAGTACAAACTTCCAGTTAACTAAATAAATAAGTGGGGCACCTGGGTGGCTCAGTCATTAAGCATCTGCCTTCGGCTCAGGTCATGATCCCAGGATCCTGCGATCCAGCCCCACATCAGGCTCCCTGCTCAGCAGGAAGCCTGCTTCTCCCTCTGCCACTCCCCCTGCCTGTGATCCCTCTCTCGCTGTGCTTCTCTCTGTCAAATAAATAAATAAATAAAATCTTTTTAAAAAAAACTTATAAAAAATAAAATAAATAAGTGCTAGGGCTGGGACACCTTGGTGGCTCGGTTGGTTAGGCGTCTTCCTTCTGTTCAGGTCATCATCTCCGCGTCCTGGGATCGAGCCCCACACTGGGCTCCCAATTCAGCAGAGTCTGCTTCTCCCTCTCCCTATGCCCCTCCTCGCTTCTTGTGCTTTTGAGCGCTCGTGCTTTCTCTCTCCCCCAGATAAATAAATAAAATCATAAAAAAAGAAATGAGTGCTTGGGCTATGATGTACATGATGACTAAAGCTAACACGGCTGTACAACATACAGGAAGGCTGTTAAGTGAGCAAATCCTAAGAGTCCTCACAAGGAGAGAATTTTGTCCTTTATTCTTTTCCTTTTTTGTACCTATATAAGAAGATGGATGTTACTCGAACCTATTATGGTAATCATTTCACAATATATGTAAATCAAACCATCATGCTGTATGCCTTAAATTTATACAGCGATGTCAATTATTTCCTCAATAAAACTGGGGGAAAAATAATTCAGCCATATGGACAAATCCCTGGAAGGGACTACAAGGTAATGAAAATACTTGTTTTGTTAAGGTGGTGAAATTGTGAATTACTAAATGTTTTTTTCTTATATTACCATTATTTGATAATTAAAGAAGATAATTTGAAAAACAAAAAGGCTATTCATAATAGCAACAATACTATATAAAATGTCAACATATAAACCCAATGAGAAATGAACAAAAACTACAGAACTGCCTGAAGAAAACTACAGATCTTAAATAAAGAACATAAAGGAAGATTTATTTAAGATAGATAGAGAGAGAAAGAGCCTAAGTTCCTTCCTGTATTGTAGGAATTTAATATTGTAGGCAAGAAGTCTCACTAAATTCATCTATAAATGTAATGCTAATGAATATCACCAAAAGAATTTTTTCAAGAATTAACAATCTGATTTGGAAAAGAATAATTAGCTTTCTCTGCCCTGTTAGCTATCAAAGCACACCATAAAACTAGATTAACTTTGAAAATTGCGGCATTGGTGCAGAAATCTACACATTTCACAGTGAACAATTAAGCACGAAACAGAGATGTGTATTTATGAAGATGTAGTTTATGACAAAAGTTAAAGTTTTAAATCAGTAGGGAAAGGAGAGACTAATCCACAAATAGTACTGACACAATTGGCTATCATTTTGGGGAAGATGTTAGATACTTTCATCACTCCATATGCAAAAAGAAATTCAAATATAATTTGAGTAATTATAATTCTTAAAATGAATTAAAAAAGAAACTATAATGGAATATTTTTATATTCTAAAGAGTTTTTCTTTTTTTTTAAGAGTTTTTTTTTAAAGATTTTGTCTATTTATTTGACAGAGAGAAAGATCACAAGTAGGCAGAGAGGCAGGCAGAGAGAGGAGGGAGAAGCAGGCTCCCTGCTTACCAGGGAGCCTGATGTGGGACTCGATCCCAGGACCCTGAGATCATGACCTGAGCCGAAGGCAGAGGCTTTAACCCACTGAGCTACCCAGGTGCCCCTGAAGAGTTTTTCTAAGCAACACGCTAAACCTAGAAGTCATTAAGTGATACATAAAATTGTTTAAATATATAAAAATTTAAATATAAACTAAATCTCGGAATAAAGATTAACATCTATAATGACAAGAGAGCAACATCAAATTAAAGAAAGTAAAAATAAGTCCCCTAAGAGAAAAACGGCCAAGTTAAATGAGCAGCAAATTTACAAAGGAGATCTACAAATAAGATAAATGCAAAGATTTTCAACCTCGTTACAAATCTAGGACATTCTAACTGAAATGGGTTTTGCCCAGCCCATTGACAAAAATGAAAAAGACTGACCCCATACATAAATGATAAAAGGGTAGGGAAATTCGCTCATGCTATACTCTTATTTGTGGCATTATACACTGCTAAATATATTAAAGAGCTAGATGATGTTATTGATTAAGGAGTAATACATGAAAGATAATTTAGTTACATTTTCAAACTATTACTGGTATGTATATATGCGTGTAAATGCCATGGTTAGGGATGGAAAGATGCCTCATGATTTATGTGATTACTACTGGACAGAGAATAACATTAGGGGACAGGAGAGGAAAGGGGAAATAAACTTCATTATTTTATTTCTCTGTTTTGTGAAACTTTTACTGGAATCTAGTAGGCACATCCTACTTGTCTAAGGTTTTTTAAACTTTTTACTGAACATAATGTGTGTTTTGTGCACACACCCATGCACACACACACACAGGTGTAGAGAGAAGTATGCCTAAGTATACACAGCTTGATGAATTTCCATAAGTTGAGGTAGAAACCACAGCCAGATCATGAAACGGAATGCTCCCCACACCTGAGAAGCTTTCTGGTGTTTCCTTCCAAATAAGAAACACCGTCTCCCCTCAGAAGGTAATCACTCTAACAACTAATGACTAATAAAATGTTTCTCTATTTTGTTTTACATTAAAGAAATCACATGCATAAGCAACTTTTTGGTATGTAACTCCTTTGCTCAACATTATGATTTAGAGTCATCTTTATTATAGCTTCAGATTTTTCATTCTCCATACTCTCCATTAAGGTGACGTTCCAGAATTTATTTACTCAATCTACCATTGGTGGCTATTTGGGTGATGAGCAATATGTTTAGGAGCAATGTGAACAGTGCTGCACTGAACATCCTTCTACGTGCCTTTGCTGAACAAACATGTACACATGTCTGCTAGGTCTATGCTCAGAAACAGAACTGCTGGCTAGAGGCTTTGCATATGTTCTCCTTGCAAAGATGTTGCCAAGCAGCTTTCAAAAAGCGGTTTTATCCATTTTCGCTACCACTCTACATCCTTGCCTAAACTTGGTATTATCGGTCTTTTTCACTTGATCATTCTAGTGGTTTTTTAGTGGTACCTAGTTATGGTTTAATTAGTACTTTATCAAAAATTGCTAATAAAGCTGAGCACGTTTTCAGAGATTTAATCACCATTTAGATAACCTTTTGTGAAGTGTCTATTCCTTTGCCTGTTTTTCTGAGTTATTTATTTATTTATATTTGTGCAAATGTGTCTATTGTAAATATCTGTCCTCCATCTGTGGGTTGCTTTTTTAACTTTTTTATTAAAGATATCTTTTGAAGAATTTTTTTATTTCAATATAATCCAGTTTATCCTTTTTATCTTTTATGATTGTTTCAGTGTCCTAATTAAGAAACTACCTACTCCAGAGGGACAAAGATATTTTGTGATGTTTTATCTTAACTTCTCTGATTTTTTGAAAAGCAATAAAAATACAAAAGATTAGTAAAATCTTTCTTACTAATAACTCCTAAAATTAAAACACTGACCATCAGTAGCATTTCTTAGTGAAAGTCAGTATTTTCATTGCAATGATCTTGCTGGGAGGGAGTCAGTCAGTCCCGTTTGGCATTATAAAGTTTAATTCCACTTCAATATCTGTAAATGAAATGCATTGCCACTTGACTATAAAACTGTTGACTGCAGTGAATAGCCATATGCAGAAGGCATAGGTGAATTCACTGAAGAAATAGTACCTTAGGGCACTGCAGATTAATATTCATTATCTTGACAACCAGAGAGACAGACTCTTCACCATGTAGCATATGAAAGAGGAGTCAAAACTACATTGTGACTTCAGTGTTAAATTGAAAATGGTCATTGGACTTAGCCAGCTTTAACTCATTCTCTATCTTATTTTAAACACTCTTTCTTTATACCTTCTTATAAATTTCCTCTTTCTCATTTTCTTGGATTACAAAAGGAATTTGATTAAAGATGAATTTTACTGAAAGAAATGAAGGTTTTCTCTTGTTCTTCTGTTTCTTTTCTTTCTAACTGCTGATATTTTTTAGAGTTTCACAGGTTTATAGAGCTCAAAGAGATTTTAAAGTCTCATCCTACCCATCCTTCAAAAACATCCAAGCCATATGAGAACCAGTCCTGATCATGTGACAGTTTGTCAAGCCTTCAGCTATAGGAAGCATAATCACCTGATTCTGTTTTTACTTTGAATAAAATATGAAGACTATAAACAATACATAAACTGAGATAAACTACAAAAATTGTTTTATTCAATGTCAGTTTTTTTAATAATTTCTTTTACTACTCCAAGTTATTAAATGATGATTATAAAGTGTTACAGGATTAAATGTTTATCATCTTAATGAAGAAGATGGGTTCCATTATTCTCCTAAGGACTTAGAAAGAAATGTTATTGGGGCGCCTGGGTAGCTCAGTCATTAAGCATCTGCCTTCAGCTCAGGTCAAGATCCCAGGATCCTGGGATCAAGCCCCACGTCAGGCTCCCTGCTCAGCAGGAAGCCTGCTTCTCCCTCTCCCACTCCCCCTGCTTGTGTTTCCTCCCATGCTGTGTTTCTCTCTGTCAAACAAATAAATAAAATCTTTAAAAAAAGAAAGAAATGTTATTGATTTGCTTGATTTCTCATGTATGTTATCACTTGTATGTATACTCCTTAAAAAAATCTATTTTTACCATTTAAATCTGAAATTCACCACTTGTCACTTGTCATTGAAATAGTTCCCAACTATTCTTCATCTCTTTAGTCACCTATATTTGCAATAGACTCCTTTTCAACTTTATCTTCTCAATATACCCATTTGTAATGTTGCTTCCCTTTGCTCATTGCCCTTCAGTGGCTCCCCATTATTGATGGAATAAAACTCAAAATGTTTAAATCGAGCATCAGAAGTCTTATAAAAACTGGCCTGAACCTACCTTCCCAACCACCATTCACAACATTCCCTTATACAAACCTAAACAGCTACATCTCTGGTCTTTAAGTGTCACAAACCCATGTACATATCTCCACTTTGCATTTGTAATCAAATAATTTTCTCTCTTTCTGGAATATTCACCTATCTTTTTCCCTTCTACCTCTTTCAAAATTAACATTGGGTCCTCCACTTTCTATGACGTTTTACGAATCACTCTTTTCCATGAATAAGAACTTCTGTGGAATATGTTGGTTTTGTCATGCATCGAGGACTACCCAATACTGTCTGTCCATCCATCCATTCTTCCATCCATTCATGCAGCCATTTATTTAATGAACATGTGTTAAGAACCAACTATTACTAAACATTAATCTAGGCCATAAATTAGCAAATCCCTGCTCTTATGAAGTTTATTTCTATTCTGGAGAGAAAGAAAGTTAACAAGTGTGTGTGTGTGTGTGTATGTGTGTGTGTGCGTGTGTGCATCTGTGTGTGTGTATTTCAGATGATAATAAGCACTGTGAAAAATAAAGCAGAGTAAGAGCATAAGTAAAAATGATAATGTAAGTATGTGACCTATTTTATAAATCATAATTAGGGAAGACTTCTCCATTGAGGCAATATTTGAGAAATGAAGATATTCTAGGCAAAGTAGCTTTGACAGTAAAAAGTACCTCCATATTTCTCCTAAAAGAGAATATCATATGCAAATCTCCAGCAAGATATCCTGTTGATGAGGAATCCTACAGTATTATTTCATTAAAGTATGTACCTATCAGATTTCTATAAGGGAGACTTGTTCCTTTTTCTCCAAATAAATTAACAGATCTAGTGAAATTTCACCTGAGTGGAGGTCCCAGACCTGGGATGTTACAACCCTGGATCAGAGAGTTTCCTGGGATTTCTGTAAAGGTAGTTTTAACCTCTAGAGATTTAATTTTGGGCAAATGGGCAAGTTCTTGGTCTTCCTCTGAATACCAGGTATGAGAAATCTATGTCAGTTCTAGAGCCCAAGATGATCCAAATGCATGAAGTTTCCTACCTTCAGGTAAAGGCCATATGACAATATCTAACTATCCTTTGGCCATTGCTCTTAAATGAGAATAAGGAGAGGGTGACACATTTTGAACATTAATTGTCTGAAATTTCCTTCTCGTTGTGATAAAAAGAACCAAGATGCTCTCTGGCCAACAGGTGGAAGAATCCCAATTTTGGCAGCTACTAAAATCCCAATAAATTGATATGTAACTGTTGTGTGAATAAATGAGATATTCCATCATCTTCCTAGTGCTTTAATATTGGAAAAGAATTAATATATGCAAAGATGTGCAGCCCAATTCATGATTAAGAAAATAAGGATGGAAACTAAGGCATGGAGTTAATCAATGCCACGGTTTCAAACTAGTCTCGTAGCTTGTATTGGCTCTAAATTCAATACTTTTTATTTGGCCATAGTACAAAGGTGCTACAATGAGAAATACTCATTTTTATATTTAAAATCAGTCTTTTGTTTTTGTAGTATAAAATGTTTTTACAGGTCTTTATTTCAAGTAAATCTAAAATAACTTAATTTAACCTTCAAAAGTAATTCTCTGTATAATACTTCATGAAACTTGAGACCACTTTCTATTGGATCAAGATGTTTAGAAACTAACAATTTCCAAAATTACATCATTAGAAGTCATTGAAGTGAGAGTCTGAAGCAATTGGAGAGAATTTTTTTAAATCAGAGGCATTTTTTTGGTATCTCCTATATTTCTTCTGGTTTCTTTCATTTTAATATTGAGTCACCAGCCTTGCTCACATCCGGAATTAATTTCTTTTCATCTCTCTTCCCTGTTGAAGTTATCTGTATAATTGTTAGTACGTCATTACTCCATCTTCATTTCTCAGATGACTAAACTGAGGGTGAATGACTTGGGTTGGGACCAAGTTGCTAGCCTGGGTATACTTTGAGCTCTCAGCTGGAAAAGCACTACTGATGTAAGACATTGTAATTACAATTTATAGCCTCTGATTCTGCAGCACGTTGCTTAGCTACTAACTCACCTTCCTTGTACTCTAATCTATACTTCCCCTTTTAAGCTATTTCTCTTCTTACAAAAGCTATGAATACACCTCACTGTTACTCTTGTCTTCTCTATGTATGAAAATGAATAATTTTGATCACAACTTTCTTTCCTAAAAAGGGGAAGATTCCACGGAGAAAAGTGTCAAATCATTTTTGGAACCCTTTATTTTCAAAACTGCATGCCTGCTGCATCTTTCATATTTGTGCAGTGCTATAAAATGTTCCCCATAAAATGATGCATGTACAGGCCTGGGCTCATTCTTGTGAGGAAAGCTTTAAATTAAATGATTATAAATGCTTTTAGAACATGCCCATAATGCATTGACCATCTGTCTTCTAGATTGCATTTTCTAGTAACTGACTCATAAGAAGAAATTCTCCTCAAAGTCAGCAAATGTGTAAATAACATTTGATAATATTTTTATTTCTGAAAAGCGTTAATATATGAAATATGTTATGGTCTTTTTTATTTTCCCTTATAGTTTGAATGATTAATATCAAAAATGAGAGAATTTTACGTAATCAACTTTGTGTTGAATAGGAAACAGACTAGCCCTGTTATTTGGGGGGGAAAACTATGATCTAAGTGGGGAAATAAGATTTAAAGATTTCTATAAAAATGTACGCTGTTAAATTATTAAGTGAATAATAGAATGATTCAGATCCTCAGTGGTATGGAGCAATCAAGATTAGGAATGGGTTCTATGAGGTCAGGCTAATCTGGTAAGGTTTCAGAAGGTAGGGAAATATAAAAGTTGATGTGAAAGAAACATAAGGAATGGGAGAAAGTAATGACAGTAGAAAGCTGATTTTTACATAGCAGAACAATACAGAAATAAATCAAGAATGATAAAGAGATAAGCTATGTCACTTGAAGGTCGTACACCAGGATGATAAATGAGATGAGGTCAACTAATGGAGAAGATTAGCTATCAGGAAGATCAAAGAATTTGGATTTAATTAATTAAAAAGGTAAAGGTCAAAGTAAACTAATAGGAAAATGTAGGCATTATGACATTGCAAAAGTGGACGTTATTTTTGCATGGGCATTTTAAGTGGCATCTAATACGGGATAATGGAAAATGTTTTCTATTCATTTTAGTGAGCTGTAGATATGGAGGGTTCCTAGGATACAATGACCATAAAATACAGACCTCGGCATTTTATAAGGCAGTAATACAAATAAACACGGAAGTACTACCAAATAATTAAAGAAAAGAGAATGAATGAAATTCTTTCACCTTAATTCAATTTACTATACTTGGTCTCTAATCATTCGTTTTACAGTAATACTTGGGGGGAGAGTTTTCTGTAGTTATGTGCATCCAGTTGTACAATGAAAAATAAACAAATAGAAATACAAAACTTGAGCTTTTTGATTGATAGTCATAAAGATAAATTACTGGCCACTATTTGGCTTAATACTGTGGCATAGATTGTTGCTACTTACCACAGACCACATCTACTGCCCTATATTCCCCAACTTCCCACGTAATTAGCTCAGTGTTATGTGACTAGTTCTAGCCAATGCGTTGTAAAAAGGAATGTATCAACTGTGCCATTCCTGGGTCAAGACCGTTAAGACGGTGTGTGCCTCGTGTATTCTTCCTTTCCTCTTGCTACAGCAACCTTAGAAGTCACATGCTAAGGTGGGGCATAGCAAGAGGAAGAAAGAGTAGATCTCCAAATTGCTAGATGGAAGAAAGCCCCCCCCAAAAAACTTCATAAGAGGTAAGCTCTTCTGCTAAACCAAGAATTTGCACTCTATAACCCATTGGTGAAATCTGGCCTGAAAGCTCCCTTTCTTTATATATCTTCCAAGCTAAGAGTGTTTTGTTTTTATATTTTTGTTTTTTACATTTTGAAATGTTGGGGGGAAAAAGCAAAAGAAGACTAATATATTGTGATCCATGCAATTCCACTTCAATGTCCATAACATTTTATTGGCACAGAGATGCTCTCATTTATTTTTGCATGGGGTATGGCTGCTTTGGTGCTGGACCAAGTGTTGAGCATTTGTGACAAAGAGCACCTGGCCCACAAACTCCAAAATGTTTACTACCTGGCCCTTCATCGACACCTTTTGGTATCAATGCTCCCCACATCCTAGGCACCCATGAAATGAAGCCCTAACATTGTGTTTTTACTAGCTTATTCCTGCCTCCCACCCCCCAACAAGAGCTGATTACATGAAAGTTAAAAACTGACCCAAACTGAACAAGTAATATGATCTCTGCCAGGATATTGGGGTAAAATTTAGAATTAAAGAGATTAGGAAAGATAGATGCCAGGTATTTCTAATTGCTGGAAGTGAGCACAAGGGAACCTGAGAGCTAAGTTTGCCTTTTGTCTAACATGTGTTTGGAGACGCAGGGGTGAAAGGTGGGGGATCCCAAGAAGGAGAGGAGGAGAGAAGTACACTTGGCTCCTTGTTAGCGCTCCTGTTCCAAGGGTTCCACTCTTCCTTTTCTCGTATTCCGTGAACTATCCCTTTATCTCTATTTTTCAAAACTCTTTAATTTATTAAAATATTTATCTACTTGAGCTAGTGTGAGTGATTTTTTTTTTACTTGAGAATGGAAAAAACATTCAGGCACTGACCTCAAGAAAACTTTAATTATTAAAAAAAAACTTTAATTAAAATTTCCAGAAAGACTTCATCAATATTTAATAGGGAAAGCTCCAGTGAAAAAGGCAATCTGTCATAGAGACAGCAATAATATCCTAGAGCCCTTCTGCAAAGTTTCTAATATATTTCTACAAGGTTTAATGTAATTTTTATAAGTAAGTTTGTTATGTCATATTTCCTTTTATAGTTTGGTTAACTACAGATATTTCTTATATAAGATGAACGAGGTGTTTGATTCCAAATGCTTCTTGATGTATGACTTTAGAGTAAACATGCAAACTTTTATGGGTTGGTTTCATTCTTAATTAAATGAGGACCAATGCTCAACCTGTCTCCATTTCTTACTTGAAGTCAATGGATGAAACTCAAAGTCCTAAAATCACCTGAATAGTATAAGCAAAATGTTACACACACACACACACACACACACACACACACACACACACATGTGTGTGTGTGTATATATATATAATATATGCACAGTTTCATTTTTTTTCTATAGGTCAACACCTTTCATCAGATCTTCAAAGGAGTCCATGATGCAAAACAAAGAAACATTAGCTTAAAGAATCATTATCAAGATCAATGAAAAAATACAGGAAGTTATTAATGTACATAGAACATAGTACACACATAATACATAGAACATACATAGCAGATGGCACACTTGATAAATGTTTACTTTCTCTTTCTTCTTTCTCATTTATTCAAACCTCCCACCTATTTGGGCCTTATTCCCCCAATTATGTTACCATTGTCTTGAGGACAGAGACTGCATTTTAATTCCTTATATGGCTTCCATTCAATTAAGTACATTAGGAAATTGGTCTAGATTGAATATTTGTGTCTCCCCCAAACTCATAGTTGAAACCTCATCCCCAATATGGCGGTATTTGGGGGTGGGAAGTTTGGGAGGTGATTAGATCAGGAGGATGGAGTCCTCCAGAATGGAATTCACGCCCTTGTCAGAGAGGTCCCAGAGAGCATCCTCGCCCTTCTGATATGAGAAGATGGATAGAAAAGATAGCAGTCTAGAAACGAAGAAGTGGTCCTGACCAGACATCAAATCTGCCAGCATCTTGATCTTGGGCATCTTTTGTTTGTTTGCTTTTTAAGTTGTATTATGCATTCTTAAATAGGTAGCACATTCACATGGAACAAAATTCAAGAGGTGCACTGTGTTCTATCATTGAAATTTGTGAAGATAATAGAACTTAAATGTTCTTCCCCTACAAAAACAAAAAAAAGACAAATACATAGAGTGATGGATGTGTTAATTAACCAGATCTCGGACTTGCCAGCCTCTAGAACTGTGAGAAATTTCTGTTGTATACAAGCTACCCAGTTTATGGTATTTATGATAGCAGCCTGAATGGACTAAGACAGAAACTATTATTTACTGAATGGATCATGAAAAACGTGATCCTGGATGTATGTGAAAGAGTGTGTATGCGTGTGTGTGTAAAGGATTATTTTCAGTATCATATGGTTCTCTTCCTTTATATCATTTATTTCTCTTACAGCTTTTAAGACGTGGAATACAATGCTCATTTAAGACTGGAACCAAAATCCCTCACTGGGCCCATCTGCTCCTCACTTGCCTTATGATATTTCAAAAATACTTGTGTTCCAGGAGTGATAAGAATCTCCTTACCCAGGGGTGTCTGGGTGGCTCAGTGGGTTAAGCCTCTGCCTTCGGCTCAGGTCATGAACTCAGGGTCCTGGGATCCAGCCCCGCATGGGGCTCCCTTTTCAGCAGGAAGCCTGCTTCTCCCTCTCCCACTCCCCCTGCTTGTGTTCCCTCTCTTGCTGTCTCTCTCTGTCAAATAAATAAATAAAATCTTAAAAAAAAAAAAAGAATCTCCTTACCCAAATAATCCCATAACCTACTTTCCCCCTAAATGTTAAACCTTCTCTGGAAATGTAGAGATAAAAGTTTCAGCAGCTAGATCTCTTTTGATTTGAAATCTGTATTCCCCTTTCAAACTCCAGGGACCTTCCCGTGGAGTTATTTCCCTCGGAAATGCTGACGCTACCCTGTGGTCGCTGAATTCCCGTGCTCCTCCACCGTCACTGACCTGCTTCCTTCCCAGCTTAGACTTTTCCAGCTACCACATCCCTATTGGTTGCTATGCAACCAGTCCTGGGAAGCAGTCTTTCTGTGCTTTCTCTCAGATGAATGATCGGTCCACCATTCCAACTGTGTTTCCAACAATCCCAGCTATGGCTCTAATCTGGGTTTTTTTTTTTTAAAGATTTTATTTATTCATTTGACACAGAGAGAGAGAGATTACAAGTTGGCAGAGAGGCAGACAGAGAGAGAGAGGAGGAAGCAGGCTCCCCGCTGAGCAGAGAGCCCTATGCGGGGCTCAATCCCAGGACCCTGAGATTATGACCTGAGCCGAAGGCAGAGGCTTTAACCCACTGAGCCACCCAGGCACCCTGCTATGAAAATTCTTGAACACATTTTTGCCTATGTGTGTTTTTAATTCTTTTGTTTTTTACCTGAGAGTAGAATTCCTCGGCCGTATGGTAATTCTATGTTTAACTTTTTGAGAAATTGACACACTGTTTTCCATAGCAATTGTACCATTTTACGAACCTACTACAAAAGTATAGGATTTCCAATTTTCCACTTCTTTGCCTAGAACTTTTATTTTATGATTTTAAAAATTATTGCTATAATCATCTTAGGGAGTATAGAGTGGCATCTTACTATGGTTTCAATTCTCACTTCCCTAATGGCCTTTGAAACATGTCCAGGGTTCAAACTGAATGTGCTCTCAGTAAAGAAATACAAACTGGCATAGAAAAAGAAGCAAGCAAGCAAGCAACAGAAAAATCCTCGGGAAGACACTATAGAACTTTGCTACAGTCATTGTCAAATATATGGGGAAATGATCTGATAATTGTTGAGCCTGTGTGGTAGGTTCACAATCCGCTGCCTTTTGAATGTATTTGAATGTTTTCATAAAAATGGTTAAAGACATTTATTTGTTATTATTTTAATTTTTTTCCAGCTGAAGTAAATCTATGGGCACAGAATTTGGGACTGTCTAAGAAAAATTCTTTCTTAAAGGCTGGAGACGTGCATCTATTCAAGGACTCGGCTCTTAAAATTAGGCAAGAGGCTGAGAATCTCCAGTATAACCATTCCGGTCAAGCCAGGATTCAGCAAACCTCAATTTTTTGAGCTATAAAATTCAGATTGTACCCTCTGTCATTGTTTCTAAATCGGGGCACTACTGACATTTTAGACGAACCAAATGGGTGTGGGACAGAATCTCCATTCCTGCCATCACGGCCACTTTGTTCATGATTCCAGTCCGCAAGCCCCAGAGTGGCAAAGGAAGGATGCCCATTATCTACAAAGTGGATCCTTCTTCCTGCCTGATTTTTAAGACCCTTTCTTTGTTGCACTAGAAACCTTTTAGGAGTATGCTCAAAGGAACACAAATATTCTCAGGCTCTGAGCCCATTCTAAGAGTTCCAGCCACATCCCTGTTCTTCGAATTTCCCATGTCCCCTCTGGATTTGGTATCCAGACATGACTCTGAAGAAGAGGTGAACGTGTGTCAGGATTTGCATGGGATGGCAGTAGTATGTTAGGCTGCAGTAGCTCTGGTGAGCAGGGAGGAAGTGTTGCATAAAAACGGAGGATGAAAAGACAAACTATAAATGGGGGCACAATATTTGCAAACCACACACCCAACTAAGGACTGGTACCTAAAATATAAGAAATTCTCAAAACTCACAGTAAAACAAAAAACAAAACAAACAAAAAAAACCAATCCAGTTAGAAAATGGACAAAAGACACAAAGGCATTTCATCAAAGAGGCTGTATATATAGCAAATATGCATATGAAAAGATGTTCAACCATCATTAGTTGTTACAGAAAAAGAATTAAAGCTGTAATGAGATATTAGTATATATCTACCAGGATAATTGAAATCTTTAAAAAAGCGATAATACCAAATGCTGGCAAAGATGCAGAGAAACTAGATCTTTCATATACTATAGGTAGGAACTAAAAATAGTACACTCTTGAAAACAGTTTAGATAGTAACATAAAAGTTAAACATACCATATGACCAAGAAATTGCACTCCTGAGCATTAATCACAGAGAAAAGAAAATTTGTGTTCACACAAAAACCTGTAGATGAATTTCGTGGCAACTTTACTTGTCATAGTGAAACACTAGAATCTAATCAAATGTTCTTCAGCAGGTGAGTCGTTAGATACATACATATCTCAGAAAGCAACTCAGTAATAAAAGAAACAAACTGCTTATACACTAAGGAGTTTGCATGAACATCTAGGGATTTATGTAGGATAAAAATGCCAATCCCAAAAGGTTACATACTGTATGATTCCATTTATTTAACATCTGAGAAATGGAAAACTGTAGAAATACAGGATAGATTAATGACTGCCAGGGTTTGGCACCCCGAAGGTGCTGCTGAGAAGAGGGCCAAAGGGAGGTGGGTATAATTATAAAAGGAAATACTCGGAATCCTTCAACTTTATTTAGTATCTCAAGCGTGGTGGTAGACATACAAATTTACCCACGTGATGAAACTGTGTCAAATTGAATACACAGACACAGATAAATAGACACAAAGGGGAAAATCTGAATAAGGTTGGTAGATTGTATCAATGTCAGTATCTTGCTTGTGATATTACAGTTTTGCAAAACGATCTATTGGAGAAAACTGTGCAAAGTGTATGCCAGATCTCCCTAATTTCTTATACTTGCATGTGAATCTATAATCATCCCAATAAAAATTTTAATTTAAAAACTTGATTAAAAAATTCACACTTACAGAAAAGACATATTATGGAAATTCTTATAAAGGGTTTTAACCTCACAAGAGGATTGTCACAGGAATTCTTTAAACAAATATTTTTCTATAGTAAATTCACAAAGAGAAAAAAATGGATTTTATATCCAATATCAAGCAGGAGAATGTTGGAAAGGTAAAACAGATGAGAAGCATGAGCTCACAGTGGCCCCTGGAATCTCCCCAAGTTGTTATTATCTGTCCTTTCAGTGGGCTGCTTTCATTATGTCCCATTTCCTTCCAGAGTGTCACTTCCCCTGTTACTCAAGGACTGGAATTGCTGACTAGGAAATGATACCTTTTTTTCTCCAAACATCTTTCCCCTGGATACCTCCTTCTGAAATTACAAATGTGATCATTTTGCAGAAAATTTGTTCAACATTTCATAACTGCTCATCTTTGTAAGTAAAACACACTTTTTTGGGTTTGTTTTTAGGATGAGATCAGAAGGGCAGAAGTTAAAGGTGAGGTTTGTATTTAGATCATACAGAAAACTTATTGTTGGAGACTTCGGTATATTTCTAGGGCACTTTGGGCCCTCCCCTACCTGCCCCAAATAAAAGGTGCAAATCTTCTTATCAGTGCCTCTCTGAACCCACAGACTTCAGTGCTAAGCACCCAAGAAACTTGACCGAACTACAGCGCCACAGAGACATCTACTGGTGCGTTCTTTCCTTCTGGTCTGGCTTTTAAAAGATGACGTTGTGGGCGCCTGGGTGGCTCAGTGGGTTAATGCCTTTGCTTTCGGCTCAGGTCATGATCTCAGGGTCCTGAGATCGAGGCCCGCATCGGGCTCCCTGCTCACCGGGGAGCCTGCTTCCCCCTCTCTCTCTGCCTGCCTCTCTGCCTCCTTGTGATCTCTCTCCCTCTGTGAAATAAATAAATAAAATCTAAAGAGAAAGGCTGAGTCCCTGAGAGCAGTCTTTAAAAAAAAAAAATTAAAAAAATAAAAAAAATAAAAGATGACGTTGTTTCACAAGGAATTGTCACTCACCAGCACCATTCAGCATTGCCCATAAGTCCTGTATGTACAGCTGTGCGGAAAACTATATTGCCTCATATCCTGGGAAAATTAATTGCAGGTCTAAAGGGAACGATGGGCTCATAGTCCAATCTTCTCATCACATGCACTCCACTGGCTTTTATAGCGCCCCTGCTAGCCAGGATGGCCAAGAGCCAACCCTGTTCAGCCCAGTGAGTGAGGCAGAGGCAGGGCACCAACAAGGCCATTCACAAACGTGACCCCGCTGAAAAAATACGTACGGGCCACTCCCACCTTTTCACAGATTCTTCCCTATAGCTCAGCACATAGGCAGGAATTAGGAAAATAGCTGAGGGTTAGAAGTACTTGTTTGAGACATTTTCTTACAGGGACATCGGAAGCTCAGAACCTGAGGCGTATTTTTAAGAGGAAAGACCAAAAGACACATCAGTAAGTCTGCCGAGCTGTGCGCCCCGGATGGCACTGACCACTTGGATAAGACAGGAGAGTTTTCCATATTTCTGCCTCGTGAAACGCTCACGTTTTGTAAACCTACTTTTACTTTTCTAGAATTTTTCAACTCTGGTTCAGGACTTTTATGCTTTATGGTCCTCTTTGGAGGCCTGGTTGTCTTAGATCTCACTATCGAGAATATATTACCTCAAATACAATTGTGGGGAACAATGTTACAAGCGGAGCTTTATAATATTTGATGGAATTTTGATTATAGAATGAATTTGGCACATACGAGGTGGCCCAGGGGTCTTAAGTCTCAACAGACCCAGATGTCTGACGCAAAGAGTTATGATCTATTTCCGTGGCTGTCCGCCCTTGCTCTCCTGCATGAGGAAAACGCACAAGTTTATGCTAGAAACAAAGACGAAAAGATTACCTGTCTAGCAGATTTCATATAAAATATATCTCCATTAGTATCTAACAGAACGATATTGATACCGATTTGCAGAAGAGAAATAAAGAGGCACATCTCCTTTGGTTTATTAAAATCGATTTTGGGATTGATCATATTGTCACAAGCATTAGCTGTGAGAGAGGTTTCCTATTGTTTTTACTGATTCCGAAAGCAGCGTACACTCATTGTAAAAATGCAAACGCCTTATTCTCCCATCATGTTCCACATTAAAAAAAAAACTGCCAAGAGTCTGCTGTATATTCTTTTGGCGTCTATATGCACATACAAATATGCCCATATACACACAAGAGTAAGTACGAAAACATACCATAGTACTCTTTGTCACTTGTTTGCTACTTCTTTTCTAAATTGATTGTTTCAAATATATTTCCCTTGTGACACAGATATATCTACTTCATCCCTTTAAAATGCATTTCTATATTTATCCAGATATTATGTCTTCCCTAATATCCCCTTTGAAAGGACAGTGTTCTTCGACCCGCAGTGGTAATCAGAAGGCTTGACTTTCCCGTTGAGAGTCTTTTCCCATCTCTCCTAGTTCAGCCATGGGCCTTTTTCTCTTGTTAGCTGTTGTCCCCTATAAATTTTTCTCTCATCCATTAAGTTGGTGGGCAATCCTCTTTTCTTCTCATAATGTGCCATGAGCCATTGTCCCCCTTTGTCTCACAGAGTCACTCAGCAAATAGCAAATAAAGCCCGTCCTATATTTCAAGCATTACGCAGACATGAGTCAGCAAAATAAACATGAGCCCTGCCTTCTGGGAGCTTATAATGGTGCATATATTTCCTGATTAAAAATATGTATGAAGAAATCGGGAAACAATGTTAAGTCTAGGGGGAATAAGGAACTTGCCCAGAGTAACTCAGCTAGTAAGTGGCAGAGCTGTCCATTGGAACCACTTTTATAATCCACTGATTTAAATATTCATCTCCTTTGGGAAAATCTCAAAGGGAGAGTTGTTTCTCTCTGACCTCACATCTGAATTTTCTTTCCACAACCCCATGGGCTTTACCCATACGTACAGTAAGGCTGGTGGCCCCTCAAGTCTGCCAGAATAGCTGGAAAGAAGAGAAATATGTTGGGAAAGGGGAAGGTCTATGTCTTTATGTCCAATGTGCAAGGATAGTAGTGGAGTTCTCTGATGTTTTATTCTTAACATAAAAATTTTCTTTTATGTATATGTTCTTTTAAGAATGCAGTTTCCTTTTCATGGTGGGCTACTTATACCAAGCACATGTAACTCTTTTATTTAAAAAAAACCAAACATTAATTTCAGAAACAATTGCCTAAACCTATTTTCAAAATCTCACTTTTCTTGTACTTTCTATGTACTTAATTATTAGTGAAGTGTCTTTCCCCTGCTTATAGGCATTACTTGTAGTTTACTTCTGTGATAAGCACATTTCATGTCCTTTGTCCATCTCTCTTTTTGTGAATCTAGAAGTACATTACTAATTTGTAAGTACTCAGTATATGTAAAGGATTTTTTTTTAAAGATTTATATTTATTTGAGAGAGTGAGAGAGAATGAGCAGGGGGAGGGGCAGAGGCAGAGGGAGAGAGAATCTACAAGCAGGCTCCCTGCTAAGCATGGAGCCCAGCCCGGGGCTCCATCCCACAACCCTGAGATCATGACCTGAGCCAAAACCAAGAGTCATGCACTTAACCGACTGAACCACCCAGGTGGTAAACAATATTTTTTAAATTGCCGTGTATGTTGAAAATATTTTTCCAGTTTGTTGTCGATTTTGATTTATTGTACCTTTTCTGTGCAGAAATTTAAGAACTTTCATGCAGTGCTATTTGCCAATATTTATCTTGATAGCTTCTGAGTTTTGGTATGGGATATATAGCACCTCTATATAAATATAAATTTAATTTTGTCTCTAATTTTTAGTGAAGAAAGAGGACATAACAGTCAGCATATTTTGACACCATACTGATTACAGTCCTTAGTAACTGCTCAGCAAATTTTACTTTAATTCTTTCCTTAAATTCATACAGAGTTGAATTTGGGGCACAGACTTAGATCTAAAGAATATAGAAAGAACTTCTTGGAGGTCTAACACACAGTATGATGACTATAATTACTAACACTGAATTCTATACTTGAAATTTGCTAAGAGATAGGATCTTAAGTGTTCTCAACACACATACACAATATAGTAACTATGGGAAATGATGGATATATTAATTAGCTTGATTGTGATAATCATTTCACAGAGTATGCATACACCAAAATATCACCTTGTATACCTTAAATATTCACAAATTTTCTTCGTTAATTATACCCCAATAAAGCTGAGGGGAAGGGAAAGAACTTCCTATGTCCAAAGAGAAAATCAGCAAAAGCTAAAAGAAAACAAGGTAATTGTAGAAATAAACAGAAAACGTAAGGGCTGTTATTCTCTCCTACATTCTCAGATGGCCTTGTTTGTGGGATGCACAGACGCAGCCCCTGGGTGTGACCAGTGACTCTCCCAAGGCCTTCTGGGGTCTGTGTTGTCAGCCATTTTTATGGCTGATTTAGTGCACAATTGATTGGATTAAGCATGCAGTCATCCAAATTAGACTTTCAGTAATCTGACTGACCATGTGAGACCCTGTGTGACACAGGCCCCTCAGGCTGATGCTAAGGACGTAGAAAGGAGAAAAGAGGCTCTGCACTAGCAAGTCTTTAATGGGACAAAATAAGCCAACAAATATGGATGGCGAAGGCCCCTCGGAATGGACAGAGTCATGGAACAAGGATTTTGCTCAAAGCCCAATTCCACCCCTTGCTGTCCAGGTGACTTTAGACAAATTATTTAAATCCTTAAGCCTTAGCATCCTTCTAGATGTAACAGACAAATTAATATCTCTATTTCAGGGTTATTTTGATCGAATTAAGTAATAATGTCTAAAATACACCTAGATTATAACCAAATGTGAACCAATTCCTTTCAAGCCTCCTTCATGAGCTTCCCTTTCTTCTTTTCATGTTTCATCATCTCAAGGCCTCACAATTTTCCTATCCATTCAAAAATTATTTTTGAGTGCTTGTTGCTGCCTGACACACTATGCTATGGGCTACCAGACTACGGTACTATTGAATAAAACATGAGTTTTGCTCTTCAAAAAGCTTATAGATTAATTAGAGAGATAATGATAATGGAAGGCAATATTCATCAAGAAATCATTCCATGCTAGATGCTTAATCACGTAATTCTCACGTCTACCCTACAAGCTATGGGCTCTCTTTATCCCCATTTTACAGATTAATAAACAGAATTAGGAAACATCCAAAGTCACACAGCCTATAAGTGCTAGAACAAAGATCAAACCCAGATGTCTATGAATTTAGAGCCCACGTTTCTAACCAGGTTTAAGCACTATGCTATATGAAAAGTTATACTATAACTACAACGTGATAAGTGACATGAGACATACAGATATATTTACAGGGAAATTTACAGGGAGGGGAAACCACATTTGGCTGAAGCATCAGGGAAGACCCTATACAGAAGATATTGGAGATATAACTTCAAAAACCATAATGTATTAGTCTGTGTGGGGCCAAGGTAATATTTTTCCTTTCTGCAGCAATGATTTCAAGTGATAGTGTGGGCCTCGCCAATGACAAACCCACGTGAGTAAAATACAGTCTTCCAAGTTAAATGCCCACTGCTGTGAAATAAATGATCTTGTCTGAGGCCTCCAAATGGCAAGCCTGGGAAATGGAAATTTCCCACAGAAGAGCAAACACTATTTCATCCTTGACTAACCATTGGTGGGGGCCAATCTGTGATCTTGCTCAATGTGTCATGAGCTGTGCCTGTGCTGGGGGTATGTGACAGCCCAGCAACTAGGAGCAAATACAAGGGCTGCTCCCGGAACCAAACAAATAATCTCTTTAAAACCAGGATTCCCTATCAAGCCTGGAAGTATAGGATCTATTCCAGCGAAAGGAGAAGAACAAAGATTTCTCTAACCAGTTACAGGCTAATGCTTCTTGGGAAAAATATGTATCGCAAGATATATTTTTTTTATCAGCACCTTAAAAACAAAATCCTATCAGGTCACCTGGGTGGCTCAGTGGGTTAAAGCAGCCGACTCTTGATTTCTGCTCAAGTCATGATCTGGGGGTTGGGGGATCAAGCCCCGAGTCGGGCTCCAAGCTCAGCACAGACTCTGTTTGAAATTCTCCCTCTTTAAAAAATAAAATAAGGAGGCCAAGTGATGTGATGAGCGCTGGGTGTTCTATGCAGCTGATGAAATATTGAACACTACGTCTGAAACTAATTATGTACTATATGTTGGCTAATTGAATTTAAATTTAAAAAATAAAATAAGAGGGCGCCTGGGTGGCTCAGTGGGTTAAAGCCACTGCCTTCGGCTCAGGTCATGATCCCAGGGTCCTGGGATCGAGGCCCACATCGGGCTCTCTGCTCGGCAGGGAGCCTGCTTCCTCCTCTCTCCTCTCTCTCTGCCTGCCTCTCTGCTTACTTGTAATCTCTCTCTCTGTGTCAAATGAATAAATAAAATCTTTTAAAAAAAATAAGAACACAGTGCATTGTGGAGGTNCTTGTAATCTCTCTCTCTGTGTCAAATGAATAAATAAAATCTTTAAAAAAAAAAAATAAGAACACAGTGCATTGTGGAGGGTTTTTTTTAAATGTACTACATTTTAGGTCCTATCAAGCAACTGATAGAATATCAGTCCTATTCCTGCCCCTCTGTGAGCTGTAAATGTTTAGTATCAGCTAGGGACCATGCCAGGATATCCCTGGCCTCTGATTTTCCTTCTTCTATCCCTGGTCATGTCCTGTGGAAATCTCAGTTAAACTTGCTGAAAATGGACCCTTGAAAGGGTCCAAGGTAGGGCACCTGAGTGGCTCAGTCAGTTAAGCAGCTGACTTCAGTTCAGGTCACGATCCCAGAGTCCTAGGATCGAGCCCCACGCCGGGCTCCCTGCTCCACAGAGAGCCTGCTTCTCCCTCTCCCTCTGCCCGCCACTCCCCCTGCTTGTGCTCTCTATTGCTTGGTCAAATAAGTAAATAAAAAATTTTCAAAAAAAAAAAAAGTGTTCCCAGGTGAGAAATAGGTAATGCGCTTCTCTAATTGCTGGCTCTCCCATTCCTGAGGACCTTAACCTTGCTGATTTGAAGCAGGGGTTTGTGGCCTTACCATCTGACCTCCTTGAAGGCCACACACCCATGCCTTGCTCAGTCCTGCATCATTTTCTTCTTTTGTTTGTTGAAACTCTTATGTGGGTTTGGATTCCCATGCTACTACTGTGCTTTTTCTTAGAGCCCAGATTTCTCACCCCTGCTTCTGTTTGTTCCATCACCCTGGCCTCGTAGAACAGCCTTGAATGGAGAAGCCAGCTCGTCTATGTTGAAATCAAAGTTGACTTCAGTGCTAATATTATTATTTTCAAATTACATGTTTATAACTTCTGTGTTGTGGCAGACAGTATACATGTAATGGGCATAATTTTGCAAATACAGATGCAGTTGAGTAAGAAATATAAGTAAAATAAAATAATAAAATAAAATGTAAATGATAACATTTCATCCAAAGTCCTTTTAGCACTTGACTGCCGGAGGATTTAATCACATCATCAATGGTCTTCCTTGCCTTTTTCCCTCTTTCTGCACCGAAATCTGAAGGAAATTAGCAAGAAAGATCTTATTTGTGGTTTAAACAAAATAATTTAACTGAGTAGCAGAAGGTATATTGTAATATACAGAAGAAAAAATTCCAAGACCAGCTTCTTAGCTAGGTTGATAACCATGGACACTAAGGCCCATTTCGGGGGTAGAACACAGAGCAGAAGGTAAGAGGGTCTAGATGTCAAGTGTTGACATTCCAACAGCATCCTGGAGATCCTGTGAGTTAGACCTAGGGTATTTTTGGAGAAGCAGATTACTGAGGTTAACGTCTAGAGATTCTGATTCTGTAGGTCTGAGGTTTCATCCAAGAATCAGCATTATTAAGGTGCATTTTAGGTGCTTTGTCCACAGGCTATGGAATGAGGAATGAGATT
This sequence comes from Ailurus styani, assembly GCA_002007465.1. Taxonomy (NCBI): domain Eukaryota; kingdom Metazoa; phylum Chordata; class Mammalia; order Carnivora; family Ailuridae; genus Ailurus; species Ailurus styani. Next base: position 8,398,532 of record LNAC01000015.1, on the reverse strand, counting down.
TTAGAGCTAGGGACTAATCTAAGAAAGCTTCTTTCTTCTCCTAGAAGATCGAAAAGTGTGTTGTGAGAAGAGTAGGAGCCAAAGCTAGAAGAAAACAATTAACTGCAACAAAAAGAACTTTGGCTACATGTGATGGAGGTCTGGGTGAGGCTAGCAGCAGAAGTGTGTTTAAAATTTTGCTTTCAGGGTCCCTGGCGGGCTCAGTCATTAGGCATCTGCCTTTAGCTGAGGTCATGATCCCAGGGTCCTGGGATCGAGCCCCAAGTCGGGCTCCCTGCTCTGCAGGAAGCTTGCTTCTCCCTCTCACACTCCTCCTGCCTGTGTTCCCTCTCTCTCCCTGTCTTTCTCTCTGTGTCGAATAAATAAATAAAATCGTTAAAAAAATAAAATAAATAAAAACATAAAATAAAATTTTGTTTTCAACTAACATGACCTAGATCTTTCTAGCCGTCACTCTTCTGCTGTTGCTGTATTGCCAACTACATGATAAGCCATTCAGTGTTTAGGGCAGGCTAGCTTCACAGTGTCTCTACCACACTTTCATGTGTAAAACTGAGGGTTGCTGGAGGGGAGGTGGGTGAGGGATGGGCTAGATGGGTGAGAGGCATTTGGGAGGGCACATGATGTGATGAGCACTGGATGTTGTATGGAAGTGACAAATCACTATATTCTACTCCTGAAACCAATATTACACTGTATGTTAACTAACTGGAACACACTGTAGTTTAACTAACTAGAATTTAAATAAAAATTTGAAACAAAAAAATAAAATATTATATTTGAAAATCTTTTATATAATTTTATTCCAAATCATCATTTTTATTCAGCATGTATATGTGTGTTTTTTTAAGATTTTTATTTATTTATTTGACAGAGAGTGAGACAGTGAGAGAGGGAACACAGGCAGGGGAGAGGGAGAAGGAGAAGCAGGCTTCCCGCAGAGCAGAGAGCCTGACGCGAGGCTCGATCCCAGGACCCTGAGATCGTGACCTGAGCTGAAGGCAGACACTTAACCGACTGAGTCACCCTCTCAGCATGTTTATTAAAGAGAAAAGCAAAACATTATTTTTCCTCTCCTAAACTTTTCGTCTTTCATTTCTTTTTTGTACTTAAAAATGATTTTTGATTCAGAACTAATTTTAGGCTTATAGAAAAGTTGCAAAAAATAACACAGAGAGATTCCAAATATCCCTTACCCAGCTTGAAACAGAAAAAGGACCTTAACGGAAGAACTGGTAAAGTTCGAATAAGGTCTTCAGTTAATACTGTATTCATGTTAAATTCTGGCTTGTCACTTAGACACTTTTAGTTTATCTTCTGTCTGTTAGTAGAAACAAAAGCTACTGAGAGGCTGTAGGGCAACTTGTGAGCCTTGCCTCTTCCTTAACAGAAACAAATGTTATTTCCACGCATTAACTTTATGCCATAAGTATATGCCTTCATTTTAGCTTTATGCCTGATGTTGATGGAAAATTACAAGAAGCATGACTTCTTAAATTACTTGGCTGTTGTAAGATTATTAAAATAATCTCTATGATTATTGCCATTTAAAAATTGGGGGAAGGTGCATCTGGGTGGCTCAGTTGGTTGAGCATCTAACTCTTGATTTTGGCTCAGGTCATGATCTTAGGGTCATGAGATCGAGCCTTGCTTCAGGCTCTGTGTGCATGGAGTCTGCTTATCCCTCTCCTTCTGCTCCTCCCCCCATTTTCACTCACTCTCTCTCATATAAATAAATAAAATCTCTTTTACAAATTGGGGGGAAAGAGGCACAGAAAAGTTAAGTAACTTGCCTAAGATCACACATGGTAATTAGAACAGAGAGTCATTCAGATCTGCTCTCTGGCCCCTGGGCCCCCAGTCTGTGCTCCAGGACCATCATGTTATACTGCCTCTATATAAAAATCCACAAGATGCAGTAATGCCAATTGTAGAATTCTTCAAAGTCCACACTCTAATATCCGGAGAAAAAGGACACCTTGGTCTTCCATTTATATAACCGTGAGTCTCACCCTCCACAATAGATTGAAAACACCAATAAACATTTTGTAAGTGTAAGTGAAGGAAAATTACAATATTTCTTCTGAGATGTATTGAAAAATTATAACATATTTATGATAAAATATCTAGTCTGAAATGTCAGGTCAGCAAATTTTTCATGAAAGTTCTTTCTATTACACTGGGAAATCATTATCAATTATACTCCTATGCTTTAACATGATTTATTGGAGACAGCACCAAAGTAATCTCTTCAACACTGACAAATATCAGTAGCTGTAGATATCACTGTATTGGTATTATAGGTGGGGAATCAGTCAAGGGTCTCAACTTCAAGCAATGAAACTAACTCTGATGATCTTATGCAGAAATAGGATTCATTGGAAGCATAATAGCAGCTCCTGGAATTAATGAGAGCCTGCCAAACCAGGCTGGTAAAATATAAGAGGCCAAGGAGCGGAAAGGACGTCAACTTTTGGTAGGACCAGCCTGTACAGGCCCCCTTCTCTCACAAATGTCTCCATGTATCACCACCATTATGAATGGCGGTTGTCCCTTCTTCCTTCTATCATTTTTCCATGACTTAGAGTCCCAGGGAAAGTATCTGATTGACCAAGCACTGGTCTTTTGCCGGGGTCAGTTCAGGTGATAGGAGCCTCGACCTACACAAAGACAGTTCCCAGGATTCAGAAAGGGGTTTAGTTTCCTGGGAACCCAGATGATGACAATGTCAATGTCAATTGTCAATGCCAACTGTTAACGACAATGCCAATTCTGATGCACAAGGGGAATTTCACATTCATTTCTTAGAGAAGAAAAGAATGCAAGATCATAGTATTTCTTTTGTGAGAAAAGATTCTTTTATAGAAACATGGACTGTTAGAATTTCAAAGGTATTCTGGGGCCTTCTAATTGAACCACACAGAGAATACCAGAAATTCATTTATAATGAAGTAAAATGAATAAATGGCATCAAAACTCATTTATAATCGCTGCAATTAGTAAGAGAGAAAAATTAAAGGCAAAATCTGACAGACTTGGGTTCAAATATTTCCAATACCCCTGACTAGCTGTGTGAACTTCAACAGGTTGCTTAACCACACTGTACCTTTTCCCTCTGTTCTATAAAATAGGAAAACTGATACTACCCATTCACATGTTCGGGAGAAGAGTAATTAATATAATTTATGAAAATCAATGAGAACATTTGTTGGTAGGAAGCAAGCATTCAATGGCAGTTTTGTTACAATGTCATGATACTGTCACTGTCACCATACATCCAGTGCAAGACCCATACCTCCCAAGACCATGCATCTCATGGTTGCACAGATCTCATTATCACCAAACTTTTGTCAGTTAAGGGAAGAAGAAAATGTCAAACAGGCAAGGCACATGAGCTCTAGTTTTCTGCATCCTTCCCTGCTGTCACCTGTGCTCATGCACTGCCATCCTTGACAAAATGTATGTCTTCCATCCAGATTTATTTCATTCCATCCACACATTCATTCCATTCAATAGATAGTGTTGAAATGATATTCAACAAATAATGTTGACCAACGGAGTACACATATATTCCACATTAAAGTACAAACAAGATGACTTAAAAAAAAACAACAACAACACTGTCGATGGGCGCCTGGGTGACTCCATTGGTTAAGAAGCCAACTCTTAGTTTTGGCTTGGGTCATGATCTCAGGGTCATGGGACTGAGTCCTGTCAGCGGGGAGTCTGCTCGTGGATTCTCTCTCCCTCTCCCTCTGCCCCTTTCCTTGCTTGCACTCTCTCTCTTTAAAATAGATAAATCTTGGGGTGCCTTGGTGGCTCAGTGGGTTAAGCCTCTGCCTTCAGCTCAGGTCATGATCTCAGGGCCCTGGGATTGAGCCCCACATCGGGCTCTCTGTTCAGCAGGGAGCCTGCTTCTCTCTCTCTCTCTCTCTCTCTCTCTCTCTCTCTGCCTGCCTCTCTGCCTAGTTGTGATCTCTTTCTCTCTCTCTGTCAAATAAATAAAATAAAATAAAATAAAATAAAATAAAATAAAATAAAATAAAATAAATAAATCTTTAAAAAGAATATGTTGCTTAATAATGGCAGAATATACTCTGGAATTTTGTTTCTGAAACTAACGAAGAGCAAAATTTTACAGAATTAACACTATGGATGTTATACTAAAACAGGCTAGGTTATTTTCCTAAAATAGCTATTCATGGTAAATCATATGCTCTCCAAACTAAGTAATTTTGTAAGAAATTATGTTCTTGTTATTAACACTCCAACACTTAAAGGCAATATCAAATCACTTCTTCTGAATAGCATAATTTAAATTTCTTGATTAATGAGAAATATGTGTTGTGGAGTTTTAAATCAGTCTTGAGAACTTTAATTTTTTAATAAAAGAGAGTGATTATAAGCTGTTTGGGCAATCTCTAACATATTTCTTAGCTAATCAAAAAACTAGTTATTTAACGCAATAGTAAATAACTTTAGAATTTGTTGGCTCTATTACATCTTCATTTATAAAACTTGAGATTCAAGTAGTACACGTTCAGTAGCATTACAAAAAATAAATAAAAATAAAATGCAACAAGCCTTCTTATTAAACAAGATTTTAAAGTTTTTGTTCACAACAAACTACCCGCTAGATGGCACTAAACAACTGCTAAATTTTTTTTTTTTTTTTTTAACACTCCCAGTCTACCCGGTCAAGAAAACAAACCGAGAATCCTATTAACTGATGGGACAGTTGTTTCAGCCAGACCTAGTCTCAAAGTCAATGAATTACATATAATATTTAAAGTACAATTAAGATATATTTACTCAAGAAATGTTACTGCTGAGAGTCATTTGATAGAAACAGAATAAGTAGCTAGATACTAATAATTCAACACACATGCTAAAATACAAATGATTTTTACAATTAAATTGCACTAATTTGAATTCCACCAAAGAAGATTTCACTAATGCAGGCCAGGATTTTCTGTGTTTATAAAGAAATAGAGCTTCTTAAACAACAGTAACAAAAGAATAATGGAAAGGAATTCAAGGAGCAACAGTTTATATATAATTTGGACTGATAATTACAATTACTCTTAACCAAGATCTGGTAGGTAAAAGATGAATATCAAAACATTTTCACTTATGGATAGCCTGTTATTTAGACTGACCTTTGTCCAAGGCACTGAGGTAATAATCCATAAAATTAGAAATAATATAACCTATCCACACAAAGCCAAGACTTCAGAGGAAAGCTCAAAGTTTCAGATAATGACCCGGATATTTGCCAGTATGGAGGTACGTGTCCTCCTGTAGAAATATTCCACTCTCATTTGGAGTCTGGGCTATACTAGGTCACCAAATGCATCGTCAAACATTAGCTGGCTTTGCTCATCTTGCATCCATTGTATTGTCTAGAAATGGGATGAAGTTAATGGTGAGAACTCTGACGTCACTTCATTTTGCCCCCCCGTTATTCTTGTAGGGCCTTAGCTCCCCAAATTGTGTACCCTCCTAAAGGATTTATGAAGAGCCCAAAGGTCTATTGCCTGTTCAGTAACCATAGTGCTCTCTCTCCATTTCTTCTCTAAGCTCCATCTCTGCTGGGCACCTAGAAGGTCCCCCAGGCACTTCTGCTACTTCCACCGAGTGCCACCTTGTGTACTAGGCACTGTGGTTCGCCATGACAGCTGAGCTGCTGAGGCCGCAGAGACACAGAGATCACACGGTTTCCTGGCAGGTCCTTTGCACCCGGCACTGGGTTAACTGCTGGAGGACACACTGGTGAACCGGACAAACATGGCTCTTTTCTCGTGGAATAGACCCACAGTTCTCATTTCTGTTTCTGCCTCTCTTGCTCTCTGTTTTACCAATTGTGAACATAATTCCTAAGAGTGCAGTAACTCCCATTAAATTCTCTCACTTGTATTGCAAACAGAAATACAATGAAGGGGTGAATTGTGTGTCTTGGATCTAGACTTAAGTTATGACTATTTACATAATTTTTACTGTATTTTTTCTAATTAGTATGTAAAAGGATAGTTATTCATAGTAGAAATTTGGGGAAATCACTTACAAAGGTGAACATTAACAATCACTCATAATTCTACCTCCCAGTAACGATTGTTATAATATTTGATAAACAGCCTTAAGTTCTATGCATATATCTGCATGTATTATTTATTTGTATTTGCATATTTCCACCCCAGATCGGTCTGAATTTGTGGGGGTACAATCATGAAGTGGTTTCTTTTTCTTCCATTTTCAACTATTTCAATGACACTCACAAATCTCTTCCTTTACTCCTTAACGCAAAAAGATTCTGTCCTATACTGACTTATATCCTGGCCCCCAGAGCTCACTGCCTGCCACCTAAAATTGTGTAACCTCAGGAAAGTTGATTAAATCTCTCGGTTTCTCAGTTGCCTTCATATAAAATCATATATAAGCAGTGGTTACTTTAGAGACTGGTGTGAGTTGAATGAATTAATGCAGGTAAAGCAATTCGGCTGGAGCCTGCTGCAAACCGAGCAGATGTCGTTTGAATCATTATAGGGGTTTTTCTCCCCCCAGCCCCCAAGCTCAGAGCTCAAGTTTTCCCTGGTCCTCAGCTCCGGCGTGAACCTGGAGCGGTGGGGGGCTCCCATCTCCTCATCATTCCTGCCTCCCTCTTCCTTGTTGGGTCTACTACCTCTTCAGCTGTTGGGCCATAGGGATAGAGGAGGGGGCGAGATTTGGGGGGAAAGGCCCAAAGGATCTGGCTTAACAAGGTGAGAGGCTGCCAAATCATCCATGGGATGTTGTAGACTCTCTGGGTGACACCTCCTGGTGGCAGGTGCCACCCTGGAAAAGCAGCTCTGTAATCATTGGCAGCCCCTGCTCTATCTCCCATCCCCAACTCTCCCACCTAAGGAACAAGTAATCTATTTTTTGTCTTTATAGAATTGCCTGCTCTGATGTAGAGCCATACCAAACAGTTCTAGTATATTATTCTAAGAGAGAGAGAGAGAGAGAAACTTAGAAGCATTAAGGAACTATAGGCCCAGTTCCAATTAGTGAGAAAGAGCTTATGAATGGCAATTACATAGCAAGTGGCACAGAGTACAATCTGCTTTCATGCATCACTGGGTAATTTGTATTTTCATTGCACTGACAACTTTAGATCTTGTATCTTTTACTTGCTAATACAGGTGTTATTCACAATCCTTCCTGAAGATGTAACACTCTATTGGACAGACTCAGGCAAAAATCACAGAATGCTATCAATGTAGTTGAATTTTAGCTAGGATTACTGGGTGTCTTTAGCTTGTGAAGGATGCTCGTTATGGAATAAGGAAATGGGATCATTTGATCCCACCAAAGACTGCTCTTACCTTCTGCCATGAAAACCTGTTGGATATGGTATTTGATGTTCCTTCTGTGGGCTTCCAGAACCTCAGTTGTGACACAGAGGAAATAATCTCACTAAAGGAAGGGAAGAACAGGGAGGCTTTTAAGAGCTCACATTCTAAACAAAGCAGAACCTAGTGTATTCAGTTTGTTTCCAACTCCTTTTCCATTGTTTCTCTGCTCCCATTGTAGGATTTGACTCTGTGGCAGGTTTAGATAAAATGTAATGTTAGGGATTTTTTCCCCATAGGTTTTAAATTTTTTTAAAAAAACATGCAGAAGAGCGCACAAAATATAAATGTACAGATTAATGAATTATCACAAAACAAACACATTGTAACCTCCTAGGCCGAGAAGCAGAATATTACCAGCCTCTGAAGTCCCATCTTTTTCCAAACCACGATTCCCCCCCTTTTCTCCCAAAGATAAGTATATCTCTTAGCTCAATTCCCTAGAAAATAGAATAAGAGGCAAAGATGAGGCGTTCATGCCTTATTTGACAGTTCAACCTCAAGGCAATAGGAGGGAAAAGGAACAGAGGGATGGAGGGAGGGGCAGTAAATGCAAGGTCCCCCAAGCTTGCCATAGTTTGCCTCCAACATGACACATCCAGTTGCTCAAATACGTGGAATATTTCCATGCATTTTGTGTGACAAGGATGCCTGAGCTTTTCAGTGGATACCAGAGGCTAGACAGGCATGAATCTGTCCTCTGTGCCCCACCCAAGATGTCCTGCTTTTAGATAAAGGGACTTCAGCAGTGAGAGGCTGGCAAAGATGAAATGCTATTGGTGAAACAGACTGAGCTGGAACCAGAATTCCCATGCCATGTGCTTGCCAAATATTTCCAGGCACAAGGCAAGACTCACTTCTTATCCCCTTCGTGGTAGGGTGAGGGAATGGATAAGTCTTACTCAGGCCCAAGAGTTGTGAGCAGAAGTTACATCTCTCACTTCCATTCTAAAGCATTCATTACAGGGGTCCTACCCACCAGAATTCTGTGCGATGCAGACCATGTTTGGGATGCCATCGGCAAGGGTCAGCGAGCAGATTTGGAGTAGAAGCCCTACCTTCTGTGCAAGATATGTGTGATAGACATATACTGTAAGCTAAAAAAAAAAAAAAAATTCTCATTTTAAACCACTAATTTTACATGGTTGTTTGTGCTTCAGAAGAAGTTAGCTGGGGCAGTGGTGGGGGGGCTAGGAATAAGATGGTGGAGGAGTAGCAGACCTAAATATCATCAGGTCCCAGGAGTTCAGCTAGATAGTTATCAAACCATTCTGAACACCTACAAAGGCAAGAGGAGACCAAAAAGAAGAAGAGCAGCAATTCTAGGAACAGAAAATCGATGACTTTCTGGAAGGTAGGACATAAGGAGAAGTGAATCTGAGGTGATATATGGGAAGAAAGACCGCGGGGGGAGGGGCCGGCTCCCAGCAAGCGGTAGAGCCAAAGAGCACAAAATCAGAACTTTCGGAAGTCTGCTCCACTGAGGGTCGTAGCTCCAGAGGATAAGGGGTGTGTGTGAGTGTGTGTGTGTGTGTGTGTGTGTGTGTGTGTGTGTGTGTGTGTGTGTAGCCCTCGCTGGGACAGTATGGTCTCAGGTCCCTCAGGGTCACAGAAAGACCAGGGGTGTCTGAGTGCAACAGAGCTCCCAGGCTCCAGAGTGGGGAAGCCAGCTGCAGAGATGGAGCTGAGAAGCAGGCTGTCAGCTCAGGGTTACCTTAAACTGTGGTCCAAGGCACAGTCAGGCCACTGCTCTTTGAGCAGGGACCCCACAAGTGGTAGATCTGGAGAGACCCCCTCCTTTCTCCTCCAGGAGGAGTGGCATGGGAGCGAGCGACTGCAGGAATCTGCTGGGTTTGGAGACTCCAAATGGGGCCACATGCCAGAGATAGAAACGCTCAGTCACAGGCTGGGTGAGCTCAGAGTGCGGGCAGAGGCCAGGGAGACGGGAGGGGTTGACTGCTTTTCTCTGAGGGCTCACTGAGGAGGGGGAAGCTTCTTCCTAGAAACATCGCCAAAGGCAAGGGAAACAAGAGCAGAAATGAACCATTGGGACTTCATCAAGATAAAAAGTTTTTGCACAGCAAAGGAAACAATCAACAAAACCAAAAGACAAATGACAGAATGGGAGAAGATATTTGCAAGTGACATATCAGATAAAGGGCTAGTATCCAAAATCTATAAAGAACTTATCAAACTCAACACCCATAAAACAAATAACCCAATCAAGAAATGGCAGGAGACATGAACAGACATTTCTGCAAAGAAGACATCCAAATGGCCAACAGACACATGAAAAAGTGCTCATCATCACTCGGCATCAGGGAAATACAAATCAAAACCACAGTGAGATACCACCTTACACCTGTCAGAATGGCTAAAATTAACAAGTCAGAAAACAACAGATGTTGGCAAGGATGTAGAGAAAGGGGAACCCTCCTACACTGTTGGTGGTGGTGCAGCCACTCTGGAAAACAGAGTGGAGGTTCCTCAAAAAGTTGAAAATAGAGCTACCCTATGACCCAGCAATCGCACTACTGGGTATTTACCCTAAAGATACAAAGGTAGTGATCCTCAGGGGCACATCCATCCGAATGTTTATAGCAGNATATATATATGATGGAATATTATGTAGCCATCAAAAATGAAATCTTGCCATTTGCAATGATGTGGATGGAACTAGAAGGTATTATGCCGAGCAAAATAAGTCAATCAGAGAAAGACAATTATCATATAATCTCACTGATATGAGGAATTTGAGAGGCAGGGCGGGGGGTTGTGGGGGAAGGGAGGGAAAAAATGAAACAAGATGGGACCAGGAAGGGCGACAAACCATAAGAAACTCTTTATCTCAGGAAACAAACTGAGGGCTGCTGGGGGGTGAGGGGAAGGGATAGCGTGGCTGGGTTATGGACATTGGGAAGGGTATAAGCTATGGTGAATGCTGTGAAATATGTAAGCCTGATGATTCACAGACCTGTACCCTGAAGCAAATAATACATCATATGTTAATTAAAGAAAACAAAAGGAAGAAGAAGAAAAAGAAGAAGCTATCCTGTCCCAGAGGCTACAACACGGAATACTGTGATGTTCCCTGAAGTCCTACCCATATCCCACGAGGGAGCCAACATTTGGAACTTTGCCAAAGAGTGGACACGAATTAATGCTAACTTGACAAGAAAATCGCAGCCTACACCATTTCATGCCCAGAGAAATAAAGAAATAAATATTTGTTACGGCCACCCCACAGCCCACCGTGTTCCACTGGTGTTTGGAAAACCTAGAAGAAGAAGAAGGAGGGAAGGTGATCCAGAACAAGACTATGATTTCCTCTCCCTTTCATTTCCCTGAAGCTATGGATCAAATCTGAGCTGAAAAAAAAAAAGATAAAATCAGGGTTTTTAATTGAATTATTCTATTTCAGAGAGTGATCAAAAAGCCAGGATCACCTGAGGCATCTTTAAAGCAATAGCAAAGAGAGATTCCAACAGAGCTTTGTGATAGACAGTAATTTTCACTCCTAATATATGTGTTTGGTGAATAAGTCACATTAGCCAAGGCTGGCATCATCCAAGGATATTCTGGACTCAGAGCCTATATCAGAAGAGTGATTTCAAACTTACTCATTGTTGTTGAGCAGGAAGTGTTCCCCAGGCCATATGTACTATGACTTTATGCCCCAATCACATTATGATAGACACAGGTACACAACCACAACATTTGTGGTTTGTCTATCTTCAAATACTAATTGGTTAAATATGATGAGTAGAAATCTTTCTAAAATACTTTTCCAAAAGCATTAATGACGATGGAATAATTTTCACATTGTCCCTATGGCTTTATGACAGTAAGACCACCACCTTCTCCTTCCACAGGAGATATATATATATATCAGATATATATATCAGATACATAATTACATATAAAATAATATGCTATGTATTATATTAATGCATTATAGAAATACATTAGTTACATAGAAAACATTTTTGAGATATAATTCACACATCACTCCATTTAAAATGATCCATCTAGGGCGCCTGGGTGGCTCAGTGGGTTAAAGCCTCTGCCTTCAGCTCAGGTCATGATCTCAGGGTCCTGGGATCGAGGCTCGCATCGGGCTCCCTGCTTGGCAAGGAGCCTGTTTCCTCCTCTCTCTCTGCCTGTCTCTCAGCCTACTTGGGATCTCTCTAACTCTCTGTCAAATAAATAAATAAAATCCTTAAAAAAAAATGATCCATCTAAAATGTACACGTCAATGGTCTTTAGTCTATTCACAAAATTGTGCAACCTTTTCCAGAATCTATTTCTGAACATTTCCACACCCTAGTAAGAAGCCCTGTATTCGTTAGCAGTCCTGACCCCTTATGCCCCCAACTTTCCCATTCCCAGCCCTAAGAACAATTTTTAAATCTAATTTTTGTCTTTTTTTTCAAGATTTATTTATTTATTTGGAAGAGAGAGAAAGCACAAGTAAGGGAGAGCAGCAAACAGAGGGAAAGGGAGAAGCAGGCTCCCTGCTGAGCAGTGAACCTGATGCAATTGGGGGCTTGATCCAGGGACACTGAGATCATGACCTGAGCCGGAGGCAGAGGCTTTAACCCACTGAGCCACCCAGGCACCCTACCATAACATTTTCTTTTCTTTTCTTTTTTAATTTTTTTTATTTTTTATTCTTTGCCCCAGGGGTACAGGTCTGTGAATCATCAGGCTTACATCTTTCACAGCATTCACCAAAGCACACACCCTCCCCAATGTCCATAACCCATCCACNCCCTCAAGTTCCTCATATCAGAGAGATCATATGATAATTGTCTTTCTCTGATTGACTTATTTCGCTCAGCATAATACCCTCCAGTTCCATCCATGTCGTTGCGAATGGCAAGATTTCGTTTCTTTTGATAGCTGCATAATATTCCATTGTATATATATACCACATCTTCTTTATCCATTCATCTGTTGATGGACATCTAGGTTCTTCCCATAGTTTGGCTATTGTGGACATTGCTGCTATAGACATTGGGGTGCACGTGCCCCTGAGGATCACTACCTTTGTGTCTTTAGGATAAATACCCAGTAGTGCGATTGCTGGGTCATAGGGTAGCTCTATTTTCAACTTTTTGAGGAACCTCCACTCTGTTTTCCAGAGTGGCTGCACCACCACCAACAGTGTAGGAAGGTTCCCCTTTCTCCACAACCTCGCCAACATCTGTCATTTCCTGACTTGTTAATTTTAGCCATTCTGACTGGTGTGAGGTGGTATCTCACTGTGGTTTTGATTTGTATTTCTCTGATGCCGAGTGATGATGAGCACTTTCTCATGTGTCTGTTGGCCATTTGGATGTCTTCTTTGGAGAAATGTCTGTTCATGTCTTCTGCCCATTACTTGACTGGGTTATTTGTTTTATGGGTGTTGAGTTTGATAAGTTCTTTATAGATTTTGGATACTAGCCCTTTATCTGATATGTCACTTGCAAATATCTTCTCCCATTCTGTCATTTGTCTTTTGGTTTTGTTGATTGTTTCCTTTGCTGTGCAAAAGCTTTCAATCGCTACCATAACATTTTCAAGGTGCCTCTGTGGCGTCGCATGAATTAGCACTACTCTGATTTTTATTGCCAAGTAACATTCCATTGTATGGCTATTTCAAATTTTATGTCTTCATTCACCAGTTGATGGACAACATTTGAGTTGTTTTCATTGGAGGCTATTGTGAATAATGCTGCTTTGAATGATACAAACAAATTTTTGTATGGTACATGTTTCCATTTCTCTTGGGTATATACCTAAGAGTGGGATTTAAGGACATGGGGTAACGCTTTGATTTCCCTTCTTAGGAACTTCCAGACTGTTTTCCAAGCATCTGCATCATTTTACATTCTCACCAGCAGTGTAGGAGGGTTCCGATTTCAACACTGTCTTTTAATGAAGAAAAAAAAAATGGAAATGCTGCAGGTGTATTTATTAACTCCTGTAAATGAGGCAAGCTTTTTCTATTTGCAATGAGAGAAGATATTGGAATTCTCTCAGTTCATCAAGAAAACGATTGCACCATCCTAAAGTTCCTAGATTGCTATCAGGGAGCAGTTTAGATCCTAAAACAATCTGGCTCAGATGCAGGAAAAAACTAATGCTTTCACCTGTTTTCATTTGTGATTTAATTTTAACTTCTATTCAGCAGCTTTGGTTAAATAAGAACATGAGAACTATTTTTATGCAGATAACAATTATCATCTAAGTTTGCATAATGGTAAAAATATCAAGGTACTCATCAGAAGATGTGACTTCTTTTTGAAGTTAAAACTAGAAAAGAAATTGAGTCTTCATGAATAAAGTATCACTATCCATAGAATCCAATTTCTAGCAGGTCCTATGCCATTTGAAAAGGAGCTCAATCAAGTGTCAGTAATGATTTTTACATCCTTTAAAAGGGGGAACCAAATATAGCATCCTAAGTGCCAAGACATTAGAAATCAATATAAAAGATATCTGGGTATTATATAAATGGTTATGAAAATTACAAGTTCATTTATCAAAAAAGATTACATGTTCACGAGTCCTAATGAGAGACCCCATTTGGTGAACATTTCGCTAATAACTCAGCAGCTGTGGAGCATTATAACTTAATCTAATTATTTCCAAAGAGATGTGATCTATCTGCTACAAACAAAAACACACAGAGAAAAGAAATAGGTCTCTATGTTTCTAACTATTCCAAATGAACCACAGAATGCAGAAAAATATTTACCTATGAACCACCTGTATTCCCAGTGTAATGCTAAGTCTACATCGTCAGTGACAAAGCATCCTGGAGGACGGAAGCAATTACACAGATAATTAAAGGAAAACAATCACTTGTGCCCCCCCTTCTTCCTCTTTATTCCCCCAATTATCCGAAAATTAACATGAAGTGTTTTTTCTCTTAAAAAATGAACTATATGAGTAATTGTTTTAATATGCTGCTTGATTTTTCTAGAAAGTTCTATCAAGTGAGAATTCAATTTTGAGGATTTGTTTATTACCCAAAATGGTTAATTTAAGGACTGATGAAGCACCATCTTGCCATGTGTAGAAAATGGTATCTAGAGTCTCTCCCTTGGGGTGCCTGGGTGGCTCAGTGGGTTAAGGCTCTGCCTTCGGCTCAGGTCGTGATCTCAGGGTCCTGGGATCGAGCCCCACTATGGGCTTTCTGCTCAGCAGGGAGCCTGCTTCCCCCTCTCCCTCTATCTGCCTCTCTGCCTACTTGTGATTTCTCTCCATCAAATAAATAAACAAAATCTTAAAAAAAAAATCTCTCCCTTCATGGGAATCATCAGAGCCAGGAGATACGACCCAGAAAAGAACACTTGTTTATTGATTATGTCCTGGATCAAAAATAAAAGCTATGACAACCAGTTTGGGAACAATTGGAACAATTGAAGATAGTAGATGATACAATGGCAGTATTTTTCAACATTCTTGAATAAAGGCATGACAGCGTGAGTATCTCTTTGGAGAGGTGTGCTGAAACATCATCAAGGTTAAGTGCCAGGATACCTACAACTTCTTTTCAAGTGGTTCAGCCAAAAGAAGTCTGAATATTGGGACACCTGGGTGGCTCAGTTGGTTAAGTGACGGTCTTTGGCTCAGGTCATAATCCCAGAGTCCCAGGATCAAGTCCTGCATCGGGCTCCCTGCTCAGCGGGAAGTCTGCTTCTGTCTCTGACCCTCCCCCATCATGTTCTCTCTCTCTCTCTCTCTCTCTCTCTCTCTCAAATAAATAAATAAAATCTTAAAAAAAAAAGAAGTAAATAAAAATCAAATGCAATAAAATAATGATGACGGGGGTATCTAGGTCAAGAAAAATAGGTGTTGCTTCTTTCCTTTCTTTGCAGGTCTATAATTTTTCAAAATAAAATATAATTTGGGGAAGAGATAGAAAGAAGACACCTTTGCTGCCTATGAAAAAATCCTTTGAATTCGGACTTAAATGCTGTGTGTGTGTGTGTGTGTGTATTATGTGTGTATTATCTTATCTGCCCCACGTGAACTATCCCTCTCTGAGTTACTGTAACACTTCCTGTCTATCGACTGAATTAGAAATTAGTCATGTTCTGTTCTCAATAAACATCTGTTAATTCAATTGATTGATGTCAGTTTGAAGCTCAAGCCATCAGGCTCTAACAGATTTTGTAAGAGCTGAGAATAACAACAGTATGACAACGACAGCTGCGGCATATCACACGTTCATTGTGCGCCCGGCATAGGGCTAAATATTTCACATAAAGCACATCACATTATCTCACTTAGTTTTGATGCAGAATCCTGGATAGTCTGACAACGCATGCAACAAAACCCTGATTTACTTTAGTCAAACAGTTCTCAGCACGCCATGGTATTAAAAAAGAATGAAACCCAGGATACTTTATTTCCTGTGGTCTCACACAACTGGGAGAGTTTAATGAAGTTTGTACAGCTTTAAAACTCAAGGAAGAAGCCATTGCCAGAGCAAAATTACCAAGAAACAATTTGCGGTGGCCGACTTTGTGGCTCTCTTGGTAGATGGTGATTTCCCTTTCAGGGCCAGCCGTGGTGGAAGAGCCCTGAGGCAGGCAACACAGGAATCCATCAGGGTGCTGGGCCAGCAGCTCTGTAGAGCCTGAATTTGCCCAGGAACCTGCTGATGCTTTTTCAAAATATTCCTATCGACGGGTAAGATTAATTACCAGAAGGAAGCCTGGGGTCTATCTCCAAGATGGAAGGTTGTCTTTTCCATCTACATACAGCTGCTGAAATGATGTCCCATGGCTTTTAGATCAGGTGTCCTTGACTCATGACATTGAGTGAAGAATCCTTTAGGTGCCACGTGGTGCATAAAACTGTGGGAAGTCTGTGGAGACCGTTACACGTGTAGCCACCGGCAAGACAATTTGTCACAGCGGCACTGAGGCTAACCAAGGGTGGGACATGGCTGTTAAGAAAATCACTGGAATGAATGGCACAGATACGGGAAGTCACTGGCACAGTTTTAAAAAAGGATAAATGCTCAGTATCTTTTATGTATGATGTTATCTTTGGGTAATTAAATAAGAGTAACAGTAATTAAACAAGGGATAATTTTCTATCAGTAAATTATAATGACGTATTTTTGAATGATCTAACTCCTGGAAGAGACAATGTGCTTATTCCTGTCTCTGAATGATTAACTCTAATCCATGGTTTATGTAAATGACTATGCATAAAAAAAGAGTAAAAGATATTTTCATGGAGAACTGCCTTTTTGTTTTATAAAATTAATTTAGTAACCCAGATGGTCCTTAATTTTTTTTTTTTAAAAAGAGTGGAATCAAATGCATTGGGCTACTTTGGCTTTTGGCCCTCTGTTTTTCTCTCGCAGTAACATCTGTCTACATAGGACAAAATAAATCGGGTAAAACAAATGAAAGACGTGAATATCCTTGTCTTCAGTTAGTCCAACAGTAGATTTAGGAGCGGGAAGCCAGAATGCTGGCACATTCACCTGGCTGGAAACTGCTCTGGAGATTAGCTTTGTTCAGCTAACATCTCTCATTCCATGTGCCCCACTGGCCTTCTTTAGTGCCTCCAATTTAGCCAAGTTATTTCTCATGCTACAACCTCTGATCACAACTCCTTCTGCCTAGAATGATTTTAACTCCAGTGTTCACATAGATGGGTCCTTCTCATCCTTTGGGTCTTGACTTCAATATCGCCTTCTCAGGGAGGTCTTTCCCAAACCTTGAGCCACTAAAATCCTCCTCAGATGGGGAATCTGGGTGCTTCAGTCAGTTAAGCATCTGCCTTCAGCTCAAGTCACGACCTTGGAGTCCTGGGAATGAGCCCTGCATTGGGCTCCCTGCTCAGGAGGGAGTCTGCTTCTCTATCCCCCTCTATGCTCTCTCTCAAATAAATAAACAAAATCATTAAAAATAAAATAAAACCCTCCTAGGGCATGCCTTTTATTTCCTACGCTCAGATGCTGTTTGTTTCCTTCATAGCACTTATCGCAACTTAAAAATACATTTTGTGTTTTGTTTATTTGTTGATTGCCTCTCTTTTCCACTATTCTGTATGGCCCACGAAGGCGGGACCCGCGCCTTCTTTGTTTACTATTGTATCTTCCGCATACAGCAGAGAATGTGGTAGCTGGCGCGTAGTAAATTGATTCTGGCTAAATATATGAATGGACGGATTCCTAGACATTCATCTCTAACTTGGTCTGAATGAGGAAAGAGGACTAAATCACTTAGACTTGGTTAAATTCCTCTTTGACCAATACATGAGTGTTGGCTAGGCTACAGTACAAAATAGATACAAACCTATTCTGGCTTAACACAAGTCTATTTCTCAGTCATAAAACAGCAGGAGACAGTTCAGTCAATGGTGGTAGGTGCAGAGGGACAGGTTTGGCTGTCACAGAGTTTCCAAGTTCACAGTGGGGGGAGGGGGGACAGCCCAATCAGCCAGAAGGGAAAAGAGCACCAGGGAGAGCAGATGGAGGTTTTCAGGGACTCAGCCTATGCATGTTCCTGCCTGCTAAGACACAGTCATGTGTCTACCCCAGCTGCAAAGAATGCTGGGAAATATAATCTCGATGTTCCTTCTTGAAGACTTTGGATCAGGGTAACAAAAATGTTTTCTTCTTTTTCATGCATCCAACAGTACCTGTTAGAGGTCTAGGTTTACAAACATGAACACACCCCTCACAGACCAGCAGGAAAAAAATATATGTGTAAATAACTAACAGCAATGCACTAGGAGCCATGCTGTAATAAAGATATCTATGAGTGCCTTGTAAGAAGAGGAATAAGGGAAGGTCTCAAAGAGGTGTTGAAATTTGAAACATGAACATAGTTTGCCAGGTGGAATAAGATTTAATCATGAGAACAATGTTAAATGTAACAGTATAACATTTCAAACTGCAATATTAGAGTGAATTTTATCATATTTCAAATAAATATAATGAGTATAAAGTAAACATTAGAACTTTGGCTATTCACCATGGTAAAGATCATTCTCCATGAATGTATTTTAATAAGCTGTGTTGTCCATTGCAGAGTATGAAATGTGAAAAGGCATGAAATAGAATGTTGAGGAAAAAAGGAATCCACTGGGCAAGGCAAAAACATACTAAAATTTTAATAGTAAAAATTCTAATTATTATATTTGATAAAAATCAGATTTTTCCTTTTGTCCCAGAAGTTCATTCTCTTAAGGGTATTATTTGGCTTTAGCCTCAGCATTAAGTAAATGTGGATTTTAACACATGATCATTGGTCATTCAGTAAAACTATGTATTCTGTGAACTCCCAAGCAATTATTCACTAGCATATCCTTTTTACATAAATCATTTAGTACTATAATACATTCAGAAAACAGCTTAATGGCAACATAGATCTATCTCACTCTTTGTGACACTGGGCTTCAGGATATTGACCTCGTCTACTTTACCTTCCTAGAAATAGAAATCTAAGTTGTCTCTAGGTTTTAATTTAATTATATATATATATATATATATACACACACACATATATATACACTATATATATGCATATATATACATACATACAAATTTTTAAAATTCAATAACATTTGAAATAATTTTAATTGTTGTTAATGAAGGCAAATCAGTCAATATTAATATCTTTAATATCCTTTCCCTCTGTCATTTTACTTGTTATTGCCTTACAAAGATACATGGAAAAAACAAAACAAAACAAAATACCTCACTAAGGCCTGGCATCCAGTGACTTATTTTTTCTGACTGGCATCCACCAGATGTCTCCCCTCCTCCACTAAGGTGTTCTTTTCAGGAAGCTATTGCTTTTGGAAGCAAGTATTCGTAGAGTACGACTTAAATATTTCTTCACAGGATTTGTTTTCTTTTTTAAGGGCACAACTCATCTCTTTAAAAATAAACATGAGGGCGCCTGGGTGGCTCAGTGGGTTAAAGCCTCTGCCTTCAGCTCAGGTCATGATCTCAGGGTCCTGGGATTGAGTCCCGCATTGGGCTCTCTGCTCAGCAGGGAGCCTGCTTCCTCCTCTCTCTCTGCCTGCCTCTCTGCCTACTTGTGATCTCTCTCTCTGTCAAATAAATAAATAAAATCTTTAAAAAAAAATAAACATGAAAATACTTCTTTTAGAACTAGTACTGAGGGGGATGCCTGCGTGGCTCAGTGGGTTAAGCAGCTGCCTTCAGTTCAGGTCATGATCTCAGGGTCCTGGGATTGAGTCCCGTATGGGGCTCCTTGTTCTGCAGGGAGCCTGCTTCTCCCTCTGCCTCTGACTGCCACTCTGCCTGCTTGTGCTCTCTCTCTGACAAATAAATAAATAAAATCTTAAAAAAAAAAAAAAAAA